>QRDG01000485.1:932741-1386081 GCA_012064385.1 Puccinellia tenuiflora | reverse complement strand
ATGAAAAATGATAAACTTGATTTTTTACAAAGTTTCCAAAAAAATCCTTCACAAAAAGGTCTATCATCTACAAGCATATATAAGTTTCGAACCAAATGACCAAGATATGACCATCCCTGTGGCATAGTTTGTGATAAAGTTCCCATATTCAGCACATAGGTGTGTCTTGGCCTGGGAAATATTGGTGCCGAACCGAGTTTCCCAATTATTTCTCCAAATATCATTTTTTATTTTTTAAGTGTCAAAAATAACATTTTTTGTGAAGCAAGTACCAAAAATATGTTGCAAAATGACACCCATTTAATTTTCACAAATAGTAGTACACATATGATGGATAATATCCAAGTATTAGGATTTTTCTCGCTTTCTAACTAATTTCGCCTACTTAAATGACTTTATGTTGCTTTTAGGAAAGTAATAGAAATTTGATCTACAAGTGTGTGATAGTTTGCTCTGAATTTTTTTTAAAATCATTTTTAATGTACAAAACTAGTGATTATATCATAGAACCATCAATAGCTTTGAAAGATTCCACCCCTTTCGATGAATAGGCACGAGGCCATTTTGACCATTTTTTCAAAAAAGTAAAAGAAAGTGAAAAAATACTCAAAAAATGGAATCCTTTGGCATGGAGTCCTTTTATGTTTACTAGTTGCTATGAAAAATGATAAACTTGATTTTTGACAAAGTTTCTAAAAAATCCTTCACAAAAAGGTCTATTATCTACAAACATATATAAGTTTCGAACCAAATGACCAAGATATGACCATCCCCCGTGGCATAGTTTGTGATAAAATGCCCATATTCGGCACATAGGTGTGTCTTGGCATGGGAAATATTAGTGTCAAACCGAGTTTCCAAACTATTTTTCCAAATATCATTTTTCATTTTTTAAGTGTCAAAAATAACATTTTTTGTGAAGTAAGTACCAAAAATATGTTGCAAAATGACACCCATTTAATTTTCACAAATAGTAGTACATATATGATGGATAATACCCAAGTATTAGGAATTTTCTCGCTTTCTACCTAATTTCGCCTACTTAAATGACTTTATGTTGCTTTTTGAAAGTAATAGAAATTTAAACTATAAGTGGGTGATAGTTTGCTCTGATGATATGGATGTCATATTTGGATTCCTCTCATTTTTCTAATCAATTTAGACATTTTATTTGTTAAATTTCGCTTTACGAATTTAAAGATACGAATTATTTTATATTCAATGAAAAAACAGAAAAAACAAATATAGCTGCCGACGGCAAAGCCGTCGGCATAGCCATATACGCCGACGGTTTATTCTACGCCGACGGCCGTTTTTCTGCGCAGTCCAACTCGCCAGTTATGCCGACGGCCACGACAAAAGGCCGTCGGCATACATGTTGGCCGTCGGCGTAGCTCCGCGTTCCTGTAGTGTTAGGAGCTCCGAGTAACACCAAATACAAGTGAGTAGCAATTATACAAGTACAAGTGCACCTGACGGTGTCCATACTAAGAAAAGTACTGAATTGAGTTTTTATAAAACATTAAATCATTTGTATTTCTCAAAAGATCACATACACTTTCTTTAATCTTTCGGCGTGTGTATTGAGTTGTTATCACACACGGTTATATACTAAATTGTCTGTCTTGGTCGTATTATCAGACATGTTTACCAAAATAACTTTGTGTGTGAATGTGATTAGTCTCTGGTAAACTAGAACTAGGATATGCACCTACGGTATCCATGACACTTAAACCCCTTTATTTCAAGAAGAGACTCACTCAATACCTCATGGCAATGCCTTCAGGTTTCAGTGCGAACTCCTTCCCGGAGCTCCACAGCTCGAGCGCAGCCTGTGTAAACTAGTCTCAGACTGTCATTATTGATTTCCTAGTGTAAGAATATAAACATAAAATGGGCTGAAATGCAAGTGTAAATAATTAATGGACTTACCAAAAATATGACGGCCGGGAAAGCGTGAGCTACACAGAGAGGCGGAACGACAAGATGATTTTTCAGTCTCTATAGTTTTTTCGGTTTGCTAAACATCAGGTGCCTGATTTTGGCTTAAGTCTCAGTCGATGACATCCACCGTTTTGGTTTGCTTTTTTATTCGCTCGCTTAAGGTCTTCCGGCAGGAAGCATGGATGCCATGGGCTTTTTGTACCCGACGAGACTCTCTTGAACAGACTTGATTTTTTTGTTCCGGGCCGGTTTTCTTTTTGTTATTTTTGTTTTCTGTTTACGGCTGCTTTCTGGGCTTTTGCACCATATTTTTCTTGTTGTCTCCTTCTGTCTGTTTTTATTTTTTCTATTTTTTTCCTTTTTTCTATAGTTTCACTTTTCTTTTTTTTCTGTCTTGTGTATTTGGCTGAGACGGTGTGTTACGTATTTGGGTTGTGCCTTTTTTTTTATGTTAGTTGCAATTTTCTTTTTTGTCTTTGTGTATTTGGCTGAGACTCTAAATTGCACGCAAATTGTCTTAAAAAATGCACGGCAACATTTTGTGCTATCAGCCCTATCTAAAATGTGTAACAAGCCTACTTCTATATGGCTAATTATTCTTCTTAAATATATTTAAAACACATGTGAAGAAAATGTTTTCTAAAAACACAACTAGATTTTATTATGTTCTTGGATATTTATTTAAAGAAGTGTAACTACCCACTTCATATAGTTGCAATAGTGGGATTTACATGCTATCTGTGCCTTTTTTTAATTGCTACGTATTATTTGCCATAAAAAAAAATGAGGTATCGATTTACGAAGTGACTGTCCGATGCAATTTGCGATTCCCAAACACTCAGTTATTGTAAGTGATAGTCGTAGTTTGGCTTTTCGAGCGACAACGAACGGACCTTGTAGACCATCGAAAAGATTATGAGCTTTTTTGTGTGATTTTCATATATGTTTTGTGTGTCACTGAGCTTTAATGTTTCTTTTTTATCTCTTTTATTTCATATATTTTAGGGTGGGTTGCGTTTTGAGAGACAAAAATATGTGTTTATGAGAGACTGTTTATCAGTTTATGGATGTATCTCTTTTTTTCTAGACTGTTTAGCTTCGTTACCAATTTCTGACAGTTTTGAGCAAATAACCAACCAGTTGTATATTGCTATCAGATTTTTGCAACTGGTTTACTTAGTTACACATTTTTATCAGTTTTGAGAAACTAACTAACCAGTTGCACATTTTCTATCAGACTTGTGCAACTAATCAACCAGTTGCATAGTTGCATATTTCTCTTCGTTTTGTGCAACTGGTTAGTTTTTGCTTATTTATGTTAGATTTTAGATATGTGCATCTAAACCAACCAGTTGTATACTCCCTTCGTTCCTGAATGTAGTGCGTATAGTTTTCTGGCACGAATATTAAGACATGTGAATTTTATACATGATGCAATCATTTCACATGGAGAGAATCGAAAAGAGAGGTGTTACTAACAGCTACAAATTAAAAAAATCTGTCAAATATCTCAGTGGAAGTATTTAACTCATCTTTGGAGTAGTGAAATTGTCTAAAAATCATAATACACCTTATATTTTGGAATTTTTCTCAAAAATCTATACGCCTTACATCAAGGAACGGAGGGAGTATTTTTTATCAGGTTTGGTTTGTGCAACTGGTTAGCTTAGTCGTCCATTTCTGTTAGATTATATTTGAGCAACTAACCAACCAGTTGCACATTTTTATCAGATTTGTGTAACAGGTTAGCTTATGATTTGAGCAACTAACCAACCAGTTGCACACTTCTATCAGATTTGTCCAACTGGTTAGCTTAGTCGCACATTTCTGTCATATTTAAGCAACTAACAAACTGGTTGCATATTTCTATCAGATATGTGCAACTAGTTAGTTTAGTCGCACATTTTCGTCAGATTGGTTAACTAACCAATCAGTTGCACATTTGTATCAGATTTGTGCAACTGGTTATCTTAGTCGCCTATTTATGACAGTTTGATCAACTGACCAACCAGTTGCACATGTGCAACTGGTTAGCTTAGTTGCCAATTTATGCATCTAAACCAACCAGTTGCACATTTGTATCAGGTTTGTGCAACTGATTAGCTTAGTCGCCCATTTTTGTCAGTTTTGAGCAACTAACCAACCAGTTGCACATTTTCATCAGATTTGTGCAACTGGTTAGTTTGTGATTTGAGCAACTAATAACCAACCCGTTGTATATTTCTATCAGATTTATGCAACTGGTTAGCTTAGTCGCATATTTTTGTCATATTTAAACAACTAACAAACCAGTTGCATATTCTATCAGATATGTGCAACTGGTTAGCTTAGTCGCACATTTCAGCCAGAATGGGTAACTAACCAGCCAGTTGCACATTTGTATGAGATTTGTGCAACTGCTTAGATTAGTCGCCTATTTATGACAGTTTTGAGCAACTAACCAACCAGTTGCACATTTTCATCAGATTCGTGCAATGGTTAGCTTAGTTGCGAATTTCAGACAGTTTTGAGTAACTAACCAATCAGTTGCATATTTTTATTAGATGTCTGATTAGCTTAGTGGATTGACAAACCTTTTCAATTTTTTCGGTTTGTTTATTTAGAGGTTACAATTTTCACTATATTATTATCGGTTTTGTCTGTACAAGTGTGATCTTGTTTTAAAGATTTCAGCGTGTGCAATATAGTTTTTTTTAATGAATATATATATATAGAAAAAAGTTCAAAACAACCTTGAATTTGTAGACGAAAGATAAATCGAACCCTGAACTTCTAATCCCGAAAATTGGCACTCTCAACTTATCAATCCTGGACTATTTTAAACCCTACACTTATTTTGCACTGTAGAAAAAAAACTCAAAGCGCTACTCTCACGGATATTACTGGCCCACTTGTCATATCTATCTTCAACCTTTTCTCTAGTCCCGGTTTTTCTCTTGTCCGGATATACCATTGGACCATATGCCGCCGCCTGAAATCCTCCCTGCCCCGCCTCAGTTGGGGAACCCCATGGCCTACATCCTCGTGCCACCAGCTGCATCACTTGGAGCAGTACAAGAGTGGTCGATTGGAAGCTTCAGCGCGGCAGCCACCTGCTCGGGGATGGGGAACATCAGCTCTGATGGAGCTGCACGCCGGGAAGCTTCGGCTAGAGCAGGTGGATGACGCGGGTGGTCTGGGTGGAGCTCGGGCGGAGGGCACTTCAGGGCGTGCCGGGGACTACGAAGACGGCGGCCTCAATGCGAATGATGCGACCAATCACGGCGTTGGTACATGTCTCAGGAACGACATCCACCCGTGCCCAAAGCCTCCTTGCGAATGGCTTGATCCAGTAAGTAAAGCTAGGTTGCTCCTTGCGTCTTGATCCAGTAAGTAAAGCTAGGTAGCTACGTGTAATCAATGGATTGATTGGAGGCGGTCGAGCTAGCTACCTGCGTCCATATGATTGCTTTGGAAGGGGATGGATATGCCATGTGGCAGGGACGGAGACAAGGGGGGACGAGCAGGGGCTACGCCCCCCTATGCTCATGCTTTTGATTGTAAGATTAGCTAGTATAGTTGCTTGATTAGTGTAGTTTACCTTGATTAGCTCCCCTCATCAAGATCACACACACTATTAGGCCTATCTTTGCCCCCCTTAACCTGAAATCCTGGCTCCGTCCCTGCCATGTGGGGCCGAATCGTCAGCTAGAGTAGCAGGTTATCCCGGTCAGGATTGTAATATTCCTGTTACGCCAAACACGTACAGGGTCTCCAGGGTCTGAAATAGACCGAGATTGACAAGTTCAGAGTACCAATTTCCGGGATTCAAAGTTCAGGGTTTGATTTATCTTTCGTCTAAAATTTTAAGGTTTGTTTCGGAATTTTCCCATATATATGCAATATAGTATTTTAAATAAAACTATATTTTTTAGTGGTTTAGAAATTACAATTTTTTTCACAGAGGACACACATACATACGGCCTTCTTTTGAATGAAAAAGCTAGTAGGGACCTGGTTAACGTGTACTAGTTGAATTTGGCGTGGCGTGACCCTTTGTGAGTTTTTTTTTTACAATATATGTATTTTTTTTTCACCAAAATGTTTGCTAAATTGGAATGTTCAAACATGTTTTTATTTTATTATGAATAGGTAGCATTTTGTTGTGAGTATTTTTTTTGATATATTTCGTAGAATATTTAAATATTTAGTGGTTTGAAATTTTCAAACTTATTTGTATTTCGACGTCAATATTTAATTGAAATTATAAAAATCCATTTGAATTTGATTCCACATTTGGCGAAAGTGTTTTTGTATGGTGTTGAAATATTGTTCAAATATATTTGTATTTTGCTATAAGTATATAGCGTTTTTTTTAGCATTTCCGATATATTTTATGGAATATCGAAGTATTGTTTGTATTTTTCTATGAATAGGTACCATTTTTTGTGAGCTTTTTTTATATATTTTGTAGAATATGCAAATGTTCGAACATGTTTGTATTTTAGCAGCAATATTAAATTGAAATTAGAAAATATGCATTTGAATTAACTCCAAATGGTGACAAAAATTTGAATATTCCAAAAAAGAGAAAAACTTCAGCATAAGTAGTTTGTATGTATTTTTCTTATATAGCGTTTTTTTTAGCATTTTCGATATATTTTATGGAATATCGGAGTATTGTTTTTATTTTGCTATGAATAGGTAGCATTTTTTGTGAGCATTTTTTATATATTTTGGTAGAATATGCAAATGTTCAAACATGTTTGTATTTCAGCGGCAATATTAAATTGAGATTAGAAAATATGCATTTGAATTACCTCCAAATGGTGACAAAATTTGAATATTCAAAGAAAAATCTTTAGCATAAGTAGTTTGTATGTATTTTTCTGATCATTTTGATATATTACTTGTATTTTTTACAACGGATATATTCAGAGATATCGATTTACAATTTGTTTGATTTACAAAGAAAAATGGTGAAAGTGGGAAGCTATTCTTTTTTTTTTCGTTATTCAAATGCTCAGATCTGGAAGCGTTTTTATTTTGCTACGAATAGGTAGCATTTTTTGTGAGCATTTTTGATATATTTTGTAGAATATGCAAATGTTCTATGTATTTTTCTGATTGTCTTGATATATTACTCGTAATTTGTTTGATTTCCAAAAAATTGGTGAAGTGGGAAGCTTTTCGTTTTTTTTTTCATTATTCAAATGCTCAGATTTGGAAGCGTTTTTATTTTGATATGAATAGGTACCTTTTTTTGTGAGCATTTTTTATATATTTTATAGAATATGTAAATGTTCAAACATGTTTGTATTTTAGCGGCAATATTAAATTGAAATTAGGAAATACGCCATTTGAATTACGTCCAAATGTCTATTCTACTTTTGGACACCCAATCCAACGGCCCAAACAACACGTGCCATATACCATGGAAAGCAAGGGGAAATAAAATAAGTATGACACGGCAAAGGAAGGAACGTCGTAGCATGTCATCCCCGCAGTAAAAAAATGTATGGCTGAGATCCACTTACAGACGCGATCGGATGGCCAACGTGTCCAAATCGCCGAGGAGCGGCCTGGCACCCGCAAGGATGTAATCTTTAGATTTGGAGCGCCCCTCTTCTCCCGTCGATGCAAAGATGCGTGGAGAAGCGACAACAGCTTGGGAATGAGCTCATGACAGGGCCAATAAATTACCACCAATGGAGATAATTTCAAGACCACGATTTACACCATATTTTGTAGACATGAATGTTATAGCAAATCAACTGACTATGGTTAAGGATTAGAAGTTTGCAACAGATGAGAAATAGTCGTAAAGATTCTAATTATAGGAAACGCAAAAAAAAAAGTTTATCTCAAGTGATATGTTAGCCTTCTCTCTCTAGTATACATGTTAAACTGTATCCACAAATAGAAAAATAAACCATATGGGTACTAATTCATCTCTGCCTCAATAATCTAATACTTGCTCCATCAGTAAACCTATATTATATCCTTCTATAACGCTTGGCCCTTCTCTGCACAACAATGATTAAGAACTATCTTGAGCAAAAGCTGATCACAAAGCAAGTACACACACAAGCAAAGACGATATACGATAGAAAAACAAAATTCTGTAACACCTCAAAGAGCTATCCATAGAAGGAAATTATGTGGCCCCATCAGGAGAGTATGTACCAACAAAAATAGCATAGATAAGCTCACTTGATTACCTCGGACATGAGAATCGGGGAGATGGTGTCAAACACATCACTAAATATTTTCTCCACTTTAGTAGGTAGTCCTATTTGTGACCAGTCTGCACCTTTATGTCTGATGAAAATTTGATTGGTAAGATTAAGACAAATCTTAAACTCTAAAGGGAATCAAGAAAATTGAAATATAGTGCACAATTAATAGTGGATCAGAAGTGTACAAACGACACACCATCGTTAAGGTCAGCAGCATGGCAGCAAAGGAAGTTTAATAAAATATAACTAACAGCTGTAAATGGCCAAATGACACACCAGCGTCATGACTATCAATATGAAGCCAACCGTTATGTTGAAAATAAGCATGCTTCACTTAATATCCCAACATGGGAATTAATGCGCCTTTGTGCCGGATACTTAGATGGCAAAACTTTATGGCAAGCAACTACAGAAATGAACCCACAATAACAACCATCAGCCAAAATAACTTGAGTTGTTATCACCAACGGGAATAAATAATTCGAGTATATTATATGAATAACCAAAATCGTTTTTCTTACAGGAACATTACTTCTCACCTGATTGCCTTCTCACACATCCCATGTATAAGAGATCTCCAAAAAGAAAAATGGAAAATCTCAACACAACACAGATTTTCAGAGAGGGAAAGAAGGAGCAATATGTAGTCAATGTAAATTTTCCCTTTAGCCCACTGACCACTAAGGATAATCAAATCTTCACCTGTAAGTACTCTATACCACAAATATCTCAAGCGTCCAGGCATACTCCATAGCATCATAAAGCATATACTTACAAAACTAAAACAGTAGAGCATACAGAAGCGTAGGCAGATAGTGACCAACAACGCACCATACAATCTTGCAAATATGTCTAATAATTCCTCAACTCCATAGCTGCAAAAAGCATAATGAATGCCAAATTAAGAAACCTGCAACAAACATTACGGTGAATAAGAAGAAGCTTTTATATTGTCTCGGAGAAGTTAAAAAATAATGAAGCATCACCTGATAAGTATCCACATAGATTGATAATGGCACCATTTATAAATTCCAATATCTAAGAAAATATAATGATTCATGGCTGTTAAGGATAAGCTAAAAGAACAGGTACAGAATGTACTCAGAATAGATGAAGGTTACCTTAAAAAAAGCATTCTGGAGCTACGTATGGCCATTGCAATTCGACCAGCTGAACTAAGCACCTACAGATACATTAATGTTAAGCTGCGGTTGCGGTTAATCATGGTCCTCCATAGTATATCGTAGGTTGCTATGAGACATGTGGACACGATGCATGATCAATTCATTGATCCTATTGTATGCACTTACTTATGTAATCACATTAAGAAAATAGTCCAATGATCTGAATTTGAACTTGTAAGCTTCCGTGAAGAAACAGAAAATAACTACCATCAAACTTCACTCAGTAACACTATATGCTCTAATACATGGCCAAAACAGCCTAATGGCAATGCAAATTGTTTGTTAGAAATAGCATTGCAAGGTTATATCCCGGGAAAATATTCAGTCAGCATGGAAGAAGTAAAAACACCGCCTCTGCAACTTTTATCTGTTTTTTCCTTTATAAAGAACTCATGGGTTTAGGTTCAAGTTTGGCCTTACCTATTCCCTGGTCACATTCTCTATACCTGCAATTCAGAAAATCTCCGCTCATCGATAATCAAGGTGTCATGGAAATGTGTTATGTCCGCAAATGGTGCAGAAATAAAAATGAATGGTCTATCCTCAAAATGCCAAGTCAAAAAAATCATCATAATTTTGTACACGCCAGAAAACATGTTTCACTTACCAACATCTAAATTCTGACAAACAGGGCATGGCATCAACTGGGTCAATATATTTGGAAGAAGAGACCAAATAAAAATGCTTGGAGTTCTCACCCAGGCTACTGCCTCATTTCCGCTTCTTGTAGTTGGTCTGGGACGCAGCTGTTGTCTCATTGTACAATATTCTGAAGAGAGGCATCATGGCTGTGATATGCTGGTAAGAAAGATTTTAAGCAATCATCAGAATAAAAAAATAAAATTTGCTCGTCGTATCAATAAGATGATCAATTACGGAGCACGGACGATCTGGGATGGGAAATAAAATCATAAGCTGAATAAAACAATGCGAACCACCCAAAGTTGAACAAAACTCACCATATTGAAGATGAAGAAGGCAACGGTGGCGAGCAGGTCAGCGAGGATGGGTAAACCACGTGGGATACCAGGATAAGGCGCTTTTAGGAAGGGCTCGCTACCACATCGACTCGTCTCGGTCTGCCTTGCCATCGTCAACCTCACCTCCGCCCGGGAGCCGAACAGATTGGAGCAGAGCGCCATGGCCACGCGCTCGGGGGACTCGCTGTTGCGGCCTGGCCTGCTGCTGCTGGTTGGGACGCCGCTCCTGGCCTCCAGCTACCAGCGGCAGCCGGCTCCGAGCGACCCCGATACCAGCACGGCTCCCTGTGGCTGCTGGCCCAAGGGGAACCTTCAAAATCGAAGGCAGTGGGAATATCCAGTTAACAATAGAGCAATATGCACAGAATTATACACACAACCCACACCGTAATTACAAAAGCCCCACAAACCACCGTGCAAAAACCAACCCAAATCTAAGAGAGATTTAGGGAGAGAAGAATAAATAGTAGACCCAAGCAGCCTCGGAGAACGATCCCCTCAAGGCCGGAAGAGGAGAAACGACATTGCCACCAAGAGATCGACACAACGTACAGCCTCTGCCCGATGTCACAGTGACACGAGCAAGGTACATCAATGGCGTTCAGAGCTTCAGATACACATCGTCTCAGTCTCTGGGGTGAGACATGAAGCACCCGAACATCTGCACGTACACATACGACGTAGACGCAGTATTTTAGCTTGGGGAAAGGATCGAAACCACGTACGGCCAAGAAGACCAAACTCGTGTATGTATGTATGTGACCGTGCGTACCTTTGAGTAGAACGTGGTGCTCCGGGGTCGCCTAGCGGCCGCGTAGCTCTCCGGCGACGGCATGCGCCGGCGGCGCGGCGCGGCCCACCTCCCTGTCCCGCTTCACCCTGTCGAACTGCACCGTGAACCCCTGCGCCGCCGCGCTCTGCTCCTCCCACACCCCGAACTTGGGCACCGCCACCGGCCTCTGCCGCGTACCCTGCATATGTCGCCACACGATCATCGACCAACGCATCATCACTCATCAGCACGGGGTGGTCAGCGAGCGAGCTAGGCACTCACCGGCGCGCCGTTGTGCGGCGAGGCGGACCTTGCCCGCGGCGCCGCCTTCTGCTGGTGCTGGTGCCTCGCGTCGTGCGGCTTCTGGTGGCCGGCCGGGCGGGGGTGGTGGCCGTGGTCGCCGCCGTGCTGCCCGGTCGGGGGTACCTGGTGGTGAGGGCTCGCATGCGGACGCGGCTGGTACTGAGGCGGCGGCGCAAACTTGCTCTGGTGGCCGCCCGGGTCAGACGCCACGCTGATGTTGCTCCCGGTCCGGCGGTGCTGCTGCCCGTTGTTCTGCTGCTGCTGCGCCGCCGCGCGGTGGCCGCCGCTGGAGCTTGCCGGCCTGGCGGAGGCGGATGGGACGATCTGCCGCGGGGGTGCGTCCTCCTCCTCGGGGTCGTTGGGGTTGAAGGGGCGCTGGAGCGGCGGCGCGGATGAATCGTGCGCGGCGTGCGACGGCCGGCCGCGGGGAAGACGACCCCATACGGCGCCTTCAGGGCTTCCCGGCACGCGAGACTCGTGGAGGAGGAGAAGGGTAGTGCGGCGGAGGTCGCTCGGGCCTGGATCTGGTCGGTGGCGGCCCGAGGCGGCCGGAGAAGGCGGCGCGACGACGCCGCACAGAGGCGACCGGGAGCGACCGGTCAACGCCCCTCTCCACGTCGGCGGGAGGAGGGGTCCATGCCGGCGTCGGGAGCGCGTGGGAGGTGGCCCGTGGCTGCTCCGGCGGGCGGAGGCGGCACCGCGGCGGCGAGGTCGCAAGGGCGAGGAGGATTGCTCCGAGCCGGAGCGGAAGAGGGGATTGTGAGGGCAGTTTTGCAATTTAGTCCGTCTCGTTTTCGCAATTTTTGAATCGGTCCCTCGCCTCGCGATTCCGTGGACTGCGGGTTCTATTTACGGGTTTGGGAAGGGCGTTTCTGCAAAACCGTCACGGACGCGTTCTCCGGGCCGTCGGATCGCCGTGCGACGACGCGGATCGCAGCACTGTAGTACTGTAGCAGCTACAGTAACTACTGTAGCTAGCTACAGTAGCAGAGGGCCTCTCAGCGCGAGAATCCGCTCGACTTTAATATAGTTAGTAGATTTCTGATCGATCGTTCAACGTGGGCTGTTCATGGGCCTCCTTCGGCCGAGCGACGGAGCAATGATATTAACACTAACGCCTGCTTTACGTACGTGACCAATCAACACTTCTAAAAAAACCAATCGACTTTCCCTCAAAAAAAAAACCAATCGACTGAGACATTAAGAAATCTCAGTGACCTGTTTTTTTATGGATGTGGCTAAATCGAGGTCGACCTCGTTTTTACTTAGGGCGAGGTCACCCGGACAGGACCAAACTTTCCTTTTCTAGCAAAACGATTCTTTTCCAAATTAGCCACGGTTCTTTCCCAAATTAGCAGGACTTGACCCGCGCGGAAACCAACGAGCGATCGGCATGCGCTCCTACGCCAAAAAAAAAAGAAGCCCATCACGGGATTCTATACCCACCAAACGCTGAGACACCAAAATACCAACACCATCGGTGACCCCTGGATGTAATTTCATGGGAAGGTAAATTACATACAGCACTAGATGTAATTTCTCCCACAACACGGCATCCCACCCTGCCCTTCTCTCTCCTCTATTAATTTTTTGTAAAAGTTTCAGCCTGATTCGCTTGATAGACCTTTGGTAAAGGAAATCATCTAATGTAACTACACTATTACACCAAAGGGAAAAAAGAAGCAAGAGTTGCATCCAGTTTGATGTCAGATTAGTTCCATTGCATTGGTTGAAGGAAAAGGATCAATCTGTGGTGGATAACTTGCGATACATCAGGATTATACCCAGTGCAAAATAAGAAGTTACATGGCAGTGCATTTAGTAGGGAAAATATATCTAGGTGGGAAAAAAACGAGAGAAGTAACATCCAGGGTCCAATGCAATTGTTGGCATCCTAGCACAAGCTATAAGATTTTTCGTAGAAGTACTGCTTCGATAGTTGTAACTTTTTCATCATCAGCATTCACAATGTCAGCGTGCCACAGAATGTCACGCAATCTGCACAGAGAAACTTCAGTACTACAAGAAGAAACATTGGACAAGGAAAGAAAGAGGGAATAATTTGCACAAAGGAAAATACCTACTGATTAGACTATACGCTTGAATCCACTTCAGATCTCATGAGATGCCCGAGCAGCGGGGACAACAATACTGGCCGCATCAACAACGGAAGACCTCGGATGGCAGCCACGACAGGCTTGATCTTCAGCAATCGACGATCGTGTACATCAAACTGAACTGATCCATCCACAGTTTGTGCAGGTCATGTACATTCCACCCAAATCTGAACCAGCTAGAAGGCAAATTCCTTTTTTTAGACTCCTATTCTATCACCATGTTAACAACAACGACACACAACCAGTAGGCAGCAGTAGCTAGCTCAACTCGGACGGAGAAAGTCGGCCGGTGCAGACAGCATGATGCGGACGGCTGGGACGCGTACAAAGGTGAGGCAGCCTGTTTTCTAAACTTTGCTGTCGTGGCATAAACTTACATTGTGTTGCTTGTGAACAGATTATACCTCCAGAACTTCCTCCTGAGTCCCATTGTTTAATGTACTTTCCCTTCTTTATTTTCATTTCTTGGCGTGGAGAAACCTGCATATAGGACACCATATGTAAGGTTGCATCCAATTTAACAGAAATAGAATTCCACACCTATATTATTGTCTAGAAAGCAAAAGCACCGCCTAGCAAGCTAAAAACTAGTTGCACAGTTCGAGAATTACATTCTGCCTATAGGACACCATATGTAAAAGTTCCATCTAGATACAAATGAAAATACAATCTAGGAAGAGAAAAAACTAGTTCATATTGAGAATTACATACTGTGCATAGGACTCCGTATATAAAAAGTTCCATCTAGTTTAATAGAAATGAAAGTTCCATCTAATTCAGATCTCATGAGATGCCCTAGCAGCAGGGACAACAACACTAGCCGCATCAACAACAGAAGACCTCGGATGGCAGCCACGACAGGCTTGACCTTCAGCAATCGATGATTGTGTACATCAAAGTGAACTGATCCATCCAAAGTGTGTGCAGGTCATGTACATTCCACCCAAATCTGAACCAGTTAGAAGGCAATTTCCTTTTTTTTTTAGACTCCTATTCTATTATCATGTTAACAACAACACACAACCAGTAGGCAGCAGCAGCTAGCTCACCTCAGACGGAGAAAGTTGGCCGGTGCAGACAGCATGATGCGGACGGCTGGGACGACGTAGAAAGGTGAGGCAGCCTGTTTTCTAAACTTTGCTGTCGCGACACAAACTTACACTGTGTTGCTTGTGAACTGATTATTTACCTCCAGAAATTCCTCTTGAGTCCCATTGTTTAATGTACTTTCCTAGTTTTATTTTCACTTCTTGGCATGGAGAAAACCTGCATATAGGACACCATATGTAAAGTTCCATCCAAATTAACAGAACTAGAATTCCCCACCTATACTACTGTCTAGAAAGCAAAAGCACCGTCTAGCGAGCTAAAAACTAGTTGTACATTTTGAGAATTACATTCTGCCTATAGGACACCATATGTAAAAGTTCCATCTAGTAAAAACAAAAATACAATCTAGGAAGAGAAAAAACTAGTTCATATTGAGAATTACATTCTGTGCATAGGACTCCAGATATAAGAAGTTCCATCTAGTTTAATAGAAATAAAAGTTCCATCTAATTCGACAGAAAAGAAAAATTGTATGACATCTACCCAGAATAGAATTTCTCTACACATTACATCTGACAGGGGAAAAACACCATCGAGCTTGCTATCTGACAGGGGAAGAACACTACCCTGGCTCCTGGATATCATAACTCCCAATCTAACTCGCAACTAAAACTTTCGAAAATTACATCTGCCTCACATTTAGCCTTGTATTGCATCTACAAAGATAGGCATGCATTCATTGGCAAAAAATACATCCACTTCCACCATGATGGAAATAATCAATAAACTACATCCATGAAAAGGATACCACACTACTCTCCCGTGTTTAGATAACTGTTACAATTGGATAACATCTAAGGGTGTGGTACATCTAACAAATGCATGCTGTCACCAAAAGAAAAAATTATGAATCATCCCAAAAAAAAATCTACTTCCGCCATGACGGAAACAGTAAAAAACTACATCTATATGAAAGGATACCACATTGCTCCCCCTGTTTAGAGAGCAGCTGACATTTGATTACATCTAAGGGGAGTGTTACATAAAAAAAAACATCAATCACCACACCATAAACTACATGTAGATCCTTCAACTAAATGTTACATATGAACGAGGAACTTGCTGACCACCGTGCGACCAGCAACAACTGAAAAAATACATATACTTCATAGATTATCCCAGTGTATAGTATCCTATCATGTAGTTGCAGTTAACTGCCATTTTGATTCAGAAAAAGAAAAGTACATCTAGTTCACAATTAGCTGTCGTATACATGAAACTCACAGCTAGTTCCACAAATTACTCCTATATAACTAACAACCATAACACTGGATTCCATCTTAAACTACATTTGCACAAACGACTGAAACTACATCCAGTAATATCTATTTCATATGGCTTGTTTGACTGAAACTACAAGCCATATGACGATTGGCAGAAATTCTAACAGTGACGCGCTAGAAACATAGGTACGGCAGAGATCAGAATAGGAAAAGGGACTATCTTGGAGTCGTGGTGGTGGTGAGCAGGTAAGGTACCTTGTGGGGAGTGTCGGCATGGTTGAGGTCACAAACTTGTCGTGCTTCGGGGTGGGGTTCCGCCATGTCCAGGTCGTCTTCCCCCTCCTCCCCGTCATTGTCCTCCGAATCAAATCACAAGGGGATGGTGGCAGGGGATGCAACACCGGGGAGGGGAATCGAGGGGGAGAAAGATCCAGCGAGCGGCGGGATCGGAAGCCTGGAGAAGTGCCGCGTCGGGGAAGAGCTCGCTGTCGCCGTCGGCAGCCGCGTGAGATAGCTTCCCGCTGGGACGCGCTTCCCTTTGCCTGTAGCAGGTGAGAGAGGGTGGCGGCGGCGGTCGATCTAGTAGCGTGCCGGCGAGCGGAGGCGGCCGAATCGGCGGAGGAGGGAGCGCTGAATCAAATGGGAATGGAATTGCTAGGAGACAGTAACCGTGTCCAGTTGTTCACGAATGGCCGCGCGCATGTGGCACGTCCGATGGGGATCGCGTGGCGTGGAAGGCCGACCTCATGATAAGACAGAACGAGGTCAGTGTTGAATTAGAAATTGCGTTTTTTTATACATGTGTGTGTTTATAGAGGTGAGTGTGTGTATCGAAATTGAATTCCAAATCAATGTGAAGTACAACCTTGGGGTTCAAGTTTTCAGAGCATCGCAACGGCGGACATGATCCTGTGGAGGCGGAAGGAGTTGTCCGCGTCGATCCTCGGAGCAGCGACGGCAGTGTGGGGCATGTTCGACGTGGCGGAGTAACACTTCCTAACGCTGCCGTGATACGCTGCCATGATCGCCATGCTCACCTTCTTCATATGGACCAACGTCTCCGGGTTCCTCAACCTGTACCTACTACACCACCCGTTTCTTCAGTCTTGCAGTTTTGTTTCAGTACTGTCTCGTTCTTTCTAGGAAAATTGTTTCAGACATTTTGGTTGTGCTTTCAGACATTTGGTTCTGGTTTCAGACTTTCAGTGCAATACTGCACTTTGGCAACTTTTGCCAGCCCATGCAATGCAAGGATGCTCACTAAACACACTCCAATAAACATCAAATCAGCCCACTAAAAAATCTTGGAAAATCTATCTTTTAAGTTTTGTGATGATTTCAACTGCAACCTGCACGCAGGCCTGTTCCGAGGATCCCGGAGACGGTGCTGTCGGAGAGGACCACGAGGCAGGTGATCTTGGGCCTGCACAGGCGGCTCAACTGGTTCGTGCACAAGCTGTACCACATCGCCTGCGGACAGGACGTCAAGATGTTCATCCTGGTAATGATCTCGCTCGCTCATTTCAGACACAAAACACTAACAGATACTGATCTGTATCCGATACACATTTTGGTTGCTGCAGACGGCGGTGTCTCTGTACATCGGGTCGGTGGTCGCCAGCTGCTTCAGCTCCCTCACCCTGCTCTACATCGGTAAGAAGCAGCTGCAACCAACACTTTCAGTAGCTTAGCTACCTAGCATCCACAAAGGTTCAGAGAAACTTGAGTAAATTGCTCGCTCTGTTTGTGGTTGTTGCAGTGGTGGTGTGCGTGATGACGGTGCCGGCGCTGTACGAGCGGTACGAGGACGAGGTGGATCACCTGGTGGCGAGAGGCGCGCACGACCTCCGAAGCCACGTCGGCCGGATGGACTCCACTGTGCTCAGGAACATCCCCAGAGGCAAAGGCGCCCAGGCACACTGATGATCATCATCGATGCACATGGATGGATGGATGGCAACTTTGTATATATATCAGACGCTGATCAAGATGTACAGAGATGCAGACGCTTAATTATCAACGATGGAGCTGCACATACGCAGTATATACATGTATAGGTTCAGAATAAGACCTGAATCGAAAAGAGATACGACGATGTGGCGGCCATGCTGGGCTTGCAAAGACGACGGTGACGATTTGGTAAATCTTTCGAGACGTGCACTTTACGGTGGTGTGTGACTGTGTGATATCTTCTTCCCATCGTCTTCGTCTTCTTTTCGATCGATCGAATGCCATGGAAAGAAAGAACACATGGATGGGGTCCGCCATTAATGGGGGAAGGACAGAGACGCGCACGCACCTGATCGACTAATCGGATATATACCCTCTGGCTGAGGTAACCAACGACAGTGTCTATTCTCGCGTGACCAACTTCTGAGGTCCTTGTCTAACCTGCCTCCTCCGTCATGCCTGAAAAGATAAGAATGAAAACCAAACGGAGACCACAACGACACTGACAGGAGGATCCATCGATCCATCTGTTCAGACAAGTGCGTGCGGTGTGGGGTGTAACGCTTTTGCTTGCCCACACAAACGAGAGGTTCATCATGCAAATAAACGTAGCAGTGTGCCCGCTTTGAAGGACGAACCCATTATTTTATTTTTTGACGGGGAACAGCAGGCGCTCTGCTTTTGCATTAAAGAAGAAAGAAGATTATTACAACACCGGAATCCTGACACAAAACTTCCAGGATTCTCTCACCAAAAAACACATTTTTTCGCTAACTCAATACTAGCTAGCTGAATCTAGCTATTTCCCGTTCTAACATAGGCCAACTCAAGAAGCTCAAAATCATTCCTGATCATGTTGGCTATGATAGGTGCAGGCTTAGAATCTTGCTGAAAAATGCGTCTTCCACGCTCCTTCCAAATATGCCAGAAAACGTAAACAGAGAGGAAAACAATCCATCGTTGCAACCCAGGAGGTTTTGCTCGTCTGGCCTTCTCCCACCACCCGTTAATTGTTGATGCCGCAAGGGACAACTGAACAGTAGACGGATGCACTTGCTGTAATTGCGTCCATACCTCCTTCGCGAATGGGCACTCCAAAGCCAGGTGATTTGCCGTTTCTAATTGCTGATCGCAGAGACAACACACCTCATCATGACGCCATCGTCTAGCTTGGAGCATGTCCGCAGTCCAGTTCTTATTTTGGAGCAACAGCCAGAAAAGGAATTTGACTTTTGCCCTCCGCCCTGATCTTCCAAGTGCTCTCGAGGTGCGGCTGCTTGATCCTGCCAATCATCTGGAAATTATATGTTGAACGAGCAGAGTATTGTTGGTCCGTAGGTTATTGTATCTCTCTTCGCGGTAAGGTGCACGCTCTGAATTGCATTCCACAGGGTCAGAAATTGGTCCAACTCATCTTCAGTAGCGACGCGATAAAGCCCTCGCATCCATCTGCCAGCGGTGAGTCCCTCTTTGACCGTCAGGTTCTTCCTCGATGCCAGTGGGAGTAGCAGAGGGGCGATGTGGCCTGGAGCATGTCTATTGAGCCAACTGTCAGCCCAGAACTTCGCGCTCGCCGTTCCCAATAGAGATGGTAGCACAGGCTGCAAAGAGGTCCCTGTCAGATTTGTCGCAGGGTGTTATGGTGTCCTTCCATTGTCTATCCTGCTCAGCCCATCTAAACCACTCCCACCTCAGGCGCAAAGCCCTACTGAAATATTGTATATCTTTTATACCAAGCCATCCAAAACTCGTCGGCGCACAGATTTTTGTCAACCTAACAAGACATTTACTTCCCCTTGCTTCCTTGTCCGGCGCCCAAAGAAAAGTCCTCACGAGTTTATTGAATTTTTTGATCATCCCACTTCTCAGGATTGAATACCGTAAGGAAGTATGTTACTGTTGCCGTAATGACGTTGTTGATTAGTGCTAGTCTTCCTTTTCTGTTCATCATCTTTCCCTTCCACCCATTATTGACAGTACAGAGTTCTAGCAAGTCGGCTTTGGGGCTGTCTTGTCCATGCACACTCCGCCCCACTAGCTAGCTAGCACTGAAAATGAAAGCAAAGATTAGGGGTGGTGTTGGCCCTTAACGCGCTGTCATGTCGTGATGGGGAAGAAAGTTGTTTGCCTCGGAGATTAATTTGTACGGGTCGAACAGACCTGTAGTATTAAGTATCTCTAGCTGACCCTTATATCTCGCGGAAGTGCAAAATAATTATCGCTTTATCTTTTTGTGCGAACAAATCATTCCGAACAGGAACCGCATCCGACCCTGCCTTTAAAAAAAATTGGGGGCTGTGAAAAAATCATCCCTCCAAGTTACCGCGGTTCTCGGTAGGAAAAAAATCCCGAGGGTGGTTGGGATTGCCGGTTACCGGGAAATCCCAACCGGTAACCGGACGAATTTTAAAACTGAAATTTGGAAATTCAATTTTTTTTTCCTATTTTAACCATTTACGGGGATTTTTGTTGAAATTCAAAAATTTCAGGATTTTTCGCCCGGTATAACCAATTCCCGGGGGTGTTCGGGATATCCGGTTACCGACCGGTAACCGGAAATCCCGACCGGTAACCAAATCCCTGCCTCCAACCTTTACAATCACGGACTAAGAGGCCGATCCGAGGGTGCCCTGTATCACACAAAACGGTTTATGGGAGGGGAGTTTCAGCTACAGTGCCTCCTGTCCTTGTCGCCGCCGAAGATTGATTCCGGTCATATCCACCGCCTCTGGTCCAATTTCAACATGAAACCGTTCCCGTCTGAGCCGATTCCAGGTGTTTTCATCGGATTCGAGTGAGCGTAGACGGACACCAACGGCGACCGCCATGGCCGGTGCGGGTGCGAGCAGCTCGCCGACGGGCGCGCGTCGCGACGGCAACTAGCTCCTGGATTGATTGGATCGATCGAATCCCACGTCGGCGAGCCGCGACGCCACCTAGCTAGCTCCTGGATCGATCAATTCCCACGCGGGCGAGCCATGATGGCAGTAGTAATAGCAGACTCCAAACTAGTAGTACTAGTCTTCCACGTACTAGGATCCCGGCTGCACCGACCATGGGTGGATTCGACCAGGGCCAACGCGGGCGATAGAAAGAAAAAGAGGTGGGAAAAGAAGATATATTCGGTTTTGCAGTTTAAGTTTGAGAGATAAGATATGTTTAGTCGCGCCTTGAAAACACATTTTGCGTGTCCTTTATCACAGCTTTTCTCACAGCATTGTTGCGACAACGATTTGGAGGGTGATTTCAAGCTCCTTTAATACCCATGTAGGATCTCACCATAATTACATTGCCAGATTTTGGGTAGCTAACAAAAAAAAATTGTGCTTACTTATGTTTGTGCTTCTGTTCTTTGGAGTCTTTAGAAAATTATAAACAATCTAGTGTTTGATGGTCACTCTTGGATAGACATTAAAAAGGTGCACCATCTCTTGTGTTGTAACTTGAAGCCTATGTTTTTATGTTTTTCGAGATTGTCGGCTGTGTGCATCTTTGTTATGCAGAGGCCGGGTGTAATGCTTAACTATTAAGTAATAAAGCCCTTAATAAAAAAAAAGACATTAAAAAGGTCTGGAGATTGGTCTTGTGTTCCCTGAACAGATGGAAACTGATATTCAAGGAACAAATGCTTGAGAAGACGAAGGAGAAATACTCTCATATCATAACTCTCTCCCCTCCTGAGCGGCTCCGGAGGCCATCCTCTCCCCAAAACTGTAGAAGGCCATCGATCCCTGACCGCTGCCGCCGCTGCTGCCGATGCTGATGGTGGTGGCGGCGCCCATCCCGTCACAGGGAAGGCCTCGCTAGCGTCTCACGGGGGCGGTGGGGCGCTGGCGGTGGGCATAGTGCAGCGTGGTCGAGTGGTTGGTGCCTGGGGTATCCTGGCGGCGTGGCATTGACGAGGTGTTGGGGCGTTGCCGATGCGGCCATCCGATCTGGCGCATGGCCTCCAGGGGCGGAAGCACATGCAGATCTGGTCCTCAAGGTCTCGATCTGGGCGCCAGGGCCGGTGATGCAGGTAGTATGGATGTGGCCTTGGCCACGCCGGCGTTGACCTGCTGTTGTGCGCTGGTTTACCCCCTCCTATGCTGCCACTCCTGCTGGGAGCTCTCTCGCGGCATCGGGGCTTGTGAGGCTTCATAATAAAGGTGGCGGTCCTAGGGTTTCTCCCACGCGAAGAAGAAGATCTGCTGGATGTGTGTCCTTGGTTATCTGGCCGGAGTGTCGAGTTCCGGAAGACTCCGCCGGCAAACTTCCATGGGCGTTTATGCCTGGAGATTACTGGATCGGGTGGAATTCGGTCGTGCCCATGATTCTCCGTTAAGGAGGCAGCGGTACAAAGCTTTGCTACCTGTTGCCATGTTGGATGAAGTCAGAGGCAGATAATGTCATAAAAGCCGAGGTTGGAGGATTAGGGATGGTGATTTGAGTCTTTCTGGCGAGGAGGAACTTGCTTGGAGTTTCGGGATTCATAGCAACGGTATAAAAGTTGGGGCGACAACACAAGTGAAGTTCAATGTCTTACCTTTCAGCGTGAAAATTCAGGTCTGGCCTTAATTGGTTATGCCTAGCAATGGCCTTGTTGAAAGCATTGTTTTGAGAGCGAGTATTCTCTCCAGGGTGAAGACCCATGATGTTTTATCGGACGACGACGGTGCTAGTGCACTGTTTCCTTCTTGGAGGCGTCGCTTTTGGAGTACTTGACTTCAGGTGTTGTATTGGTGGTGGTTGTGTTGTTGCTGCATGGGCTGGAACTTTGTAGCGGGACTTTTCTTTCTTAAGTTATTCTTTTTTTTGTGCTGTGTGCATCCGTCAGGCCTTTAGGTCTTTACGTTGTTGTAGAGGCTGGGTGTAATTGGTATCTTCACGATATTAATATATACTCTTTATCGGAAAAAAAATCTCTGTGAAAAGTGCCGCTGTAGCTGGAGAATGGATGATTCCTGCTGCTCTCGCTCGGAATCACAAGCTGAATCCTAGTTCGCTTGTTGAAGACGTGTGCCACCAGTTGATGGAGCTGAAGAAGAAAAAGCCATGCGGAGGACCTGGGTGACTCCCACCTGGATGCTGGGGGTTCATCTTGTAGGTTGCCCCTAATGAAAATCCCACCTCCGGCTTCCTCATGCCCTCCTAGCCGAAATCTCTCTTTTACGAGCGAGCGAGCCTCCTAGCGTAATTTCCCTTAGTGTGTAGTCTGGTAGTGCTTTCGCGAATAGAACCTATATCCCCATCCCCACTTCCCGACATTAATCACATTCAACAATTCGTCTCCCTTTGGGAGGCGGTATCGGAAGTGACACTTTCGCAAAATGACCCCGACACCATTCGTTGGAAGTTCACTAGTGATGGATGCTACTCCGCAAAGACGGCCTACCAAATGCAATTCGAAGGCATCATCTCCACCTCTCTCAACGCCACGGTTTGGAAGACATGCCCCTCCCCCCCCCCCCCCCCCCCCCAACGCAAATTTTTTGCTTGGCTTGCCATGCAAAATCGGATTTGGACGGCGGACCGGCTACAACGTAGAGGATGGCCAAATTGTGGAAATTGCCCTCTTTGCAACCGTGTGCAAGAATCGGCGGACCATCTACTTTTTAAATGCCGCTACACCGTACGCATTTTGGAAGGAAATCCTCACTTGGCGTGGGTGCCACGATACTCTCCCGACGTCTTGGGCTAATGTGACAAATGTAGAAGAATGGTGGACAAACCTTGCACGGGACCATGCGATGGCTAGGAAGGCCATGTCCTCCATCATCATGCTCATTTCTTGGGAGATTTGGAATGAGCGTAATGCAAGAGTCTTCCGGCATGTGGCCTCCCCGGCTTTTCTTGTTGTCTCGCGTATCAAAGATGAGGCGAGAGCATGGGTATTAGCGGGAGCAAGTTCTTTGGGTAATGTAATAACGGGAGAGTGATCCCTTGTGTGAAGTCCTAGGGTTTTGTCCTAGGAAAAATAACTCTAAACCTTCTACTTATTCAATGAAAATGGCAAATCTTTTGCCTAGTTTCAATAAAAAAAAGAGCAAACTTGAATTACCCTACGTCCACACCACAAAGTGTACACAGGATTTTGAGGAACGTCCGATCTGATTAACTTGATGAAATCGAAGAGTGTATATTACTCCAATGGTCTGCCACGCAATTAGACTGCTGAGATTTGATGTTTTGCCGGTCTGCTGCTCTGCACTCCACCCGCACGTTCTGCCCAGGAGGCCAGATCCGCTAGAGGCGTCCCCGTCCCCAAATCACGCACGCCCTAACCGCACCCGTCATCGCCCCATCGTCCCATCATCACCGCCGCCGTCCTCGCCCATCGTAGTCGTCGTCGTCCTCGCCGATCCGTCACGCCATCGCTGTCATCGTCCTCGCTCATCGTCGCTCACCCCCTGCCATCATCCTCCGCATCCTTGCATCGTCGGCGACCGCCCACCCGTGACCCATCCGCTTGCGTACTTCTCATCGAGGACGCCGTCAAGGATGGGCGAGGATATGCCCGCAGTACACGCCCCGTCGTTGCGCTCTCTGCCTGTCATCCATCCGCAACTGAACAAGTATCCACCACCGGTCGTCGCCGCTGGGCCACCTTGCACTCGCGTCG
Organism: Puccinellia tenuiflora; assembly: GCA_012064385.1. Taxonomy (NCBI): domain Eukaryota; kingdom Viridiplantae; phylum Streptophyta; class Magnoliopsida; order Poales; family Poaceae; genus Puccinellia; species Puccinellia tenuiflora. The sequence goes on along the minus strand of QRDG01000485.1, from coordinate 1,361,679 downwards.
TGCTTCTCCGCAGGGTACAATCGTACATAGTTTTGCAGGTACATGCATGTGGCGTTCAACAGTTCAACTCAATTGTTTTCATAATTACAGTTTTCCATGAATCTGGATCCATAACAATGACCAAAAACGGGACACAACTAGAGATAGACAAGTTGTATTCCTTGTACTGTGCTACTGTGATGTATGGTTCAGTTCGGATCATAGGAGATGGAAAAATTCATTTCTTCTGATGCATGACGCGGAGCAAACTCATGGTTGGCGCTGCGCTGCGGGGGAGGATGTCCCATTGTGAAGAGGATAAAGGTCCAGGTGGTATGTGTATTCTTGAGTGCCGGGATGTGGTCGATGTTAATTGAGAGGAACGTGCCTCGCAAGTGAGCAGCAGCCAGGTCGATCCGCTGCTTAATTTGTGTTCTGTTTTTGCTCTCGCCAGCGGCTGGTTGAGCAACCTCTTCGGCTACCTGGCCTCCATCCCGGTGCATCCTAGTGGTGAGAGGCTCAAATGTCGCTTTCTCAACTTCGCCAAGCTGGCTCTCCTGGATCCGACGCCAAGGTGCCTTTTTTTTCTCTTTTCTACTTTGAAGTATTGCTTGACATCATGGAATAACTTCTATTTTCTACTTTTCGTAAATCTTTTTATTCATTAGTTCATGTGGTTCAGTTTCATGAATACATTTTGTTATTACAAATGAGACCTAACTACATTATGTATGGTGAATACAAATAGTTGATTGTTGTAATGTGTTTGAATCATTAGTTGGTAATGATTATTCACCACCGAAGAATTTTCAGTGTATATATTATGAACACGACTTAAGACGTGCATGCACGTGCACACTAACTAGTGAGGAAAGGGAGTGGAACTTTGTTTCACCTTCTGTATCCGCCGTCTCTTACCTCATCTAATCCTAATACTTTTGACCTGTTCAACGCTAGGTTTCGTTAAGCTTTATCAATTGAACCGGGGTTGAGCCCCTTATGACCTAAAAAAATGTAATGGGGTGACTTTTAGGTTAGGGATATGAGAGAAGTGAATTCTTTATCAGCAAGAGATAATTTTTGGGTTGTTGCTTGCCCTGTATATGATGTCAAATAATAGTTTCTTATCGAATCAGATTTTAATCAAAGTAGATTACTATTGTTTTCATAATATCATGTACCCATTTTTTTCTAAGGGAGCAACTAGAGCTCAATCGAGTGAGAATTAAGTTAATTCTCACTCAGATGATGTTATCCAGTTGTATATGCAACTCATGTACAATTCATGTGCAACTGAAGTTACAACTACGTGCAACCTATGTGTAACTGGAAAAAATAGATGCATAAATAACATACCACACAAATCATGATACAAATTTAACGGGATTAGAGTTGAGTGAGGTCTAACTTAATACTCACTCGAGTGAGAATAGCAAAACCGTTTTTCTATACATGAACATCCAACATAAATATTAACGTTCAACCTTAATATCAATATCATGCGATTTTTTCATTGGAACCAATACAACAGCAAGCCTTCGAGTGTTTACATGTAAACACAACTTGATTAAGGAATTTCATAAATCGAATGACCTTTTGATAAGCATCTTTTAATTTTTTTGGTCCATAGCAACACAACGAGATAGATGCGATAAGACAAGTTTTTTCATAGACACGTTGTAATGAGTATGGACAGAGTCACATAGAGCTAGCTCTGGTTCAATTTGTTAATCCGAATGACATACAATGATACGACTGACATGATCGAGACGAAATGTAATGGGTCTTCAGGATATAAGCCGGTATTTAAAGATGACTGACGCTGGTGGGCAGAGTCTATTTTTTTTTTTCCAACTGACTCCAATTAGGCACCATCCCGACCGAGAAATCTAGTGTGCTCGAAAAAACCCAAATGGTCTGGATATGTTAAACTGGTTTTTAGATACAACTGACTCTAGTGGGTGGACTCTAATTGTTTTTAAACTGTTTCAGATGTTGGAATTGCCAGCTACGATAAATCCAGTGTGTCTGGAAAAACCGGGATATTCTGGTTGGGCAGAGTCGGTTTGAAACTACATCTGACTCTGTTTTGTGGAGCGGTTCTTTGTTACCCTTGAATTGAATACCTATATTTTTTTAGTCGGTTGGTTTTAAAATCAAATTGGGGACCACATTATGTCTAGTCAACCCAATAGACCGGATTATTAGCAACTGTGGTGTCGAGTCATATGGGAAACCTGACTACGGCCTATGGCCAAAAACCGACTCCAATGGTGGGTTATGCATAGTCAACCCTTTAGTAGAAAGATTCAAAAGTTCAGATAAAATGAAAAGTTTATAGGATATAGAAAATCAATGAAAACACACTTGAGCAAATTACTAAACTTTTGTAAGGAGACCCAAAAATAATTTTGGTGGGCATTTTCTTTTACCGCCCAGAAAACATGCTTATTTCTGACACCCCGCCGGTATAACCAGACTGAAAGGAGCTCCCCTCGTTGCTTACTTGAGAAGTCATCAACTGGATGTGCTGTGGAATTTCGATATCCATGGAGCTCTCATGTCGTGGGGTTCTAGAAACATCATGATTTTCACTTGAAAATGTTGGTAACCATACTTTGAGCCTTGAAATAACCTCGGTCATGGTCGGTCTATTGATGGATGCGTTTTCAACACAATTCATGGCAAGGTCTATCACACCCTCTACAGAACTAACGTCATACTGATCCAACAGCTTCTTGTCAATGACATCATGAATGTTTCCTTTGGCAATCTTTTGGCGCACCCAACTTGGTAGGTGGATGGTATGAGGGTCCATGACTACTGGGGGGTGGCCAGTAATGATCTCCAACAACACAATGCCAAAGCTATAGACATCTGTCTTGACAGTGAGTTGGAAAGTTGCATGATACTCAGGATCGAGGTAGCCAAGAGTGCCAGCAGCCACAGTAGATATGTGTGTGTGAGCATCATTAAAAGCCCGTGAAAGCCCAAAATCAGATATTATCCCCACTAGATTCTTGTCTAGAAGGATGTTGGGGGTCTTCACATCTCTATGCACTATTGATGGGGTACATAACTCATGTAGATACCCTAGTCCTGCAATTTATCAAAACTCGTACCTTGTCAACACACATACACACATGACCAAAGGAAAACAACTGAAATATGAACCTTGTGCAGCATCTAATGCAATATGAAGTCGTTGTTCCCAATTTAAACAATAGTCATCTCCTGCATCCAAACATATAAAATTAGTGGAAGTGCCATTTCATATGTGAATGGTAGAGTAACTACTAGATTTCATAGTTTTCCACATACTTAAGCTAACAAATGATATATGCACACAATGTTTAAATTATGGTACTAAGATCTAAGAAATATACAAGTACTTTATTCTTTGGGAGACTGCTATGTTTCATTTCTCTTTATCGCATAATTTATTACATACAAATCCAATTAACAAGTAATCCAAGCTTCTGAAATATTCTTTGAACAAAATACCTCGCTAGTTGTTTTGTTTATTGTTGGTTTGAAACATGTACATGTTTAGAATTTGTGAGTATCGTGACATGACTATGACTTAAGCTCTAAAAATGTAACTGTGGCGGCCAACTACTTATGGATATTTCAAATTAGGAAACTAAGAATATGCAACTCTAATAATGCAGCTACGGTGCCCTTATATGTTAGTACAATATTTGTACAAATTAAACTACTACAAATCAAATATATGGACCCGTAACAGTAACAGTTTATTCAATCAACTACACCTTTGAACAAGAAAATTTAGTTTAACATGAAAAATGGTGATTGTGCTACAGTGTCAAAGATATAGAAGTTGGATTTTAGAGTTTTTTTGTACATAAGAAGCGTGTGAAAATTTATGCAGGTGCCACGAAGCACACTATATTGGTAAAATTTGGTAAGTACATGATTCCGATTTATTTAAAGATAGTTTTTGCATCTAGGTTTGTGTTTCATTGCTGGTTTTGAAGGAAGTAGATCCTCGAATTGTCAACTTGTTTTTAATATTGGAAAAATTTAGGTTTAAATTGATTCAATGCATTCTATTGAGATAAAATATAAATTATTTATGTAGCATCAAAATACGATGATAAGTTATTGCAAGTTGGATTTGTTGTATCTTAGTTAGTTATGCATGATCGATAAAAACATTAATATAAGTTAAGAGATAAACCTCCTCTTAGAAGTTGTTGAAGATTTCCTCTAGGCATGAAGTCATAAACGAGTGCTAGACATTTCTTGTTTTGGCAATATCCTTGCAAAGTCACAAGATTCTTGTGATGAACCTTGGACAAGGTTTGCACCTACGGAATATATAGTGTTATCAAACTTTATAGAGCTAAATCCTTGCATCATTTAGTGCACTAGCATGGTGGCACTCGCATACGTCAGGGAACCACATTAAATGTTTTTAAGATGTTAAGAAAAACAATTATGATTTTTTGTAAAAAAATCATATTATACAATGAAGGCAATATGATATTGTATGTAGCAAGTGCATACGTTCTATTAAACAGAGCACTCATGGATGGAAAATATCTTAATTTCTAGACTAATGATTAAGAAATTGCAATACCAGCCTTATCATTATTTTATTCATGTATCTTGCTTTTATTTACTATATAAGAATATAGACCGTGGTAATGGTTTTATATGTATTGCAGACTTAACTTTGTCTTAACAAATACTTATGTGTGATTGGTTGTTTCATACAGTACCTCGGGGAGGAAGTCTGTTGAATCAGCTATTGATGTCTCCATAAGCACTTTAACTGCTACTTCATCACCATTTTCCAGTATGCCATGGTAAACAATACCAAAGCCTCCCTTTCCGATGATTGACTCGAAGTTGTTTGTTATGAGCTGCAGGTCTGCGTATGTGAACCGTCTGATGTCAACATGCAGCGGGGTTTCCTCTTCATACATAGAATAATCCTCGTTTCCAGACTTCTCTGTAAAGTGAGGAGATTTTGCTTTACATGGAGGTTTAGTTCTAAAATTTTCGTATAATGTTTACCACCCTTGCATTGATGGAAAGAAATTTAAAATATATAGTTTTGTATTACCTTTGAAGTATAATTTCCATAGGATGCACAGCCCTACTAGGAGGGATATCAGTACCAGTGGAACTATCACTGCAATGAGCAAGATAGGCATGGTGTTCCTCTTATTCTTACCTGAGCAGTATGTACTACCTTTGCTATTTGAGCATACAGGATTTCCTTCTAATCTGGTGACACAAGTAAACAACATACATTACAAAATCAGCTCAAAAGATCTAAGCTGCTCTAAAAAGTTGAGATTATAACATGCCTCTATTTTATAACGCGGCTAATCTACTAATAGTTCTTCTAGACAACTCTACTCTTCAAATGAAGAAATTATATGGTTTCTAAATTGCTAGCAGTTACTAACATGCCCTTATCTTTCTCCCATTTTAAGAGCATATTGATGATAAAGCATTTAGTTACTGCAGTACATGCTAATTAATTCGTGCACTTAAGGGCATGTTTGGATCGATCAAATGCACAGGTAAGTCCCTCTTTACACGCTTGTTGTGGCACCCAAATTTGCCACAACAACTTGGTGAAATCTTCCAAGAGTTCACGTATATTATAAGGCTGGTGCCAGTCCACTGCCCGTTATAGCCCGGCCACGTCAGGTTTTACCCCCACTCTCACCCCACGGTGCCAATGCACGGGCTGTAGTGCCAGCTCTCAGTTCTCTCTCCTCCACATGAGCATTTCTTTTTCAGATTTAGTTATTTCACTTGCTTTTGTTTAGACATTCAAAATAATGCAAGAAAATAATTTTATTGAACTAAAAATGTTACTGATTACATAATAATTAATAAAATTGCATAATAAATATGCTAGCTGACGTGGACGAATCAGAGCTCGCCACGTTAGCTAGCCGTTGCCACGCCCGTCTCTCGCCTCACTCTCGCCCCTCCCCGCCAGCGCGCCGCCTCGCTCCCGCTTCCGCCTCGCCCCCTACCGCCGCCAACGCGGGCGAGACCGGGGCGGTAGAGCCCGCTCCCGCCCGGCGACGGATCCGTCGCCCGGCGCTCCCCTCTCGCCCGCCTCCCGCCTCCCTCCCGCCCGCGTCCGGGCGGTACCGCCCCCCCTCACGCCCGCGTTGGCACCAACCTAAGTGGTGCTGTTGTGCCATAGTGCTAGAAAAGTGTGGCAAGCCAGAAGGATGTGCTTTAAACAATGCTCTTATTAAAGTAATGTGCAAACGTTGTTGCTAGACCTGGAGTCATTTCTATGATAACCAACGTTAGTGGAGTCTATTCCATTCAGGTGTAGTTGTTTAATTTGATAACAAATAATCTAGTAATAAATTGTGCAATGAAGGATGTCAAACCTTAAGTCAAGCAGACCGGCCTGAACACGTTGAAGAATAAAATCTGGGATTGGTCCATCAAGCTTGTTATTTGACAAGTTTCTAAAAATAAGAGTTAAAATCATTCATCTAAAATTAGTATCACATCAGCCACATATGTAATCAGCATATGGACTTACAGAACTTTTAGTGACTTTAGTTGATAGTCTGGAAGCACTCCAGTCAAACTGTTGTGTGATAAATCCCTGTATATGTTTTGGTTATAAGGGTCAATAAATTATGTCAACATAATTCAATTTTGATCATCAATAGTATGAAGGACTACTTACAAACTTTCGAGTAATTCCATGTTCAAGAATGATATGGCTAATCCACCTATCAGTCCACTAGCAGACATATTTCTGCAAAATACATCAGATTACTAAAACTCGTTAGCTTAGTGACAATGTTGATCTAACAAAAGGTTATGTTCTTACACTCTGACAATCTTCGGATTTTGGTGGGCATTGGAATAGTCGCAAGTGAGACCATCCCAAGTATAGTCTTTCGGGGAGCATGGATCTCCGTTCCAGTTTATTGTCGTCAAACCGTAGTGTTTCTTGACCTCAGTGATATAAGCGACTGCAGTGCAAGTGCAAAATGAGAATGAAAACAACCATGACTTGAATAAATTAAGGTGTATATGTTGGGCATGGGGTCATATGTATTAATTAGGATGAAACAACAACCTGAAGTTGCATAATCATTTCATATGTAACTATCATGTTTTCATAGAATTGAATAAATTGTATCAATTCATGTGTGTACAATGTGCCTTGGACATGGGTCATTGCCAACTGACATTTTAAAGAGATATGGCTTACTCAGGAGTTGAGTGTTCCAACTGAATTAATTGGTATTGGCAAATTTGTTTAAGTTACTTTAATTGAAGATCCTGTTAGTGTCAAAATAGAGCAAGGAACCTTAAAAGATCATTTGTTATGGATCTTACCGTCGTCAGGGGAAGTGGTGAAGTTTTCCATCCGAACAACGGAGTACAGCTCCAACGCATTGATGAACGGTGGGAGTGCCGAGCTGGCCGTCTTCTTCAAGGAGAGCGTGGCGGGGCCGCTTAAAAACCGATCAGTCGGGTACAAGCTTTCTACCTGCATCGGCGATGGTGAAACGCCTGAGAACAGTAGTTCGTTGTTACTGTAGATGTTGAACGTCCTGTTCGGACTGCCGCTGGCAATCTCGGCGAAGTGGAAGATTGGGAGAAACTCGAAGCTCTTGCTGCCCAAATTGGGACCGCCTACCACCCCGATTGATAAAGTGGAGTAGTTTGTGTCTATGGTCGAGGCATTCTGGAGGATGTGTTGTGGTACATGGAAAAAATCAATGCTTTGTTGCATGTTCACTGTTCTGCTAGTGTTCAGGTTGATCCAGGGGTAGGTGTAGTCGACGGACAAAGACCAGCTCTGCCAGAACCGGTCATAATTGTCCGTTGGGTATCTTCATCACAGTAAAACATCAATGAAAATAGGTTAACATTTTGCACACTATATACTAGCACGGTTTCTCTATTATGTACGGGAAAATATTTTTTGCAAGAAAAAAAATGTATGGGAAAAGATATTATGGATGTCGGTGACTCTCACCTTGTGATATAGTCCGCCATGTTGCCAAATCTGTACCGTGCAAAGAAGCTGACTGACACAGAAGTATTGAGAAAAGGGTACATCGCATCTCCTAGTGGCCTTAGCTCCAACGTAGACACGAATGGAGTCCCTGACCCAAAGTTTATCAGACAGACGGACAGATTGTTACCCGAAGCAATGGTGAGCACCTCCTTCCATATCGTGTCGGATGGATACCAATTTGTCAAGTTAACCGCCTCCCAGAAATTGACACCGATATGGAGCCCGAACAGAAACAGGGATCCGTCCAAAGTCCTGTTCAATCTATCATAGTTGCCATATGTGAAATAAGCCCTCAATAAATACTTCTTACCAATGGTGGATGGTAGAGTATAGCAATTCCGTGAGCCGTTAGGGAAGCTCCTTAGGGTTTTTTGTTGGTCATTCCCTAAATCATTTATGAACTCTGGTAGAACCTCATGGCTCAGACCGCCGTCGACAAATTCACCATCAGGAATGTACGGTATAATTGATGTGTCGTCGACGTATGCACTACTGTTTTTCCATCCACAATCGATGTTTATGAACCCTGCATAATGGAGAGTATGTATCAGTTTCATGTGTCTCAAGCTTACGCAATGATCATGGCATGTCAGTAGCTAATTATTTGTTGATTTGTAAGATTCTGGTGTTGTGAGATTTATTAAGTTGTACGCTCAAGTAAACTGAACTACGCAATCACATGTCGAAGAGCTTAAAGAGGCGCATGCATAATATAGACTGGGGAAAAAAGCTAGCTAGGATGGGATGGCATGCATTACCAGAAGTAGACTGGCCGTGGGCTTGAATCACCGTGAGCAGCAACGCCAAGATCCATGTAAGTTTTGTAGCTGCGGAGCAACTGAAGCTGATCACCATGGTACTAGCTCTGCGGTTCTTGGAAGTAATGTGTGCAAGCAAGAACATCCTATCTTCTACTAATGACTTGTGCAGTTATATATTAGAGAAAAACAACTAGCAGCTCAAGTTGCTGTTGCAAAATCATTTTGTATTTTGGCTGACTTGGCCTGACACGCTCCAATGATGAAGCAGAACGATTCTTCATCAGTTGGTAAGTACCTTCTCGTGAAAGAAAATGCAATTGATTTGGCATTGCTTTCATGGAAAATAAATTCAACTTGCTTGCATGTCAGCTATATGGTGTCATTGGACAATCGCTGCGGTAACGTACTTGCCCATCCGCGTGATAACGAAGTCTCAACTACACTTTTTTGTTTTTTAGCATTTGGTTGACTTGGCCTTGGCCCTCGGAGACAATATGTAGAGGAAGCGAAATGTTTTTTTCATCGCGAAAAAACATAATGCAACTTGTTCTGGCGCAAAAAAGAAGATCAAAGAGAAATATCATTCGCATTGGTTGAATGAGAAGAGCATTGGATGGAAGAAAAGAAATGCAACTCTCGACTCTTGAGCCTAAGAGCATCTCTAATAGAGCCCTCAAACTGGTCAAACCCTCAAATAAACTGCTTTTTTGAAGGCCGAGGCAGAAAATTGACGCGGAACAGAGCCCTCAAACCTTTAAACTCTAAAAAAAAATTGAACGCCCAGCCCTCATTTTCCATCCCAACCTGTACAAACCCAGTTTGAGAGGCAAATACCCAGGGACCTTCATTTTGGTCAATGCCGTGCCGCGGGAGGGAAAAATCCCTCTACCGCCCGAGCTCCTCCTCCTTCCCTGCGCCGCCGCCGGCCCCCGCCGCCCCGCCTCGCCGCCCCCGCCGGCCCCCGCCGCCCCGCCTCGCTGCCGACCCCCGTCGGCTCGCCGCCATCCGTCCCCGCTCAATCCCGACCCGAATCAGCCACCGCCCGAGCCGCCCCGCCTCCGCCTCCGCCTGCGCCCGGCCGTCCTCGTCCCGCCTCCGCCATGGAGGCCCCGCCGGCCCCCGCCCTGCCGCCGAGTCCCGTGGTCGGCCCCGCCTCGAGCGCCCCCGCCCCGTCCCCGAGCGCCGCCGTGGTGGCCGGTGTGGTGGCCGACATGCACGTCGGCGTGAAGAGGCGGCGGGCGCACGTCCTCACAGGCGCTGCCGCCGCGTCCCCCGCCCCCGCACCCGCTGCCGCCGTCTCCCCCGCAGTCGCCGCCTCCGTCGCCCCCGCCCCCGCACCCGCCCCGAATAAGATGAAGCCAGTTCCCTCCTTGGGGCCAAAGCACGCCCGAGCGAAGAAGAAGACAGTCAGCCGCAAGAAGGCCACTCCTCCACCCGTCTCCGCCCCTCCGCCGCCAAGCGCCAATGAGGTGCTCGACGAAATGTTGGCCCCAACTGATTCTTACATGGGACTGCTCAACGATGCCGAGGTGAACATTGGGGCTCCTCCCCTTGATTCGTTCGAATTTGGAGGTGATGAAGAAGAGGAGGAGGAGGCGAGTGCGGAGGAGGAAGAGGTGACCGAGATCAATGAGGCAGTGTTCCATGCATTCTCGAAGCACTGCGGGGTGGTGGTGCGTCGTCTACTCTCCGAGGTGAGTCTCCGATGAGTGGTGGTGGCGACGGAGGTGTGGACTACTTCGCTTGAGTCACCGATGTGATGGTGATGATGATCTTTTGCAAGGACAAGATGTTGATTATGTGATGTAAAACTATAAACCATGCATCATTTATAATCATCTGCAAGTTTCTTTCATGGTATGTGTGTTTCATGATTGTGTTTTGCTAATATCCATTTGCAAATATTGTATGTTGCTATCATTTCTTAGAAAATCCTGTTTTGAAGGTCGAGGCGCAGATTAGTACCCTCAAACCAACCCTCAAAACAGAATATGGGCACTGATCTGCGGCTGTTTTGGGCCTTCAAATTTGCATTTTCTCAGCCCTCAAACTGCTTTTGAGGGTTACAGGTTTGAGGGTACTGTTAGAGATGCTCTAAGGGTGGGCATCGCCTGTTTAGCCGAGTTCGAACGATTCTCAATCGGCGGTTTGGACCGGTTAACGCAGCTCGACCGTGGCCGCGAGATACGCCGGCGCTGACACAGCTCAGTAGCATGAACGTCGTGGCCGTGAATGGCAAGACCAGGTGACGAGTAGTGGACTCGGCAAATCCCAAGGTTGTGTACCCCGGGTTGATTGAGGGGGAGAGAGTATGAATCGTTGGTGGTTGATTGAGTCGACTCAGCTCTCAGAGCTTACTGTTCCTTGTTGCACTCGAAAAATCTGTCCGGGTGCTCCATTAGCCCGTTAGCTTACTTGACACGCCTCCGCTTGATGACGTCAGGGCTGACGTTTTCGGCGTGCTCTGCGTCCGATGGGACGTAACAGAGTGGTCCCGGTGTCAGTGTTGACTGTTCTGACCGTTGGGCGCGAAATTTTCGTGGCATGATGATGGCGCCTCGATTCCCGCGCGTAGTGGGCGGCGTGGCCGGCGACGGTTGCTATCTCCGCGCAACACGTGGACGGCCGGATGTTGCCTCGAATTGCCGCATCGTGGAGGACGGCCAGGATGAACTGACCCCGCGGTACATAATCTTCACCGCGGTGGGGAACAGTTCACGCCTTCCTCATTTCGCCGCCATCTCCTCTGCTTCTTGCTTTCTCCTCCATTGCTGCCCTTGCGCCCCGTTCACCAGAAAACTCTCTCCTCCCCCGCTAGCACCATGGGCCAGAAGAGGGTGAAGGGAGCGGAAGGCTCCTCCGCCGCCGGTGACGACGCCGGCATGAAGAAGTTGGAGGGCGACTGGGGGAAATCGTCCGTGAAGGCGGCGGAGCTGGACACCCTCCGCGAACAAGGGTTGCTGCCGCCGACGAGCACGGCGACGACGCGCGCCCCCGGTAAGGATGTGATCCCCTCTCCTCGCGATGGGGAGCGCGTGTGCTTCGTGGAGTTCCTTCCGCGAGGCTTCGGGTTCCCCATCCACGATTTTGTTCGTGGTCTTCTCTACGCCTATGGGATTCAGATGCATGATCTAAATCCCAACAGCGTATTGAACATCGCGAGTTTTATTGTGTTGTGCGAGTGCTTTTTGGGGATCGCACCCAACTGGAACCTGTGGAAGTCGCTCTTCATGGTGCGACGGATGGTGGGGCGGTCGAAGCAGACGTTCCCCGTGGGCGGCTTCGGAATCCAGCTGCGCGGCGACACAAGCTTCTTCCAGCTGAAGAAATCCGACTCCGTCCAGAACTGGCGGAAGAAATGGTTCTACATCAAGTGGGACCAAGAAGGCCTTCCTGAGTTCGCCGCTGATCGACCACTGCGAAGGACCAAGGCCTGGTCGCACCCTCTGTCAAAGGAGGACAAGGAGTCGACCAAGCCACTGCTGGCGCTGCTCCGCGGGTTGCTAACGACGCTCGGACGCGAGACAGGTGGCATTCACCTTATCGCAACTTTCCACAAGCTGAAGGTGCAGCCGCTGAGTCGACGCGAGCCAATGTGGGAGCTTGCAGTCGACACCTCGCTTGATGACGCACAGATCGCGACTAAGGTGAAGAACATCACCAGCCTTCGGGCCGCCGATCCGTGCAACGTTAGCTGCCCAGTCGAACCATATGGGCCAAACAATCCCGTGCCTGAGGTAAGCACCTTGAATTCTCTTTGCTTTGCTTTAGTCGACTGTTTTTCTTGACTCGATTTTCTCCTCGCTGCCCGTCAGGATCGAAGGGCTTATGTGAGCCTTCCTCCGCTGATGGAGAATGGACCTCACGATGAGGCCACAGTCGTCGAGCAGGACGACGATGAAGATGAACTCCCTTCTGCTCACTCGCCGAATGAGGAAGCAGAAGAGGATGACGAAGATGAAGAGCCGCTGCGGAAGCGGCTAAGACGAAGGAATGTCGACTCCACCTCGGGGTCGTCTCCTTTGAAGGAAGTGGTTGCGGAGGACAAGGAAGCCCGCGACTCATCCTCCGATGTGAATGAGCCGGTTGATCCGCTGTTCGTGTCTCCACTGAATTCTGCGCCGCCCGCTGGGTTTGGGGGGATGGCATCTCCTCCCATGAGCAGCGAGGATGAAGATGTCACCAGGTAAGCCTCTGCGAGTACACCTTTTTGTCTTTGTTCTTCTTTCGACTCCTCGGACGCTTTTCTGAAGTTTTGCTTCTTTACACAGCCATCACACTGGTGGAGATGGCTCTTCGCCTCGAGAAGAGGAACATCAATCTGCGGCTGTCCCGGAGCGAACCACTGGGGCACCCGAAGAGGCGCCTGAGGCCAATAATCCCTTGACGTGAAGACGTCAACCTCCAAGGGGCCAGAAAAGACTGCTGATACGACTGCAGTGGATGCTGAGCTGCTTGAGCATGTAAGTATATTCTGTCTTAGCCTTGCAATTTCTTGTGTCGGGTGCGCGAACAGCGCTCCCGATGGGAGTAGCCCCCGAAGATGTGCGTGACTAGGATAGTCGGGCACAGATTGACACTTTTGCTTCTTTGCACAGCCGTTTTGTCGTCAGCTGCTAGAGGGAGCCACAGCCTTCATGCGAATGGAGAAAGAGGAAGGTCGACTCCGCACTGCTCTGGAGCAAGCCAACAGTGAGTATTAACCTTTTGCATTCGAGCGGTGCTTCGATCGTCTTCATTATTGACCTTGCTCCGATAATCCACAGGCGAAAAGGATAGCATGGCGAAGCGGATCGCCGAGCTGGAGAAGTCCCTGGGTGCAGCTCAAGAGCGTGAGCAAACCCGGGGTCAACTAGAGAAGACCCAGGTTGAACGCTTGCTTGGACTCGCCCATGCAATCGGAGGTAAGTATCTCGGCTAGTTGCCTACTTTGTCTTGTGTCGACTCCTGATGTGTCATAAATGCGGTCATCCACGTTGTTCAGAGCCGTGCGGAGGCGCTCCTCCAGAAGAGTCTTCCAGCGAGAATGTCGACCTGGAGACGGCTGTTGGCTTCGTTGACCGTGCCCATGCGTATGCTTCGACTGCACTGCAGCAATCTTCGTCGGAGCTGCAGAAGTCTAAGGATGCTCTGGCGAGTGTGCATCGGAGCATCTTCCCCAGCCAGCCGTTGCCGACCGATGTTGACGCGCTTGCGTCCCCGTTTGAAGGCGAGGCGACCACCCTGGCGGACTACACGCGTGCCCAGACGGTACGCGGCTCAGAGTTCACTTTCCGGCTTTTGCTTGGTCATGAGGTTGCAGGCGACTTCGAGGCAGTTGTCAGCGACTTTCCTCGAAAGCCCGATGGCAAGACCAAGTCGCTAAACAGCGTCAAGGCAAGAGCAAGTCAGTTAGCTGTTAAGCTGATTGATACCTTTGAGAGGAAGCTTGCCAGGGCTGCAGAGTTGGCCTCCAAGAAGAGTCGCTCGCAGTCGGAATCTGCAGTGTAGTTTGTGTAGTAGGGTTCCCTTTTGATTCGCCTTTTGTAGTGAACATAATGAAGTCTATTTATCAATGCAATTCCTGATTCCTCCATGTCAATGTACCTCTTCGAGTCTTTTGCTATAATGAATATGGCTTCTGTTTGACACCACTTAACTTGGCAGCCTGACGAAAATGCTGCTCTTGAAGTCGCCGAGGCCACCCGTGTAAATGAGGGTGAGGGTACCTCTTCTGCTGCGCCCGCTCTCCAACAGGGCCTAGCTGATCCAACTCCCAGACGGAGCGTGAACGACCAGCGGGTGTTTAACTATATGAGGAACAAGATCACTGAACTTGAGTCGAAGCTGCGGATAGCTGGAGTGGAGCTTGAACGCCTCAGGGCGCGTTCCGCTGGGCCGTTCAATCAGCGCGAACGGTTCCTTCTTGACCAGATTGATCTGATATGTCGACAGCTACAAGGTTTGGGCTCTAGCTGCTTCGCTTTGATTTCTTCATGCTTGTGTTGTTCTGCACCTTGACCCGTTAATTGCAGTTGTTAATCCCGACTGGCAAGCCGAGAACGCTCGAGTGGACGAGCGCGTGGAGAGTGAGGCCACCGGTAGTTCGGTCGAAGCTCGCCAATTCTGGGTACATAAGGGAGAGGGCCGTATACTCGCGCGGATGCTGGATCGCACCTGGCGAGCTGCGTTCGTTCTTGAAGGTTGCAGGAAAGCACTCTGGCAAATCAACAAAGTGTTCTTCCCCCTTGATGAACAGCCGGAAGGGTTGCCCGCGCTGTTGGAGAGGTTCCGCAGTAGCAGGGCGTTGAAGGGGGTCGTCCTCGGTCAGCTTGTTGCCGGGGCCAACACGGCGTTTGCCTATGTTCGACTGCATCGACCTCATGTTCCCTTGGACAGAATACTTGATGGGTTGCCTAGGGATGTTGATTATGCTGAATCCCTTGAGGCCGCACGTCAGGTGATGCGACAGGTTCTGAATCATACAGAGCGACGTGTAGGGCCACTGGATGCGCCAAAGGAAGAGCCTGTCGACTAAGAAAAGCAGTTTGTTGTATGATGTTAGCTTGTAACATAAATATGCATGTATGTATGCCCATATGATGTTGTATGTGTGATTTTGCACTTGTAGACCTGTATGGCGCGAGCCCCCGAGTGAATCGAGTGGCGGCCTAGGATTTTTGAGTTTATGCCTGTGCGGCGCAGCCCCCGAGTGTTTCGAGTGGCGGCCTAGGCTAGACTTAGACCTGTATGGCGCGAGCCCCCGAGTGGTTCGAGTGGCGGCCTAGGATTTTCGAGTTATGCCTGTGTGGCGCAGCCCCCGAGTGATTCGAGTGGCGGCCTAGGCTTGACTTAGACCTGTATGGCGCGAGCCCCCGAGTGGTTCGAGTGGCGGCCTAGGATTTCGAGTTATGCCTGTGTGGCGCAGCCCCCGAGTGATTCGAGTGGCGGCCTAGGCTAGACTTAGACCTGTATGGCGCGAGCCCCCGAGTGGTTCGAGTGGCGGCCTAGGATTTTCGAGTTATGCCTGTGTGGCGCAGCCCCCGAGTGATTCGAGTGGCGGCCTAGGCTGGACTTAGACCTGTATGGCGCGAGCCCCCGAGTGGTTCGAGTGGCGGCCTAGGATTTTCGAGTTATGCCTGTGTGGCGCAGCCCCCGAGTGATTCGAGTGGCGGCCTAGGCTAGACTTAGACCTGTATGGCGCGAGCCCCCGAGTGGTTCGAGTGGCGGCCTAGGATTTTCGAGTTATGCCTGTGTGGCGCAGCCCCCGAGTGATTCGAGTGGCGGCCTAGGCTAGACTTAGACCTGTATGGCGCGAGCCCCCGAGTGGTTCGAGTGGCGGCCTAGGATTTTCGAGTTATGCCTGTGTGGCGCAGCCCCCGAGTGATTCGAGTGGCGGCCTAGGCTAGACTTAGACCTGTATGGCGCGAGCCCCCGAGTGGTTCGAGTGGCGGCCTAGGATTTTCGAGTTATGCCTGTGTGGCGCAGCCCCCGAGTGATTCGAGTGGCGGCCTAGGCTAGACTTAGACCTGTATGGCGCGAGCCCCCGAGTGGTTCGAGTGGCGGCCTAGGATTTAGGTTGATTGCTCGCAAAGGAAGAAATGACAAGTCTTTTCCTTCAAATATCTTTATTGATTCTCGCAAACAGGCCGCCTCGTTAAAACCCTTCCAGTCCCCTTAGGTACCCTGGCGAGGGAAAGAGTGCGTAAGAAACCTGCTGCTACTTAACAAGGTGAAGCTTACAAGCTGGGGTTGATCAGGCGTAGAAGCGGCGTAACTGTGCCACGTTCCACGGATTGCTGCAGACTGTCCCTGTCTTCGAGTCCTTCAGGCGGTAAGCTCCGTTGCCGATTGCCTCTGTCACAATGTATGGCCCCTCCCATGGGGAGGCGAGTTTGTGCACCTTCTTCTGCTTGAGCCGGAGAACCAGGTCCCCTGGGACGAATGCTCTAGGTCGCAGTCGCCGACCATGGTAGTTGCGCAGATCTTGCTGGTACACGGCTGTGCGGCTGAGGGCGATGTCGCGTGCCTCATCCAGGACATCCACATCATCTTCAAGTGCTTCTTCAGCATCAGACTCGTCGTATGCCACCACTCGTGGAGCGTCAAATTTGATGTCGCAGGGCAGGACTGCTTCGGCACCGTACACCATGAAGAATGGTGTATACTGGGTAGATCTGTTTGGCGTGGTGCGTAGGCTCCACAGCACACTTGGTAGCTCCTCCACCCAGGCTCCTGCGGCTCGCTTCAATGGTACTCGCAGACGCTTCTTGATGCCTTTGCTGACTAGACCATTGGCCTTCTCGACTTGCCCGTTGGACTGCGGGTGCGAGACGGATGCATAACTGAGCTTGACACCTTGTTCAGAGCAGAAATCCCTGAATTCTTCGGCTGTGAAGTTCGTCCCGTTGTCGGTGATGATGCCGTGTGGCACACCGAACCTGAAGATGATTGACCTGATGAAGTTGACCGCTGAGGTTGCGGTTGAGCTTGTGATTGGGACCGCCTCGATCCACTTCGTGAACTTGTCGACTGCCACCAGGAGGTGAGTGTGCCCGCCTGGGGAGGATTTCTTGAAGGGACCTACCATGTCGAGTCCCCATTGCGCGAAGGGCCACGCGAGTGGTATTGTCTTCAGTGCCGACGCTGGTGCATGCGGCTTGTTGGCGAACTCCTGACAGCCAACGCATTTTCTGACCAGCTCTTCTGCGTCTTGCATTGCGGTGGGCCAGTAGAACCCTGCTCGCAAGGCCTTGGCCACCAGTGCTCGACTGCTTGCGTGGTGCCCGCATATGCCGGCGTGGATGTCGAGTAAGATTGCTTGGCCGTCGGCTGGATCGATGCACCTTTGGAGTACTCCTGAGATGCTTCTCTTGTAGAGCTCGCCATTGATGATGGTGAAGCCTTTGGAACGGCGGACGATGCGCTTGGCCTCGACTGGGCTCTCCGGCAGCCGCTGGTGCAGCATGTAGGCCAGATACGGGCTTGTCCACGTGGGCTCGACTAGCATTATCTCCATGACCTCCTTCTCCGTGCTTGGCGGGTTGGCGGTGCTTGTTGCCGATGTAGAGGGTCCTGGCGGGGGCCGGACCTTGATTGAGCGCTGTGTGATGCACTCGAGGAAGACTCCGGGTGGCACCGGAGCTCGATCCGATCCTAGGTTGGCCAGGATGTCAGCTTCTTCGTTGCTTTCGCGGCCGATGTGCCGCAGTTCACAGCCGTCGAAGAGGCCTTCCAGTTGATTGTACAGCTCCCTGTAGGCTATCATGTTGTCAGCGATGGCATCACACTGCTTCATGGTTTGCTGCACAACCAGATAGGAGTCGCCGTAGATCATGAGGCGAGTGGCGCCGCAGTTCTGGGCCATCCGCATGCCGTGGATCAGGGCTTCGTACTCTGCTTCGTTGTTGGAAGGAGTTGGGAACTTCATCTGCAGCACGTACTTCAGCTTGTCGCCTTTAGGTGAAATGAGCACGACTCCTGCTCCGGCTGAGTTGAATTTCTTGGATCCATCAAAATACATTGTCCATGCATTGGACAAGTCGGGCTCGTCGGGCAGTTGTGCTTCTATCCACTCTGTGGTGAACTCTGGGAGGACCTGGGCCTTGATTGCCTTCGGGTGTGCGTACTTCAGCCCCCACGGCCCTAACTCGACAACCCACTTGGCGACTCTTCCTGTCGCGGCTGGGTTAGTGAGGATGTCGGATAGGGCAGAGGAGCTTACCACCGTGATCGGGTGCTCGGAGAAATAGTGGACCACCTTCCTGGACGTCATGAAAACTCCGTATGCCAGCTTCTGGTAGTGCGGGTATCGTTGCTTGGAATCAGTTAGCACCTCGCTGAGGTAATACACAGGTCGCTGAATAGGGTGACTCTTTCCTTCTTCCTCCCGCTCGACTACGAGTACGGTACTGACCACCCTGTTCGTGGCTGCCACATATAGGTACAGTGGCTCGTTCTCATGTGGTGCCACCAGCACTGGAGGGGTTGTGAGGGTCTGCTTCAGTTTGTCGAATGCATCTTGTGCCTCCTCTGTCCACTCGAACTTGTCTGCCTTTTTCATCAGTTGGTAGAAGGGCAGGGCCTTTTCTCCCAACTTACTAATAAACCGACTGAGTGCTGCGACTCTGCCGGCTAGGCGTTGTACTTCATGAAGTTTGGTCGGTGCAGGCATGTCGAGTATGTTCTGCACCTTCTCAGGGTTGGCTTCGATTCCTCTCGCAGAGACAAGATACCCCAGTAGTTCTCCGGCTGGGACGCCGAAGACGCACTTTTCTGGGTTTAACTTGATCTGGTACTCGTTAAGCGCGTCGAAGACCTTGCGGAGGTCGTCGATGAGGCTGTCTTCTGTGCGGGTGGTGACGACTATGTCATCAACGTAGACCTGGACGATCTGTCCTATGAGCTCCTTCAAGCAGGCCTGCATCGTGCGCTGGTATGTGGCTCCAGCGTTCTTCAACCCGAATGGCATCATCTGGTAACAGAATACACCGTGTGGTGTGATGAACGCCGTCTTCTCCTGGTCCTCGACTTTCATCCTGATCTGCTGGTACCCAGAGTAGGCATCCAGGAAGGATAGGCGTGCACAGCCTGCAGTCGAATCGACGATCTGATCAATCCGCGGGAGCGGAAAGTGATCCTTGGGGCAGCATTTGTTGATGGCGGTGAAGTCGACGCACATGCGGAGTTTCTTCGTCTTCTTCTTTTCCACCAGTACCGGGTTTGCTACCCACTCTGAGTCCTTTATTTCCCGAATAAATCCGGCGTGAAGCAGCCGATCGATCTCCTTGCTGATAGCATCTCTCTTAGGACCCGCGAAGCGCCTCAAGGTCTGCTTGACTGGTCTAGCGTCTTTTCGGACACGTAAGGAGTGCTCGGCGAGTTCCCTTGGTATCCCTGGCATGTCAGAAGGTTGCCAGGCGAATATCTCGACCTTGCTTGCACGCCTGGAGCTCAATGAGGGTTGTTGGCCTTGCGTATGTCCCCAGAAAACTCTTCACGAAGGCGTTCCTGAACTCGTCCCAGGTGCTGAAAGCGTCCCTGGGCTGAGTGTTGAGCCACCCGCGAGCAGATCCCGTGAGCATCAACTGGATGTACTGCATGGCAGTAGTCGAAGTACCACCTTGACAGCTGCACGCGATGAGGTAGTCTTCCAGCCAGTCCCTTGGGTCTTGCTTCCCATCATACTTGGGTGTCTCCGCTGTTAGCTTGAAGCCTTTGGGCATCTTCGTGTCGCGGATGTTGAAGCTGAAACATGCGGCTCCGCGTGGCTCGAAGTCGTCGTCGTCGTAGTCGTTGGCTTGTGCACTCGCCGCTCACAGCCGTCGACTGCGGTCCACCCTTCTCTGTGCGACGACGTTACGGACATCTTCGCCTGGCTGCGGCTGTCGCAGTCGAATTGGGGCTGGGTCTGCAAGTGGTGCGGGTTCACGATCGCGGCGGTCTCGATTCTCGTGCACCCTTCCTGCTGGTGCTGACTTTGCCAAGACTTCCTCGACTTCCTTGAGGGATTGAATTTGTCGCCTGTGGAGGCGGGCGTGGGCGTCACTCTCCGGCGGCTGCGTTAGTCGCAGGTAGGTTTCGACCGCCATGAGGGCCGAAGCGGGTGTCTTGGGGACGGGGATTCCGTCCGCATCTTCCGTCATGAATGACGACTCCAGATTGCGAGTGAGGTGGACGCGATCAGCTTCTGGCACCCGTGGCATGCGAGCCCTGTGACGCCCTCCTTGCGAGACTTCCTCCGATCCGGCCAAGAACGAGTGTGCTGCCCTCCTGGCACTCGACGCGTCGGCTAGTTCTTTGCGCCGAATCAGATCGGCCTTCTCTTGGCGGACTCGCTCGGACTCCTTCCAAAGCAAGTATTGGACCGCCAGTTGGTCTTCTCGGGGTTCATCTGGTGAAGGGAACGTGCCTTCGTCCACATGCTTCATGGCCTGGATCGCCATCTCCCGAGTGATGGTGAGTCTTGTCACCCTATCCGGCATGGTCACCTCCAGCGGGTATACGGGTTCCCCGCCGTTGGATCGTGCTGGGCTGGCCATATAGACTTGCGCGGGGTAAATTCGCCGAGTGGGGCTGATGCTCCAGTCCTGCTTCCTTCGTTTGAGCTATGCTCAGAGTCGAAGATCACAGCGACGTGGCGGGTGCCACGGTCACTGCTACTGGCGATTCCGCGACGCAGAGGCGCGGTTGGCGAAATTGGCGCAAATTTTGGCTTCGTCCGAGGCGCGGACAAGAAGGTCGGAGTAGACTTGTTCCGTGCCAAGGTTGCAGTAGACGCGATTTTTCTGGTAACTGCGGGTGTGGTCACCGCAGTCGCCTTTGACGCAGTCGTAGATGATGCTGACGCAGTCGTAGATGGTGCTGACGCAGTCGAGGTGGACGCGATTTTCGCGGTAGTCGATGACACGACCGCCGTGGCCGCAGTAGATGCGATCTTCGCGGCGGGTGAAGCCGCGGTCGGCGCAGTCGGTGTAGATGCTGGCGCGTCCGTCGCGCGCAACGTGGCCAGCGTGGGCCGGAGCGTTCCGCGACTGTCCACCAGATAGCGCAGACTACCGAAGGTAATCCACGTGCTCTGCTGCACCTCAGCGTACGCCGGAAGATCCGCCGGCGAGTGGTGGACGAACTCGAGGAAGCCGGTGTAGATCGACTCCCTGGCGCTGATGCCGTTCTTCATTGTTGATGAGGCCGGCGCAACCATGACTCCAACGATCTGTTCTTTCCCACAGACGGCGCCAATTGACGAGTAGTGGACTCGGCAAATCCCAAGGTTGTGTACCCCGGGTTGATTGAGGGGGAGAGAGTATGAATCGTTGGTGGTTAAGACGGCTAACAGGGGGCGAGTTTACCCAGGTTCGGCCCCTCGAGGTGAGGTAAAGACCTACTCCTGCTTGTCTGGAATTATCAAGGTGGCTACAATGGCGAGATGCAATCTCGCTAGGGTTTGTGTGCTGCTTGCTTGACCTAGACGACGCACCCTCCTGGCCTTTATATCACAGGCCAGGTCTCGGGTGAACGGTGCAGATTGCACGTTACAAGATAAGGAGAACCATCACCGGCCTAACCGACTACTTGGGCCACACGGTACACTTCATGGGCTTCAATGGGCTTCTCTTGGCGTGACCCAGGTACCACCACCGTGGGGCACCCGAAAGGTAGCCCCACGACAAGTGTCATTTCTTTACAAGGTAATATAACCTCACTTCTGAAAATTAGGTGTCTGTTTGTGCTTCACCTCCAATTACATATATGTGGATTTCGTTTTATTCTGAAATGCAATTGATGTATTCATGCAGTGAAAAATAAATTCGGAGTAACTTTTCCTGTTGTATATCTGAACTCCTTACTCTCATTAATCAACAATGGGGCAAAGTAAATGCAAGAATGTTCATAAAATAATATTTTCTTATGGATGGTTCCTTCTCTGTATGAATACTCCTATTTCTTGAAAGGTTATCAATCGGTAACTTTACTTGCCTTCTTCAACAGAGCTGGTTTTCTTTTTTCTGGTATCGTTCAAGTTTATCGGATATCCCTAGAAGCGCCCGGCTGTGCCGCTCCCATCTCTCCACCTCCACGCCTCTGCCAATTGAAGGTACCCACCTCTCTCTTTCTCTTGATTTTCCTATTCCCCTCCCTTTTATATTCTACATTAATTTCTCTGAATACAGATCTGTTGCAGTTCAAGTGTTTGCTGTCATGTCCAGCAGCCGAGCAGCAAGGCAGAGCTGCAGCTGACGATGATTGTAGTGCTAAAGTTTCGGACCCCGTGTTGTATGTAAATTCTTACTGCCTGCTTTTTTGGAGCATTAGAAATCCTGTGATTTTGTATGGTGTTAGTATCTTAGTGCCTGATTATTTGGTGCAGATAATTATTAACTTCCTTTTGTTACCATTCACTTGACACATATGCTAATTCCCTTTTGTACTTTCATTAGGATATTTGCAATTGTAAACTAGAAGCATCAGTGTTCTTCCAGACTGCACCCATTTATTTGCACAACGGGGCGCCGTGCCCCGTGTTATGGTAAGATTTTGTAAGCTGGTGCTATATTTTTATCATGTAGATTTTTTGTTGTTGCGAGCACAACATATGGCATATATTTCTTTTATCATGGAGTAGATAGGTAGAGTCACTGTATCACTCGGTCATGCACTTATAATGTTAACAGGATATATTGTCATTCAGTGCATTGCAGATTTACAGGTAACAGGCTATATTGCAGACTACAAGTTGGCATGATAGCTGCTGGGTTCAGAAAGTCAATCCCCCTTCCAAGGTTAAATCTACATGTGCTTCCTTCAGTTGTTTCTGGAAAGGATCAATTCCTTGCTGTTTTTTTTTATCTGTGAATATGTGCTAGGGCTGTCGGTCTGCATCTAATTTATTGTCAGGACCACTTCGACCACTGATGTCTAGCTATAATGCAACGATATCTACTGATTTTGTTCATGGATAAATAGGTGCAGGCTGACCAACAAGATGGAATACTGGGCTTGGCAATTGTTATAGTTTCCATCTACAAATATTCTGTTGCTGGAAATGCTATTTTATCTGAAATCATTAAATCTTCTTTACCTGGAGCATCAAGGTGAGCACCCCACTTTTAAGTTTTCCAATCTTTCAGCAGTGATTGTTGTTTGACCGTATATTTAACTTCTCATGGTATGTAACAATATTAGGCTGAATGAGCCACAAAGCATCTTTCATTTAACAATATTAGTAAAAAATATATGCGCCTTCCACAGAATATTGTTATATCAATCTTTGCTCTAATAAGGTCGTTGTTATTTGCAATATATCTTGGTTATTAAGTTCCATTGAAACATATATTTGCTAAATAGATGAGTGGTTCGTGAGAACAATATCAGTTCTCCGGATCTAAGGCCCATGCCTATGTCAGTTTTAAACATGTTTAGAGGCCTTTGTACATATATTTGCTAAATAGATGAGTGATTCGTGGGAACAATATCAGTTTCTTGGATCTAAGGCCTATGCCTGTGTCAATTTTAAAAACATGTTTAGGCCTTTGTATGATTTCATTCTCGAAATAAGTTAACAGATCATATTCCGACTACCGTTAGATTCCTTCTTCTTTGCAGGGGACGACTCTTTTCTGGTTCGGAATCGCTTCGCGCTCCTGCTTGATGGTCACCTGGTCTGTCTTCTAGGTTAGCTATTTTTACTGCCCTGCCTCTGTATTTATAAGCGAAAGACATATTAGTCGAAATACATTCCTAGCCTCCTAAGGCCATGCTCATAATTATTCCTGTCATTGTTCAACGTTTAGTTCTAGGATTTCTTTCTTCTTTTATGTCTCTTGCTTTGTTTCAGAGTAAGAAATGAATATTCGCACATCGTATTTGATTTCGGAAATAATACTATGGAGTATTAATTTTCTAATTGTACATGAGATTGGTATGTTCTGTTTCTGCCGCATTCTTTACCTGTGTAGTGCGAGCCCATAGCATGCTAGCAGATGTGAACAGTTATTTCTAGGCTGCAAAAGCATGTGAAATGGTGCTTTCAATTAATCCCCGCAAGTGTTATTTACTTGGATCCGTAGGTTGTATTCTCTCAGATGCATTTCTCTTGATACTTTATGTATTCCAACGATCGATTCTTAGTTCCTATTAATTTACATGTTATACTGTTGTGCTGAACAGTTGTTACAATGTAGCAGATCCTGGTTGGTTTATTGTGCGGGAAGAGATAGCAAGGCAAAATCAAAGGTATATGCTTTATATTACTTTCCAGAACCATGTCCTATGATAATTGGGGTGACTCAGTTTTTATGGTTGTGAATGCCTCTTACATGCACTTATTTAAGGAACGAAAATCATCTTACTGTTAATATATAAATCTATCATTTCCAGGGGATGAAATAAGTCCCATGTTGGTTTTTCCGTGGTCAGTTGATTCTGCCTATGTTTTTGTTTGCCTGACCGGACAAATATTTCTGGCTATCATGCTCTCATAATTGTGTTATTCAGCTGTTGTACAGCTAGCCTGGCCCACATTATCAGTTTGTATTTTTTTTCATCGAATCGTTGTTTTACGTTGATTATAAGAATGTGCGGAACATCAAGGAATGCACTGATGTTTGTTTAACTGTTGCGCAAATATATATCCAGTTACGTGATCAATTGTATGAACCTTATTTTCGGAATGCTTGTGGTTTGGATAAGAGGAAAAACGCCATCTTCCACTGTGTATTTTCATCTTATGACAAAAAATATTGCTTAAACATAGATCACGAAGCCTCTCGATTTAGTATGAGATCCCTCTAAATAAAGACTATAAAGTTGTATCTTTTATTGTGCTATAGGATTTCGAATCCCTACCCATGGTTTGCATGTGTTCAAAATGGTTTGGTGCTCTTCTTTCGCTTGAGATGATTATCTATTGTTTGTTGTTCAAAGAATACTGTTTGTTTACTTTAATGCACATTTAGTATGAATATGCAGAATAGATAAAAAGGTTTTATTCGACGTGACGTAGCAGTGGCCCCCACAAGCCAGATTTCTATTTCTTTTAAATAAAAAAAAGAGATATTTCTTCACATTCCCACAAAAAAAAAGGAAAAAAGTCCTAATGCACATCGTTCTTATAGCAATTCATACAACTTGAAATTATTACTAGAAATACCCTCACAAAAATAAATGCTAATTATTTGTTCCATATAACCAGATGTCAAATTTACATATTCCCAAAATTTAAATACCTCCATGATCTACAAACATGAAATTTCGAATACTCAAATTTTGTCACCATTTAGAGATAATTCAAATGCATTTCCTCTAAATTAAAATAAATATTGATGCCGATACAACTATGCTTGAACAATTCGAACTACCAAATATTTGGATATTGCACAGGAAATTAAATAAATGCTCACACAAAAAAATGCTACCTACTCATACGAGGAAAAAAAATATTTCCAAATTCCAACTTGGTCTACATTTTGGGCAAATATTCCGATATTCAGTACAATATATCGAAAAATTTAATTTGGCCAAAATTTGGAAAAGAACAACCAATGCACTTGCTCCAATTATATGGACACCAATGCACTTGCTCCAATTATATGGACAATTACATGGAGTTGAACTTCACAAAACAAACACTCTAATTATGGAATTTAGTTAAATAAATGTGCTTTCGCACTCATTACATACTTAAATTAGAAATTGATAAGCAAACAGAAACATTTTTTAACATTCCAGTTTGCTTAAAAAATGGACATACTCTAGAATATAATGGATTTTTTCCCTTTTCAAAAATAATTTCATAAACTACTAAATTTCTGACGGGCGGGCCTACCCTATTTAACCAAATTAGAAAAAAAGTTTTAAACGTAAATTTTTTCTACGAAATTTCAAAAATATTCTGATATAAACTACTTTCGAATGTGCATCTCTATAAAATTTGAAGTTTTTCCACCAATATTCACAAATATGACAAACATACCAACTTTAACACATAAAAAAAAGACCGACTATTTACAGCATTTGATCAAATTTCAAGTTTGAAAACTTTAAAATATCCCATGCCTTTTGAATCTGAGCACTTNAATCTTTCTAGGAAAATGATAATTACAGAAAGCGAGTAATGTTAGAAATACAAAAAATTCAAATCTTCCTACCAGGAAAATATGAAAAATAACTCAAACTAATCATACAAAAAAGTGCGTACTAATTAGGCCAAATTACAAACATAATTAAACATTCTAAATCAGAAAAAAAAGTAACAAACACACGCGCACATTCTCACTATATGGCCAATTGTATGGATTTGAGTTAAACAGAAAAACTCCCAAATATAGAATTCAACTGAATATATGTGCACTTCCATTCATTATGCCTCACATTGAAATTAATAAAAACATAGATTTTAAAACATTCCAAAAATGTTAACTTTTCCTTCTTAATTTCGATACAATCAAATATAAACAAATTTCGAATGTGCAAAGCTTCAAATTTGAATTTCTCCCACCACCGTGTTAAAAAAATATGACAAGCATACGAGCATTAACATAAAAAAACTTTCACTATTTATGCCATAAGATCGAAAATCAAAATCTAAAACTTTAAAATTTTCAATGACTTCCAAATCTGAGCATTTGAAAAAAGAAAGAAAAAAAACATGCGAACAACTTCCCACTTCCACTAACTTTTGAAATTCAAACAAAGTATACATCGATATCTCCGAATTTATCCGTTCGAAAATTACGACAAATATATGAAAACAATCCTAAAATTACATGCAAAATACTTATGCTGAGATATTTTTTCCCCCCCAAATATTCATTTTTCTCCATATAGATGCAATTCAAGTGCATTTCTTCTAAATCCAACTAAATATTGACGCCGAAATACAAACATGATTGACCGTTACAAACTACTACATATTTGAATATTCTACAAAATATATAAAAATTGCTCATGAACAAATACTACCTGTTCACTACAAAATAAAAAACATGTTTGCAAACACGAATTTTTCCAACAATTAGGCGAATATTCAAACATGATCGACCATTACAAACTACTACATATTCTCACAAAAAAAATTGCTACCTACCTACAACAAAAAAAAACATGTTTAAACACTCCAAATTGGCTAACATTTTGGTGAACAACAAAAATACATTGTACAAAAAAAATCACCAAGGGCGTGGCGTGACGCCACGCCAAAATTCAACTAGTAAATATATATGATGATGGAACTCCCAAAGAGAGTATCGATACATTATTGTATCACATCAACATGACCCGAGAAAGGGGGAGGGCCCGGCATTCTCCGGCGCTATGTTGGGGCTATCTTGCCTAACCACGCCGCCACCAGCACCACCACCACCACCTGGCTCCGGCTCCTTCTTCTTCACCCGATCGAAGATAGCCATTCCAAAGATTCCACAAAAGAAGGGTATGACGTACGTCGCGAGCAGAGCATCGTGAGTGTTTTCCCCTCCGTTATATCTACGCCTGCACGTAGGTAGGCAGGCAGGTAAGTCAGATGAGATGAGAAAAAACATGCGTCGATCGATGCACATCCTTCTTGTCCAACAAGGTTGTAATTAAATTGAGAAAATGGGTTGGATTCACATACCATACGGGGTCGTCGGGTCTAGGCTTGACATACTGGGGACAGGTACGGGAGGAGGGCTTTGCTCTCCCAGAAGTTGCTGTGCTGAGCCATCAGATCGTACAGCTCCTCCCTCTTCTCTCTGATTCGCTCCAGGGATCATCCTGCGGCCAGATTAAGCAAAGTAGTAATGTTTCCGTCCAAAGAATTTTGTTTTACAGGACGATCGAGGACCAATATGGCAGTCATGGACGTACCTGGCCATTGACGGAGGACATTGGCCGGCGGACGCCCTGCGACCGCTGGACCGCACGGTCGCAGAGCCTCTTCGCCGCCTGCCGGAGCGCCGCCATCGCCGCCGACTGGTCTGCTCCTTCTCCGGTTCAGGATTTGCCTTGCGATCGTGTCCAACTAATGTAGTCGATCGTCGTCTCCGTTGCGTTCGGTCCGGACACCGATCGGGCTCCCTTGCACGCCGCGTTTCTTTACCGGGCCTCCTTGCGCACCAAAACGGGCCAGCAAGAATAGAAAAAGCCCATCAATAGGACAATACCCTTTTCTTTGCTGGTCCGTTTGGATCAGGCCTTCCTGGTTACTTTTGCTATATCAATATGAACACAAATCTTTTGCCTAGTTAAAAAATATTATATAGCCTGACCTCTTTGAGATGTGCTACTTGGGGTAGGTTCTACGCTCGTTCATTCATAGGAGTGTGTGTATATATGTATTTGTGAGAATATATGAATGTATTGTTTTACTCAGAAAACAATAGTCTTACACGATCTGGCTATGCTTCGTGCCCTCGAGCCTAGATTTCATTCAATGGGAGCGGATTATTCGAGTAGGGTACATTTTTTCAGAAATTCAAGGAAATAAATGTTTTTTTCCTAAATTGCAAGTGAGTTTTATTACGAGCGATCACCCTGCGACCAATGGAGCGCACGCCGGCAGAGCTTCCTAGCCACGTCAACTTACCGGACCGCAGCGATGATACAAGACAGTTCCAATAAACATGAGAAAATTCTTCAAGATATTTCTCTAAACCGTATTAAAAAAAACTAGTACTTTGTAGACACGTGTATCATAAAAATAATTACTAATTTGGAGACGACAAATAAAGAATAAACCGCACCTGTTTGGACCGCGGCAGAATGCAGTGGCATACTTTCATTGTGACGCCCTATTTGAGGCAACGTCCCTCATTCTCAAAAAAAAAGCAACGCCGCCCGACCCCGATGTGAACGCTACGGTAACAAGCACACCAAGCTAGCATTTTTACTGGCCGGCTTACCCTCCCGC
Source organism: Puccinellia tenuiflora (assembly GCA_012064385.1). NCBI lineage: Eukaryota > Viridiplantae > Streptophyta > Magnoliopsida > Poales > Poaceae > Puccinellia > Puccinellia tenuiflora. Next base: position 1,332,518 of record QRDG01000485.1, on the reverse strand, counting down.
GCAAAGATCCCAAAACATTGCCCCTTGAAATTAACTCCATCCGTGCAAACATTTTCATCGAATCAACCGTTTGTTCCGCCGGCAGATCGACGACACCAACCGCCCTATATATACATCTCATCTCTTGAACACAGTCACCATCAATCACACAATCACGGAGCTAACGCATCCACCAATGGCTGCATCAACCACGACCCCCTGCCTACGCTTCCTCACGGCGGCAGCCACCAAGAAGCAGCCGCCCCCGCCACCGGCGGCCCAAGTCACGGACCCCAAGTTCGAGTGGTCGGAGAAGGCCGGCAGCTACGTGCTCCGCCTCGCCCTCCCGAACTTCAAGAAAGACGATTTCCGAGTGCAGGTCGACGGCGCCGGCAGGCTCACCGTCCGCGGCACCGGCGCCCAGAGCTCATTCAAAAAGGTCTTCCAGCTGCCCTCCGCCGCCAGCCTCGACCACATCGCCGGCAGGTTCGAGGCCGGCGTCCTCACCCTCACCGTGCCCAAGCGCGCGTCTTCTTCAAGCGACGCTACTGCTGGTACCGCTGCGGCAACGGCGCCGACGAGCGTCGAGGAGATTAAGAGAAGCCTGCCCGGTGTGGCCAAGGAGGAGATCCCCCAGCCGGCACCAAGCAAAGACCTCGTCGAGCAGAAGCTGGCTGCCGGCGTCGCCAAGCCCAAGGAAGAACTGGCGTCGAAGACCGCCATGGACGACGGGGAGGCGCAAGACAAGAAGCCATCGCCCGCGGTGAAGAAGGAAGAACTGAAGCCAAAGGCGCCGGAGACAGAGGCTGCTGCGGCACCACCCCCTAAGCCGGCGATGAAACCCGAGGTTACCACCGGCACCGGCGACACCAAGGCGGCGGTTGCACCTGCACTGAGTGCCTGGCAGAGAGGGTGAGGCGGCGCGGCGAGGAAGAGGGCACAGATTCTACTAGGATGGCGGCGGCCAAACGAGCGAAAACATGATGGCGAGAAGAACGCGACACCACCAGTGTTCGTCGGCTGGAAGGAGCGCGTGCAGGGAGAGCTGAAGGTGCTGGCGGAGATGAAATGGGCGGACGGCATGGTGGAGGCGACAAGGAAGAACAAGGAGGTGTTGGCTATCGGTATCGCCGCCTTCTCGCTCGGCTTCCTCGTCGCCCACAAGCTCTTCAGGAAGTGAGCAGTCCACGGAAGTATTCAGAGAAATGTACGCGTGTAAATCTAGCTGTGTAAATAGTTAAAATGTGTGTATTCAGACCAGTGGTGGAGCTACAAAGAAAATCTTGGACGGGCCAAGCTGAAGCAGAGCACACAAAATTCAGATTCTAAACAATGTATATACTTCAACATGCAACTAGCATCAGTCAATACTAAAATGTTCAGCACATCGTATATATATGATACGGAGTATTTTATATACATAATTACTCCAAAACAAAATAAAGCATACCAAGATTCAGTTTGACCATAAGGCACGGCGTTAACATTCTCGAAAAAACATACTACAAATAAGCTCTCCGACCTTTCTTGTTTCTAAAATCATCAATATTGTAATTCTCCAAAATTTCACCCTCTATGTTAACTAACATATTATTCGTAAGATGGTCATCTTCCATACTTTCAAAAGCTGAACCTTTTTTATTTCCAGTTTTTCTGAACCATTTACAAAAATGAATATTTTCAAATCTGATCTATTTTCAAAATCTGAACCATTTTAAAAAATGAACATTTTTAAATATGGACATTTGTCAAAATTTGAACCATTTTTAGAAATGAATAATTTTTTATTATGAACAATTTTTAAAAAAATCTATTTTTGGTTCACTATTATTTTCGGTTCATCCAAATTTTAGTTTCTCTGGTTCATTATTATTTTCGGTTGGCTGGTATTTTTGTTCACTATTATTTTTGGTTCATCCGAATTTTGGTTCCTTTTTTGTTCACTAGTATTTGCATTTTTACAGTTCACCCATAATTGGCTCATTTTCCATTTTTGTTTCTTTTTTATTTGGTTCACCCATAATCTTCTCATTTTAATTTTGGTTCGCCAGGAGGAAACGCAATGTCAAATAGGGAATCTGAACAACAAGAGTAAAACAGATAATCTGCCGGTTCTTTCTCATGAAGAAAATTTGATCTACCAGTGACAGTCAAATTTCAAAGCGCGACGTATGTCCATGATTTTGTTTTCAAAAAAATATACCCCGGCTCGTAGTTTGCCGAGATTTTGAGAAATGGTGGGCACGCTTCCAACACAATTAACCGTCAAGGGTGACTTGCACAGAGTCAGAAAGCTGACGTGCACATGCATGCATCGCTAGGTAGAATCGTGATCTTACCTCGTCTTTTCCCTACAAAGCTCTATAAAAGTTGGTAGAAGGCGTGTACAACGGTGAAAGTTATTCTTCGTTTTAGGCACACCGACCGAGTAAGACGATTTTCATACAAGATCCATGAAAATCACCCCATTCTCCTTTGATCTACGAATTCAAGTGAATGAAAATGTAGATAGATTTTCTCCTACTTCTGTAACATAACTTCTCTACGGATAAGCTTCAACTACTGAATGAAGAGATAGTGAGACCCCGCTCATGAAACGGCTTTGCTGCAATGGATGGCAGAGGGTCCGTAGTACCCGAAGCACTGGAGTGATCCAGTAGCCGGGAAGGGGCCTAGAAGTTGCTTTATGGTATAGATTAGGAATTGGAATAAGTAAGGCTAACTAAAAGAGAGAAGAGGGTCTGCAATCATTCTATCTCAACACTGAAGAATATAATCTTGAATATAATCTTTTCCTTTCGCCAGAGGGCAATAATTCATTTCTAGTTTTTTATACGAGCTACGCATGACCTTGATTTCTCTATCCAGATGGGAGAGATTAAGGGAAACATTGCTTTTCATATTCTATTATAGGTCATCGCTGGGAGTAAGGAATCTAGTTAGTTAGATGCTTAACCCAATCGTGCGTGCATTTTCTTCCCCCATTGTCGGCGGGGCCACGCTCACTGAACCCACTTAGATCTGAACTACGATAAGAATGCCTCTGAGATTCAATCATAAACCACTTTGCCCCGGTTGTATGTAAACCCCCCTTCACCCCCATCCCCTAAAGTGGTAAAGAAGGAGGCTCTTCTTTGTCTCATTAGGACAAACAAATAGGTGTATGTAAGGATCCCGATGTGCATCGCAAGTAGAGTTGCTAGAGGAGAATGGTCCTTTTTTACTTGTATCACATTTTATTATATCTTCATTACCATGACAAAGAGAGTCAGAAATGATATATACTTTCACAACAGTGCATGGTACATGGTCTCAGTGGCGAAGCTAGAAGGTTAAGCCATTGGGTTCATATCCATCTATTAGGTGTAATATTTCACTAAATAAGCAGTGACCAATACTAAATTAGTGAATGATTTGATGATTTCATTGTGTTCCATGGGCACTAAATTATTGTGAGCGGTCACCATGTGATCGCTGGAGCGCCCGCTCGCAGAGCTTCCTCGCCGCGGCAACTTAACTGGAGACCATTGCGGCAGAGTGACTATTTCTATACCAACCGGCCACGATCTAGAGTGGGTTAGAGCAACTACAGCCGTTCCCCACAAGCCCCTCAGAGCACTTTTTACCACTTTTTATATGTCGACGAACGAAAATCTTCCTAGCCGTGCCCCCACGATTCCAATTTTCGCCGGGATTAGTCAAAAAAATATGTCGGGAACCCACGCCGAACCCAGCCTGCTGGGTTTGTCCTGGGGGCGCCAGCGAATGAAAAGCCCAATCGCAGCTCCCCACGCGTCCAACTGCCTGGTACGTCGGGGGGAATCTTTTGCATGCAACCCTCTCTCTCCTCTTTTATTTAATCTCTCCACCCTCTCTCTCCTCCACCAACCACCCCGCACCTACGCCGGCGCCTGGGTTGCATGCAAAATCGTTGACACCTCTTCTTGGATGGGGATATGGCTGGAAAACAGGCTGCCCCCAGGGCTCTTTTATACGCCGGCGCTCTCCAGGACGACCGATTTTGCGCCGGCAAATCGCCCTGGGGTTGCCCAACGGCTGGGGTTGCTCTTAGGCAGATAGTTCAGACAGTGGAGGAGCCAACTAGCTCGTAGACCCCGGGCAAACAACACATACACTTAGCCGACATGTACTTACCCATGAAATCACTCACAAAATCTTCATAATCTGCTGATTTTTTAATGGACGTTCGAGCCCGGGCAGCCGCCCGGGGTCGCCGGGAGGTGGCTCCGCCACTGAGTCCGGACACACCCAGCAGATATATGAAGGGAGCCAGACAGTCTAGACACATAGAGAGAGTTTGTGGAGACCGGTGGGGTAGAATATTTTATTCACTCATATCCGGACACTTTTCGGACTGTCCGTCTGGACAAATAAGGAGACTTTGGAGGGACCAGTTGGAAATGCTCACACTCTATTTGAAGCAACACCCCTCATTCTCAAAGTAAAAAGTAAAAAAAAAAACATTTCTGAGACAACGCTGCCCGACACTGATGTGAACGCTACGGTAACATGCACACAAAGCTAGCATTTGCTTAGCCAGACCTCCAAACACCAATTACTTGACCCTCCCACGCAATTACGCAAAGATCCCAAAACCTTGCCTCCGTGCAATGTTGCCGGACGGACTAACTCCATCCGTGCAAACCTTTTCATCGAATCAACCTTTTCTTCCGCCGGCACATCGACGACAGACACCACCCTATATATAGAGAGAGAATGGCGCACCATGCCAATCACAGAATCACAGAGCTAACGCATCCATCAAAACACCATAGGAACATCAACCACGATCACCTGCCTACCCTTCCTCATGGCCGCAGCCACCAAGAAGCAGCCAGCGCCGGTGAACAAGGAAGAAGACATGAAGCCAGAGGTTGCCACCGGCAGCGACAAGGCCAAGGCGGCGACTGACCGGGAGAGCCTGGCAGAGAGGGTGAGGCGGCGCGGCGAGGAAGAAGGCGCCAAGGCTGCTGCGGCGACAGCGGCGGCCATGAAAGCAATAACCGAGCCAGAGAAGAAAGCGGCGTCGAGCGGCGGGTGGAAGGAGCGCGTGCAGGGAGAGCTGAAGGTGCTGACGGACATGAAGTGGGCGGACAGCCTGGTGGAGGCGGCGAGGAACAACAAGGAGGTGATCGCCGTCGGCATCGCCGCCTTCTCTCTCGGCTTCCTCGTCTCCCATAAACTCTTCAGGAAGTGAGCAGTTCACACAGATGTATTCAGATGAATGTGCCGCGTGTAAATCTGCTCTAGCTGTGTAATTAAAGTACCGTGTACACTACTATCACATTTTAATTATATATCGTCATGACAAAGAGAAAGGAGATACTTTCACGACAATGCGTGGTACATGGTCTAGAATCCAGATCACGGAAAGGCGATCTTCCTTTGTTAGTAGGAGCAAGGAACCAGTATGTATGGATTCTATTGGCAATCAGTAGTAAAACCCAGCTCCACAAACTGTACGATAGAACAGTAAAGGCTAGCACTGACATCAAACGGCGAGGGAATACTCGAGTTTCTTCACAGATGATGCCGAAGAGACAAAGGATACTATGCATTACCTTCAAACATGACCGATCAGCATGCCCAAAAAGGATAGGCGCAGCGACCCTTCCAGACAAGCCGATGAAACGACACTCTGGATCCGGCACATGATCACTCCCAAAAACCCCGCGTCCATACAACACACTTGTACATACAGGGAAAACAACAAGAAAGAGCGATCATGCCCCCCAAAAAACAGAGCACCTGTTCGAGCAAAATCACGAGGCAAGGGAAGCAGAGTCGGTCTCGGATCACAGGACATTGTTGTTTCGACCTGACCAAAATTAAGCCAGAGAAGGATTTTTGAAAGAAAAGAAGTATTGCTAGCGTGTGGCCTGCCTTCACGAGTTACATGTATCTACAGCAAGCTAGAGGAGCGATTCAGTGCAAATGGTGCGCCGTTGCCTTTCTAGACGGTAAACCTCCGCGGCATCTTCACGCCTTTCATCTCGAACGTGCTCGGGATCTCTTTCAGCCAGGAATACCGCTCTGTGTCTCCGCCTGAAATCACCAGACGGCATTTTCCTTAGCAAGCATTCGGAGGTTCACTGATTTCAGGTTTACATCGGAACTCAAGACTCGGAGCAGATTGCGTTAGTAGAAGAATTCACTCACCATCTGTACTTGAGTACGCCGACTCGTCATAGTACGCGCAGTCCCTTCCATCGGCGCTGTTGTAAGGGGGCCCCATCACGTCGAGCACGGCACAGGGGGTTAACGCTGTGAAACAGTGCAAGTTGCCTCCGTTTTCAGGGTAAAGAACTATGGTCTCTGCTGAAGCATCAACGACAGCATCCGTATTTATCTTTGCTAAACGAGCCCCTGCCACGGTTAGGAGAAACATCAGATCAGCAAATGATCGCAGGTTCCCTAGAATAGGAGCTTTTCTACGGATATAAGAAAGAAGCAGAGGAACTGGTAACGAAAGAACCAACATACCATCTGAGGAGGCTGTGAGTGTATCAGTATCACTATCCGGGTTACTTCTAGCCCAGTCATATGACTTGAGGTGCATGGAACCAAAGAGCATCTTGCTGAAGACGGTCATCCCAGGGTGGTTGTGGAGAGGAATGACAGCCGACTTGGGTAAACAGAAGATGCCAAACTGCACAAAGCACAGAAGGAGTTGAGCAAAAAAAAACTCCCAAGAGGTGTTGCATAGCAAGCTCTCCAACAGTGCTCTGCGATCCTTTGTTTCAGAAAACAACCGACGCAGAAGAAATGCAGAGGGTGGTTTTGCTTACAGAGAACTTGGAGCAATCGTAGAAATGTAGGTACGTGACGGGAGGAGGCCCTTCCGACTCGGTGTGCCTGAAGCACGGCATACTCGGGTCTATGCCGACATCATGCGGCTTTATGTCTTCTGCATGCCGAAAAGGATAGTGATCAGATAAAACGCAGCTCAGGATATGGATTGACAGATCATGAATGGAGCGGCGGCAAGTTCGAAAATTGCATTTAGAACACATGGCAGTAGAACTCCCAACTGTCACAGAATAAGCATCCAGAATAACGGTCATTGACACGCGTATCACACTAGTACCTTGCACCGGTAAGCAATCGAGCGTGAAACAATTCACATTACGTTCAGCATTACACATCAGTGACCGAGTATAGGGTGTCTGAGTGAAGAAGAGAAGCAGCTGACTCGAGCAGAAGCAGCAGTGTGGTAGTGCCATTGTACATTAAAGATAGCGAAAAGGCTTCTTCTACTGAAGAGAGATACTAGCACTGAGGAGTGGTAGCAGAGGCCAAAGGGCAGCAGCAATAAATTTGTACCAAACCGTATACATGCAGGTAGGCACAAAATGATCACGAAATTGAATACTGTAAGAGAAATGAGCAGTGCCAAACTCCCAAAACGGACAGTCCTAAAAAATGGTGGACCGTTTGCGTATTATGGGTCCTTCACTGCACCTGCACAGAGCATGGCACGGGGGGCAGGCATGCCGGCCCGGGAGGCCAAGGCCTTGTGGCATGCCAAAAATGGAGTAGGAACGAGTCCTCAAACACGGGCGGGACGAGAAAAGGAAGAGCGACGTGGACACCTCGGAGGGCAGAGCCCATTCTGGCGATCCGACCCCATTGCTGTCTCTAATCATTGTCACCGCATCTGAGCACGAGAAGCACGGATGGATGGATGGATGGATGCATCGATAGACGAGTTTTTAGTTTCTCGAATCGAGTCGGAAGAAGCAACCAGGGACTTTGCTGCACGACGGGCGGCGGGACTCGAGGCAGGGCCGGGCCAGTAAAATCTGAGGCCCTGTGTCAAACTGTAAAATGGGCCCCCACATCATTAGAAATGTAGATCTTCTTTTAGTACTGTAATAGAATGGTATTAAAAAGTACTGTGATAGAACAATACAGTGCTCAAATAGTGTTCCTTCCGGACCTAAAGCATAAGTCATGCACGGTAAGAGCGCTAAGAGCACGGTTCGACTCCCCATATTGCATCATTTATTCTTGTTTTCAATTTTCGGTAGACATTAAATATGGGGAGGAGGGGAGGGGTTGGAAGGGAGGGAGCGCGTACTGAGGACTGCGGCGAGGCGCGCGACGGCGTCTGGCGGCGGCACGAACCCCGGGGCGGAGTCGGAGAATACGTCCCGGCTGGTGTCGAAGAGGCGCTGCATGGGCCTCGGCGGCGACGGCGAGGGCGAGGGCGAGGACGCGGCGACGGCGGCGGCCGCGGCGGTGGCGGCGGCGGCGGACTTCCTGCCGCGGCGGCGGGTCTTCCTGGAGGATGGGGCGCGGGGCTCGACGAGGTCGGCAGCGGCTACCCTCTCCCCTGCTGCTCCCACCTGCGCCACCGGCATAATAATAGGCGCCGCGGAGGACGGGGTGCAGGGGCAGGAGCGCTAGCGGGTCGATTCACCGGCCGGATCTCGGGCGGTCGGCGAGGGTGATGCGGACGGCGGCGAGGGCGAGGGTGGGGGGTTGGGGTTGGTATAAAATGGGGGAGAAATATCCATGTAGGAGTACGTATGTATCGTCAGGCGGAGCGCGAACCCAGACGAGAAACCAAAACCAAAACCGGGGGCGGACGAAGGGAGGAAGACGAGAGGAAGGAAGGAAGGAGGAAGACGAAACTGCTCTTTGCTCTGTTTCCCGTGGGCGCATAATACTGCCTCCGGTTTCTTTTTTTTCTCTCCTCCTCCGTTATACTATATAGTATATGCTTTCCGTTATTCCGTCGATTTTTTGCTCTCCCGGTTTGCCAGGTCACCCGACGCGGGCACGTGCGCACGCGTGCGGACCACGTGGACGGACGGACGGTGCGTGCCACCGTGGAATCCATTGTGAACAAAACCATTACAAACTTTTTCCCGCGGCCACATACACATGGTTTTTATGTACATCTACTTACATGGCTATTTTTTCCCCGGATATGGTGTAGCCTACAGTACAGACTTCTGGCACATAGATACGAAATGTGTATACATAGTTGTATATACTTTATTTTCATATTTCTTGGGACTAGAAATATCTTTTTTTTTATTGTGGTTTAAGCGCGCGGGCGGGCACAAGCGAAATTAGTTATTTTGTGTTCCATAATACATATTGGGAAAAAAATTAGCTACAAAGTTCAATGTAAGTGAAATTATTGAGCTGTTTGATAGGCCCGGACGTGGAACTCACACTCAAACTAGTAAAAATGTACACTTCTTTTCCACTAGCAAACATATGTTGTTAAGATTTGATATCCATATCCATATATATATATATATATATATATACTAGTACTCTCTTTTTTTTTACATTGTAGGTTCGTAGGCATACATTATTTGTATTGATAATAGTACAGATACTTAGTTGAGATAAATACAAGTAACATAAACTAGGAAAATACAAGCGATTATACTGTTGCATACCACCATCGCCACAACTACCAAGCATCCATGCCCTTCGATGTCGCCGGAGAAGAAGAACTGGTCGACATCTTGACGCTGAAGAAACCCCCTGCCATGAGGCGTTAACAAGCCGTGATAGCCAGCAGCCCCGTAAGACTGGATCTAACCCGATAAAGAACATCGGCCGGAGGAGCCCTCCGAGCCTCTTCAACTTCGGACCCGGGGCGATCCGCAATAGTCAACACTGCTGCATTCCGAGAGCAACCCATCCTCGCTGCCACGCCAAGAAGCGGCGCCAGATATAAGTTGATCCAACAGCTTGGACTCCACAAGCCTCTCGTCAGCATCAACAACACCTCCGACGAGCAGGAGCATGGGTTGGGAGACCATTATTCCTACTAGCACCATCAACATCCGCCCCACCATGACGCCGACGGAGAAAACTTAAATAAAAATTTAGACAGACTAAGACTAACCACACGCACAAACGAGAACCAATACTCCCCTCCCCCTCGTCACGCCGGAACGGCGATCGGAGAGTAAAGGGAGTGGGGAATCGCCGACGAAATTGGATCTGGAACCGCCGCTGATTCATTCCCCGGGAAGAGACGCGTCTATGGTACTAGCACTTGAGTGAAAGTCCAATTTATATATGATGTATTTTGCGTAAAGATATAACAATGCCATCTCATAATATATGTTCAGTTGTTCTATTACTTGCCTCTCTTTTATGCTTATTCCCTGTTTTTTGGTGAACTTGTCCTCTCTTTTGTTTAGTTCACGCTCCGCCACTGCTCCACAAGCCTCTCGTCGGCGTCAACAACACCTCCGACGAGCAAGAGCATGAGTTGGGAGACCATTATTCCTACTAGCACCATCAACATCCGTCCCACCATGACGCCGACAGAGAAAACTTTAAAAAACTTAGACAAACTAAGACTAACCACACGCATAAACGAGAACCAATACTCCCATATCCCCTCGTCACGCCGGAACGGTGATCGGAGAGTAAAGGGAGGGGAGGAATCGCCGACGAAATTGGATCTGGAACCGCCGCTGATTCGTTCCCCCGGGAAGAGACGCGTCTATGGTACTAGCACTTGAGTGAAAGTCCAATTTGTCGGGTACTACTTGAATAGAAAGCAAGTTTGGTCCTAGGAGGCATCGCCGATGCGATGTGAGGCGACCATAAGCATCTATTGGTGCATGCTCGATCGATCGATCGCCTTTCCTCTTCCCTCGTAGAAAACGATTTGTTCATCCGAGGTTCATCAGATTTGAGTAGTCGAGTAGTAGTATATTATGTTTTCTTCCTTGATCAGCGAGCGAGCATCATGGTTCATGGATGCATGGTCACTGGTTTCACGCAATTCCTGTGGGTGCCTGCATGGATGCTAGCTATACCGCCTGGCCGGGAGCATCCGTCTCCATCGTGGCTATTTGTTTAAGTGCAAGTAGCAGCAGCAGCAGCAGATAGTATATCGTCAATATATGTACAACTTGGCATCGATCGATGGTCGTTCTCTACCTACCTTAATCAGCTGAGTCTCGTCGAAACCACCTACATACTACGTACTATTTTAGGGTATGTTCGGTTCTGTGATGTGCGATGGACTGGAATGGAATGGAACCGTTCCATTCCCAGAAACCCATTCTTACGTTCGGCAAAAGGGCATATTCCCTCTAAACGCGGAACCAACCCGTCCGGCCGGCCGGATCAGGTGGAACGGTACAGTGTCTCCCTCTAATTTAATCAAGTTTAGCAGTAATTAATCAAGTTTAGGAATAATTAATCAAGTTTAGGAATAATTAATCAAGATTAGTAATAATTAATCCAGTTTAGTAATAATTAATCGAGTTTAGAATAATTCCATTCTCACTCCATTCCATTCCATTCTCATCCCATTCCAAAACCGAACACAGGGATGGAACGGTTCCGTGACAATTTTTTGTCCAAACCGAACACAGGGATGGAACGGTTCCATGACAGTGGAATGGAATGGTTCCATTCCATTCCACCCCATCCAAAAAACGAACACACCCTTAGCAAGCTAGGCTCCACGAATGATAAATACATACGACGTATGTTTGCTGGCTTCAAACGCATATATTTATAATTTATAACGAGGCCTCATGTATATCCACTTGTTATTCATCGTGTACTCCACATCCATTAGTTCAACCAAGGATAATAAGCTCGAAAAAAAGGTGTATCTTATTCTTATCTCTAGCTATAAAGGTAGGAGCTGTTGGTGAGCTCATTCCTTACTCTAAATGTTGGAAAATGACGTATTATATAGTCCGGTAAAATTTGAACCCAAAATAGTTTGTATTCCGGCCTACAAAAGTAATGAAGAGAACAAAGTCCAATTTCCCCCTCAAACTTTTCACTTGGCTCATATTTACCCCTAAAATTTTTCTTGACTTACTAAACTCCCCCTAAACTAGGAATAATGGTCCATATGACCTCCTAACCCGGGAGTTGAAGTGACGTGGCAGGGATTGTGCCACTTAGTCAGTGATTTACCACCTAAGGTCATGATTATAGTAGATGTGGCACCGAAAAAATCTTAAATGTTGAAAATGACGTATTGTATAGTCCTGCAAATTTTAAACCCGAAATAGTTTGTATTCCCGTCTAAAAAAAATTGAAAAATCCTGATAAATTTACTTTTTTAATTGGCACTATTCACCAACTCACATCATGGTAAATTCTATTGTTTCACCATGTAGACAACCATTGTGATGCGCTTTATCAAACGAGGAAAAAAAGTGCATTTGATGCAACTTGAGCTGAATGATTCTTTCAAGACCATGTTGAGAGTGTGCACAGATATTTTCTGTTTGTTGGACTCGATACCTTAAAACATATATTTGGCCATAAGAAATAAACAACAATCCATTGATTTAAGTACAAAACCCCGCATTGATATCTTTATATTCTAGAATTTTCATTTCTCGTCACCTGAAATAGATGCGCATGCCCTCTAGAAACCTATGTCGGCTTTAGAGCTCTCTCCATGGTATTTAAGGAAACAAAAATACAGACGAACATATACATATATCTATAATAACTCTAAGTATCTTCGAATTATTTTATGAAGATATGTGCTTTTTTAGTTTTCCTCTAATATAGAAGACATTGGTTTTACCAAAGGTTTCTTTTATGGGGTGATATCTCGAAAACGAGACATCTAACATCACTTCTTTGCAATATATGATAAATTTAGTTCAACTGCATCTTCCATGGTCAAAGTTAAATTATAAGATAAAAACATTGCATCTTAATGTTTATCTGCCTTATTACATGGTTATTTTAAAGATAGACTACAATGTTTAAGATATATGTCGAGAGAAATTTATCAATATAAACAAGTAACAAATTTTGGTATAAATAATAAACAAACTATTCCAACAGTGTTAACAACACATAGGACTGCATATGCACTGGACGGTGCAAGACGCTCACATTTCTCGTGCTGATTTAAATAACATTTAAATAAAAATGTAATAATTATGTTTGGTTTTAATGGTGTATTACATGTAATAACGAGGCAACATCGATGCACGAGAGTTTTCAGTAGAGATGAAGAATGCAAAACAACGACAAGGGGTTTGCTTGACCAAATCACCGAAAATCATGGTCGAGAGGGACACATAAGGGAAGAAACAATTAATGTCAACATTCTTTTCCTAGAGGAGAACATTGTTTATAGCATTGGAATATTCCTTTTGTTCTCAAATAGCTTCTTTATAATTTAAATGTTTTTGTTCGAACAAATTTTGTAAACAATAAATTATAGGACCACTTAGAAGTATTCCATGATCATTTCGTAGATATCATCACCTAGGTCAATGAACCTACAAAATCTTTTGAATTGAATTCGACTAATTTAAGGCATTGTAGACATATCCTCGTTTCCATTCCCGAGCAAGATGTTTATATAAAAAAAAAATCCTTTATGAATCGAGAAATATTAAATGATGAAATCCGAAATATCGTAAAGTTCACAGAAACATTGAGGATCAATAAATACTTGAGGAACAAAAAACCCGATATGTACAACCCACTAATGGGAATCTTGTGCCCAAATTGCTTTCCTCATTGCGTCTATTCTCCCGATCCCGACTCCGACCCCCAATTGTCTTTGTTTCAATCCTTCTCTTCACTGACGTACGGTGGCCTCACGTCGATAGCCAGATTAATACCAATATCGAGGATTTTCCTTCTCTTTACTCACAATTTCTTCCATGCCATCATCATCGGTATCAATGTCCATCGAGTTTGAATTCTGTGACACCCGGGAGGGGAGAAAGCAAGTTGGTTGGCCGCCGTTCCTCTCAAATAAATAAATACGTACGATATATCCATCCGAGGTGTGAGCAAAAGGCGTGAGAGTAAGTATGTTTATTTATTTGATCCGCGTGCGTGCATGGATGAGAGTATGCAGTCGCTGCTCACTGGTTTCAGGCAATTCCTGTGGGTGCGTTGCATACCGGCCGTGACGACGACGAGTACGTACATTTATCGATATATTTAATTATTATCATATCCATTGCTTGTTGCTTCCATCATCTATGGTAGCAATTAATTTGGTAAGTGCAAGTTGCTAGCGGTGCAAGTCAGTACAACATTTATCCGGAAAGGGCAAATGGAGGCCGACCTCCGGAGCTCGATTTCGTAAAAATTGAATCTGTATTTTTTTGCTTTTAAACGATTTTGAAAAAAATCATAGTTGTAGATAATATCTAGTTCCACAACTGTGCAAATTTCAATCACCAATTTGTTGTATTCTTACTTGGAAGTGAATAGTACAAAGTCTCATAATTTTGAAATCTGTCCAGATTTGTTATTTTTCCATAGCTCATAATAATGAGAATGGTCTTGAAAATTTTCACAACGACAGATCTCGACTTTATTTACAACTTTCTTTTTTTTTGTTAGAAATTTTCGTAACAGAAAATTGCAGATTTTTTTTTTTTGAAAACCGAGCTCCGTGTAGCTCGGTCTCCGTATCACCGCACTCTACATTTATCGCCTTTCTGTTTGCATTTCATCGCTTGAAACATCCAAAGCACGCAGGACGATGGGGAAATTAATTCATGCATGCCCTTTCCAAATGAGGCAGGCCACTATATATGCAGTATGTATACGGAAGCCTAATGTATGTGCTTAGTTGAATCTGTTCTAGTACTAGATCATGGAATATTAATGGCGATAGTGTAGAGCACATTTAGTGTACTAGTAGTATATTTCGTTGGAAAAATTAAATTGTTAGTGTACGGTGTGAAATCTAAATGAAGTGTAGCACATTTCCCTTAAGATGGATTATCAAGTTATGAATCTTCTACTCTCTCCGATCCATAAAAAGTAAGTGCTCCTCATTTTATACTAAGTTAGTACAAACTTTGTACTAAGTGGGTGACACTTTTTATCGATCGTAGGGAGTAGTTAATTCGGATTATATGTGCAATTGTGAGCGGAGAAGCAGAAGCAAAAATTACGAGCATCCAGCTAAGCTGTTGAAAAATAGGAATGTTGCAGAATAGAATTTCCGGACACGTCACAGTGACGACCCCCACCCACTCAACACGGCGTGCTCGGCTCGGTCAACGCTTCCTTATCGGGCCGGGCCTTACCCGTTGGGCTCAATCTGCTAATCATCCATCGTTGGCGGCGTCTCGAGGGAAAAAGGTCGGCCCAAGTTACGGCGCCAGTGACCACTCCACTCCACCACGCGCAGCAGTTATCCGAATCCCCACCGGCGTCAGCGACCGAGCGAGCGAGGTGAGGACAGACCCAACGCCGTCCGGTCGACCATGGCGCTCGCGCTGCGCTGCCCCGCCGCCGCCGCCTCGCCCTCGCCGGCCAGGACCCCCTTCCCCAACTCCAACTCCTCGTCGGCGCCGAGGCTGGCGAGGAGGCCGGCAGGGGGCTGCAGGTGCCACTACTACCACGGCGATGGCGCCGGCAGGGGCTACGACCGCGTCCCCAAGCAGTTCCGCGAGGAGAACCTCAAGGATGGCCGTAAGACCCGCTACCCCTTTATTGTCCTCCTCACTGAATTTATCAGAACATCTTGCTATCTAGCTTCAGACCATGTCGTAGTAGACTAGGAGGTTCCTGTGTGTAAGCCCATTCCTGTCAGCTGTTGAAACATACACTGCTTCTTAGTTGAGTGAACGAACGATGTGTCTGTCTTCCGTCTTGGAACGTTTGCCTGCTGTTAGGGTACTGACAGGATTCACTCACTTAACAGAATTGTGGCTACAATATTCGGGGATTACAGGACACAATCATTCCAGTAGCTATGAACCCTAGATCAAGGGAAAGGAACCTTCGCCGCCGCCAGCCGTTCTGATCCCTAGGATGATCCGCACTCTTGTCCTGCCTGCTGCTTATGTAGTGCCGCTCCCGTCTCCCATTCTGGGCCAAGGTACCTCCGGTTGGGCTGGACCAGTCTTCTGGGCCTGGGTCGGAGTGGTGTCACTCCCATAGCATCGTCGGGCCCAGTGGGTGCAGGGAGGGTGCTGACATCCCCTCCCCCTTGAGAGCCGGCTTGCCCCCAAGCCGGTGCCGCAGGGAATCGTTGGAGGAGTTCTTGCTTGTCTTCCCAGGTAATGTCCAGCACCGCGGGGTCTGACCACTGAACCTGCACCTGTTCTCGCCGCCCCGTGGATGTGCGTCTCCAGCGGTTGGCGATAACCTTCACAGGGTATGTGGCAGTATCAGTGACAGAAGGCAGGACAGTTGAGACTGAGGTACCTGGGAGAAGGGCCTTCTTGAGTTGAGAGACATGGAAGATGGGGTGGATCTTCGAACTTGGCGGCAAACCCAACCTCGTACGCCACTGGATTGATGGCGCGGATGATGTCGAAGGGCCCGTAGTAGCGGAAGGAGAGCTTGTGATTGGCGCGCCTTGCGACAGAGGATTGCACGTATGGCTGGAGCTTGACGAAGACAGCGTCGCCGGGCTCGAAAGTGCGCTCTGTTCTGAGCTTGTCCGCAGAGGCCTTCATGTGTTGCTTGGCGTGGTGCAGATTGTGCTGCAGGAGTTGTTGCATCAACTGTCGTTCCTTGAGCCACTCATCCAGCTGTGGCAACTGACAGGTTGAGTCTGCATCAATCCCCCAGTGGCGCGGCTCATTGCCGTACAAAGCCACAAACGGAGACATGTTAATCACGGAGTGGAAACTCGTGTTGTACCAGAACTCACCCAATGACAGGAATTGGTTCCACTTGCAGGGACATGCGTGGGTGAAGCAGCGCAGATATATCTCGATGCACTGGTTTACCCGCTCGGTTTGGCCGTCTGTTTGAGGGTGGTAGGCCGAGCTCATCCTCAGTTCGTTGCCCATCAGGGTGAACAGCTCACGCCAGAACTTGCTTGTGAATATGGGGTCGCGGTCGGAGACCATGATTTCTGGGAGGCCGTGGAGTTTGAAGACATTGTCGAGGTAAGTTGCTGCCACTTTTTCCGCTGTGAAGGGGTGGTGCAGAGGAATGAAGTGGGCATAGTGGGTGAACTTGTCGACAACGACCATTATGCTGTTGGCAGAACCTGAGGTGGGAAGTCCTTCTATGAAGTCCATTGTGACCATCTTCCAAGCGCGATCAGGAGTGGGAAGCGGCTCGAGGAGTCCTGGGTACTTAACCCTCTCTGGTTTGGCCTGTTGGCACGTCAGGCAAGTCTGCACAAAGGCTTTGATTTGCTGCTTCATTTTTGGCAAGCAAACAGACGACGGATGCGGCGGTACGTAACGGGGAAGCCTGAGTGACCAGCTATTTTGCTTGCATGGAACGCAGTCATGATCTTCTCCTGGAGTGGAGGTGATCCACCTAGCCAGATTCTGCCTCTGAAAAACAGCACCCCGTCTTGCAGGGAGAAACGCCCTTTGCTGTCAGCTGCAGTTTGCAACTTCTGAATCCAGTGCTGGCTTGGGGATTTGAGCAGTAGCTGGCACGAACCTCCTCGAGCCACGCTGGTTGGCAGGTGGTGATCAGCTGTAGGGAGTGTTCCTCCGAGTGTGGACGCCGGGAAAGAGCATCGGCAGCATTGTTCTCAGGTCCACGCCGGTAGCAGATGCTGTACTGGAGACCCAGGAGCTTTGTGAAAGCTTTTTGCTGCCAGACAGTTGTCAGCCTTTGTTCCTCGAGATGCACCAGGCTTTTTTGGTCAGTTCTGATAGTGAATTTCTTGTGTTGCAGGTAGGCACGCCATTGTTCTATGGCCATGAGAATTGCAATGCATTCTTTTTCATACGTGGATAGACCACGGTTTTTGGGGCTCAACGGTTTGCTCATATAGGCAATGGGGTGGCCGTCTTGCTGGAGGACAGCACCCACTCCTGTGTCGCATGCATCAGTGTCCACGACAAAGGGTTTGGAGAAATCAGGCAGCTTGAGTACTGGTGCCTCGAGCAGTCTCTGCCTCAGTAACTGGAATGCAGTTTCAGTCTCCGTTGTCCAACGAACGGCGTGTTCTTCTTCAGAGGTTGAACAGTGGGCGGGCCAAAATACCGAAGTGTTCCATGAACTTGCGGTAGTAGCCCACGAAACCCAGCCAGCTGCGTAATTCTTTCACATTTGTTGGAGTGGGCCAGCTGGCTACTTTGGCCACTTTGGCTGGGTCAGAGGAAACCCCACGCTTGTCGATCACGTGGCCCAAGTATGCCATCCTCTGCTGGCCAAACGAGCACTTGGAGAGCTTGACCTGCCACTTGTCGCGTCTGAGAAGGTCCAACACCGCTGTCAGGTGCTTGAGGTGATCGTCGAGGGTGGGGCTGTAGACCAAAATGTCGTCGAAGAAGACGACGACACATTACGAAGCAGAGGCCGCAAGGTTGAATTCATCGCGCCCATGAATGTGGCTGGTGCACCGGCGAGACCGAACGGCATCACTTTGTATTCCCAGTGTCCGGAGTGTGTTTGGAAAGCTGTTTTTAAACTCCTCGCCTGGAGCAAGCCTGATCTGATGAAATCCAGCGCGTAAATCAAGCTTGGAAAACCACTTAGCCCCGGCCAGTTCGTCGAGCAGTTCATCAATTATGGGCACGGGGGTACTTACTGACAACTGTCATTGAGTTCAGAGAACGATAGTCGACACACAGACGCCACGTGCCGTCCTTCTTTTTGACTAGGATGGCAGGAGAGGAGAAGTGGCTGGTGCTGCGCTGGATGATGCCTGACTGGAGCAGTTCCGCGACCTGGCGCTCGATCTCAGTTTTCAGTTCTGGCTTATGACGGTAAGCTCTGATGTTGACTGGTTGCGCACCGGGCATGAGGGGAATGCGGTGATCACAGTTGCGCCGAGGAGGTAAGTTGGTTGGACTGGCAAACACGTCCTGGAATTGGTCCGGTATGCCCTGCACTGCATCAGGGGTGATCTCCTCTGTGTGAATGGTGTCGTCCAATGCGTACACATGAATCAAGTGGGCGGCTGAGTTCTGACGGCGGCTGAGTTCTGACGACATATTGCGGTGAGTTCAGAAGCTGAAATTGCTGAGCACTGGATTTCTGCTGAATTATGGCCTGGCCCTGCAACTGGATGCTTGTTTGTCCTCGTGTGATCAGCAGAGTTTTGTTCACCCAATCGATGTTCGGGTTGTGCTCCTCGAGCCAGTCCATGCCCAATATGGCGTCAAAGCGCCGAGAGGGAGAATTTTCAGATCAGTACTGAAAGTGTGTCCTTGGGAGGACCATTGACATGCCGGCATGAAACTGGTGCAGTGGTGTTGCGAACCGTCAGCAACCTTTACCCGACACGGCTTGAGCAACGCTTGCGCACCTGAGAGCTGATCGGCGAGTTGCTTGTTGATGAACGAGGCAGAGCTGCCGGAATCGACTAAGAGCAGCACCTCATGACCCCCGATGAAAGCATGGAGCTGAATCACTGGTGAGGCGTCAGTTTTCGCCCCTGTCATGGCGTGCAAGGAGATGGAGCAGATGTTGTCAGTTTCTTCAGGCAGTAGCACTGCATGGTCGACGCCCGTAAGTTCTTCCTGGGAGAACAACTCCAATAATTCCTCCACGACGTGCAACTGAACCGTGGCAGGGCAGGTGTGGTCGCGCCCCCACCGCTCGCCACACTTATAACAGAGGCCTTTGGCCCGGCGGTAAGCACGCAGGGCCGTGATCTTGTCGTCGTTGCTTGTTCGATTTGCATCTCCGGCCCTGACCTCAGGTGAACGTGGAACAGGAGAGGGAGGAGCTGCCTGGTAATAGAATGGCTTCGCAGGCGGTCTGATATACCGTTGATCAGACTGGTGTGGCTGTGGCAGAACTTCCCCCTCTGTAACTTCCTCTTGCAGCAGGGCCAGTGAACATGCAGTGTCGAGGTCGACTGGTCGCTGAACCATGATGACGGCTCGTATGTCCGGTCGTAGGCCCTCGACGAAACGAGTGAGAAAGTAAAATGGGTGAGTAGTGTCTGAATAAGAAACCAGGTGGTTCATCAAAATATCAAAACGCTCAATGTAATCAGCTACTGTTGTGGTCTGTTTAATGGAGTAAAACTGGCGAATGAGAAGTTGATGGCGATCTCGACCAAAGCGGGTACAGAGAAGGGATGTAAAGGAGATCCAATCGAGGGAAGCAATTTTTTTCTGAACCGATTGAAGCCAGATGCCAGCGGCACCAGAAAAATGCAAAATCGACATAGAGACCCAGTAGGATTCGTGGATGGCGAACATAGAGAAATACTGCTCAGCCAGAGTCCTCCACAGATTGGGATTGTCCCCAGAAAAACCAGGAAAGGAAAATTGGGGGCATTGGAACCCAAACCAGCGATAATCTGACTGGAAACAGCGGGGAAATCGGCGGAAGACGCGAGCATGGGGAGTTGGAGAGAGTTCATACCCGTGACCGGAGGCACCACCGGTGAAGTCGGATTCACCGGCGATGAGCCTCCGGAGTTGATGAACTCGCCGTGGCCTTGCCCGTGGATCGCCCCCTCCTGGAGAGGCGAGGGTTTGGAGGCGGTGAAAAGGCGCCGATCCACTCCCGTGGACAGATATAGCAGGACGCCCGAGTTGGAGCGCGGTGACGGCTTCCTGAAGCTTGGCGAAGCGTGCCTCGAGGTCCGGTTTCCAGTCGCAGAGCTCCGTCAGTTGTCGCGACTGGGCCAGCGAGCTGCTCTGCGAGGGCGTCTTGTGTTTCGAGCATGGCGTCGCTGCGGGCCAGGGCGACTTCGCTGCGCGAAATCGCGTCCCGATCCATGCGGTCGAGGTATTCCTTGAGCGCCGGATCCATGGTTGAGAGGAGGCGCTCTCGATTCGCCGTGTAGCGGCGTGTTTCCAGGGTGGGCGAGGTGGATCGAGAAGGCAATCTGATACCAGATGTTAGGGTACTGACAGGATTCACTCACTTAACAGAATTGTGGCTACAATATTCGGGGATTACAGACACAATCATTCCAGTAGCTATGAAACCCTAGATCAAGGGAAAGGAACCTTCGCCGCCGCCAGCCGTTCTGATCCCTAGGATGATCCGCACTCTTGTCCTGCCTGCTGCTTATGTAGTGCCGCTCCCGTCTCCCATTCTGGGCCAAGGTACCTCCGGTTGGGCTGGACCAGTCTTCTGGGCCTGGGTCGGAGTGGTGTCACTCCCATAGCATCGTCGGGCCCAGTGGGTGCAGGGAGGGTGCTGACACCTGCTCTGTCTCTGCTAGAGCACGACCTAGCACTCAGGCCTCCACTGGTATGGTGTGCAGCCATCAGAACGCAAAACAGTCTGTACACATTATGATTGTTCCAAGTTCAGTTACTGGGCTCTAGATTCAGATAGTTTATCGCTGCAACTTGGCGCTCGATTTCAGCGTACTTCAACACGAATCGTTCCGTACGATCGTAACAAAACCATGTTTGTGGCCGGTAAGCAATAGTCTCAGGTAATCCTTCCGTCGTACTAGGGACTCAGAGACGAGATGCTTCTCCTACCTGCAGTGAACTACATAGGTATGTTACAGAGCAGCCGGCAATACCAGAATGTAGTAGATAATGCCATTGACCACACATCTCATTCAAAGTTTCGGCATTTTGAATACAGTTTGACTTAGTTCTAACTAGGAGTTGGGGCTATTGAAATTGATTTGCATTGGATGGTCTATCACTCTAGAGTACCAAATTTCTGTGAAAGTTCAGTAAATGTGCAGTGTTTATCTCAATCTTTTAGCCGAGACGAGATGCTTCTCCTACCTGCAGTGAACTACATAGGTATGTTACAGAGCAGCCGGCGATACCAGAATGTAGTAGATAATGCCATTGACCACACATCTCATTCAAAGTTTCGGCATTTTGAATACAGTTTGACTTAGTTCTAACTAGGAGTTGGGGCTATTGAAATTGATTTGCATTGGATGGTCTATCACTCTAGAGTACCAAATTTCTGTGAAAGTTCAGTAAATGTGCAGTGTTTATCTCAATCTTTTAGCCCCCCCCCCCCCCCCCCCCCCCCACACACACACACACACACACCTCCCACAACCCATCTCACCGAATTCTAATATCTTGTTAGCTTATCGTGTAGTAGACTTCGTACATGCCATCTTGCCATGGCTCCAAGTAGCAGGAGCAGCGTGTTCCTGTCAGCTGTTGGAATACACTACTTAGTTCAGTCCATAAACTATGCAACCATGGAAAGTAAACAAAAAAATTGTCCGAATTATAATTGCTTGAAGTTCAGTTAATGGGACAGAGGTTCAGATAGTTTATTACTTCGTTTCACTGCTCAATGTCAACGTTCGCACTTGAGGACGAAGCGGTCTGTACAACTATTACAGACAATGTAAATAAGAAATGATCTCAAGTGTGCATTTCCTTGTGCACTAGGAACTTAGAGATGCGATGCTTCTACTAGCTGCAATGGCGTACATGGATATTTTTTTACAGCAATTGGCGATACCAGAATGTAGATAGTGCCACTGATCACACATTTCAAAGTTTCATCATTTTGAAAGCAATTGTCTTTACTATGAGCTGGAGGTAAAGCTATTGAAATCAATAAGCTATGGATGGTCTGTAGTAGCAAATATTTGTGAAAGTTCACTACATCACTGATGCAGTGATGCGCAATATATTAACTCCATTTTCTCTTATGAAATGGTAGGGCGAAAAATGCCTAGGAGAAATTTTACTATCTGGTGGTCGTTAAGAAGCAGTAGGCGTTTTTTTTAAGAAAACTGTAGAGGAGAAGTGGTAGACGTTTGCAAGTTGACTATGCATAAGTTTCTAGACATGCTATATTCATGGTTTATTTTCCTTGGTGATCTTCTCTCATCAAGATCACCTAGGACTCTAGGAGGTACAACCGCGCCCCAGGCAGTTCCGCTAGGAGAACCTCATGGATGGCCATGAGCTTGCCCCCTCTGCCTCTCCCCCCTCACTGATTTATATGAACATCTTGCTAGCTAGCTTATCATTATAGTAGACTTCCCTACGCATCATCTTGCCATGGCTGCAAGCAGCAGCAGCACATTTCTGTCAGCTGTTGAAGTACAATATTTAGTAGAGTGAATAAACAATGCAACCACCAAAACTGAACAAAAAAATTATGTACAAATGGCTCAACTTCAATGTTCAGCCTTGAATACGAATTATCCTGTGGAATTGTACAAAACATGTGAATTGGTAATGATCTCAAATAAGCCATGTGCCGTACTAGGGAGCCGAAGATGAGTTGCTTCTCAGCTTCCCGTAGCTGCTAGGGACTACATAGATCTATTCAGAGGAATAGTAGAATGTAGATAATGTCATTTCCCATGTATCTCTTTCCAAGTTTTGGCATTTCAGTATACAGTTTACTTGACTCTGGCTAGAAGGTGAGACTATTGAAATTAATAAGCTATATGGTTTATAGTAGCAAGCATGTGTGAAAGCTCTGTAGTTCCCGCCTCCACCTACCTTACTTGGATCCCATGTTTGTCTGCCAAGGACAAGGAGTTTGCAGTGGCATCTGGGCAGGACTCTTCCCATGTATGCATAGTCACAGGCGAGATGTGTGTACATATCCATCCGAGGTTAACCAAAAAATAGTGTAGCAGAGTACTAGGCAAGATTAATTAAGTGGAACAGGTTTTTCCTTGGTTCGCACGTGCACGTGCATCGACCGCACGCAGCAGCAACTGGGTGGCTGATCATTACTAGTGGTTTTGACGTGATTCCTGTGGGCGCACACACATACTCTACTAGCCTGCCTGCAGTGACAACGATTGACGAGGAGAGTCTGTCTGTTCAATTACGTGGAGGTGTTGATGAGATTAGTACGTACTATTTTGCTTTCTAGACATTTGTTAAGTGCAAGTTGCAGCTGCAGGTAGTATATATATGTATGTGCAAGTTGGCACCAGTCTCTACCTACCTTAACCAGCTGCGTCCTGTCCAAACCACGTACTATAAATTTGGATTTTAGAAGGACCTGGAAAAGGTGCAAACAGTGGGTGGACCTACGTTATATTATATGCCACCAGGCTATAATTCATTTTACTGCTCAATTTCAACAGTACAGAACCTTGTAAACTAGTAATAACCTCAGACAAGCCTTGTGACGTACTAGGTAGTCGGAGATGAGATGCTTCTCCTAGCTGCTATGGACTACGTGCATCTTTCTGGAGCAATGGTAGATAATGGCATTTCCCATGTATCTCTCTCCAACTTTTGGCATTTTTATATACAATTGACTTAGCTGCACAGCTGCACAATTTATTATTTCCATTTTTCTTTTACAAATGGTAGCTAAAAAAATGCCTATGGGCATTCTTACTACCTGAGTACCTGGTGGCTGTTAAGAAGCACTAGAGTTTTTTTAACAAGACTGTAGGGAAGAAGCAGTCGACGTTTGCAAGTTTACTATGCAGAAGTGCAAGACATGTCAGAATCATGTTTTATCCTGAGTGATCTTGTCTCATCGAGTGCATGTCTGCTTGATGTAAAATGTCCTCATGTGACACATTTTAAGTCGCATGCACAAATCATAGCAGTTGTTTCTTTTTTATGTTGATGTGATCAGTAATTCTCCACCCGTTTTAGCTTTTCGGCTTGTCAGTTAGGTACCTAATTCCAAACTTTTTTGTCCAGTAATTGGTTGTGCTGCTTTAATTTGTTGTGCCTTCTTGCAGTGATGGATAATTACAAGAATGTTCCTCAATTCCTTTATGGCTTAAGTCCTTCCCAGATGGAAATGTTTATGACTGACGATAACCCTTATAATCGGCAATCAACGAAAGTTACAGAGGTTAGTTATCTTATATAGAGCTCTGTTCATTTGTCATTTTGTCCGCTGCAGTCATACATCAAAGTTAACATAGAGTTTACCCCCCAATAAATGCAGGAAAGTGTTGCTGCTTCTAGGAGTTACGATGAATTTGGTATGTACTCCTTATCAGGCACCCATGAGGGCCCTGCAAGTTATAGCATGGGTATGGGCATGCCCAGCATGAGCATGGGTAGAGCAGGGCGAGGATATAGAAGAATGAGAAGCTCAGCTCCAGATCTACCATCATTACTATTGGACTCTCGAATTATATTTCTTGGAATGCCAGTAAGAGATCAACTTTCTATCTTATTTCTCATCTCCAACATCGTATTTATGAGGCTTCAGTTGACAGATTGGTAACCTTGTGTTTTCCTTGTTCTATTGGTAGATTGTTCCAGCTGTTACTGAGCTTATTGCTGCACAGTTTCTCTGGCTAGATTATGATGACCGCTCGAAACCAATTTACTTGTATATAAACTCCACTGGAACAATGGTAAGCAAATGTCTTATATATTGATATCAGAGACAGCATTCTTAAAATTGTTGGCATGCTGTTTTCCATTTGTTTCTATCATCATTTGTATCAACATATGGTTATTCCTATTCTCTGTGCCGCAACAGGATGAAAATAATGAGCTGGTTGCATCTGAAACTGATGCATATGCAATTGCTGATTTCATCAATGTAAGTCCTTAACTGCAAATTCGACATATCTTTATATCAAGCTCGTAATATTTTACATATTTTTTCATCTTCTCTGTCAATATTTGCATATTGTGGTGCACCCATGGACGATGTTCCCAGGCCATACTCATATTTCTAGTTTGGATAATAATTATGCTTCTATGTTTCAAAATTTCTAACAACATGATTATATTGTTCAAAATTTTGCACAAATGCACATGCTTTTCTGTCCAGTCCCTTATGGTTTTCAGTCTACGACACTTGTATATTTTGCATATTTGGTGTTCCTTCACATTTGCTTAAAAAACAGAAGCAAGTTAGTTTGACTGGAGTTGTGTCTCATATCAGATATGCTAGCTCTTTCCACTTGAAATTTGTTAGCTATTGTGTGCACAAAAGTTTGTAAGTGATTTTGAGTTCACTTGACGACTAGTGATTACCGAACAATAAAACTGGATTTACATAACTGCTGCCTTTTCCTCTCAGACTGTGCAGTTACACCTTAGCATACTCCCATCATAATAAAACATATGGGATGAAAGATTCCGTTTGCTTTGAAGCAATATGAACCACTGACGTTAGTTTATGTTCATACACAGAGGAGTTTAGCCTGACTTCTGCATCATATTTTTTCTTTGTTTTATAGCGAAGCAAAGCCAAGGTTTACACGATCAATCTTAGCATGGCGTATGGTCAGGCTGCAATGCTTCTTTCCCTTGGGATGAAGGGTAAAAGAGGAGTGCTGCCAAATTCGATAAGTATGTCACTTTTCTCAGATCCCCTTGCCTACATGCATGCATACATGAACGCTGACACGGTAGTCTTAACGATGCGCATTTCTGAACTTACAGCTAAACTGCACCTGCCCAAGGTCCACAAGTCTGGTGGAGCTGCCATTGATATGTGGATTAAGGTGAAATCCAGCTCTTCTTTTCAACATATGCTTACATTTGATTAACGACATGATACTCTGTCGTGCTGTGCTATGCACTGAATATTTCGTTTTCTCTCAGGCAAAAGAGCTGGACACGAACACGGACTACTACCTGGAACTTCTGTCCAAAGGGGTCGGCAAACCGAAGGAAGAGCTCGCGGAATTCCTGAGAGGCCCGAGGTACTTCCGGGCGCAAGAGGCCATCGACTATGGGCTCGCCGACACGATCTTGCACTCGCTGGATGGCTCGTTCAAGCCAAAGGTACCCTTCAATTAACCCCTTGTCTTGTCAACGTGTGGTTTATGTCCTGTGGGGGCTCTTAGCGCTGACGAATTGTTGGTCGTGGATCAGGACCTGACCGCACAGCTGGCCAAAGCACAGAAGATGCAGCAGTCAGGGCGTGCACCGGCTGGAGCCGGACGATGGTCGACTCCGACCGCACCTAGATAGGTTAGAACGTTACGATACGACTATGCGACTGTGCTGTACCAAGGGTGCCTATGTAGACATAGAAGCTCTCTGCAGAGTCTGGGATGATCCATCCATTCCGATGAAAATGTTGCACTCTATACAGCTCCTGTTGGTTGCAATTCTTGCCGTGGATCATTGTACTTTCTGATAGATTCATTTCACTAGTGGAAATGACAACTTTTTTGCAAACGTTGGTTGTAGCAGATACGATGATAATTGACTCCATATGCTTATGTTGTCAAGTGCACACACTTTAAGTACACAAATAGATTCACATGTTTGTTGTATCAATATGTACATACTTTAATCACACAACTATCTTTAAATCCGTACATTTATATGCCCCCACACACATCTGTATGTAATGCTCATTTCCTGAGGAGCCTCTGGGAGACGATGAAGCCGAGGGAGAAGGCGGCGATGCCGACAGCCACCACCTCCTTGTTCTTTCTCACTGTTTC
Organism: Puccinellia tenuiflora; assembly: GCA_012064385.1. Classification (NCBI taxonomy): domain Eukaryota; kingdom Viridiplantae; phylum Streptophyta; class Magnoliopsida; order Poales; family Poaceae; genus Puccinellia; species Puccinellia tenuiflora. The sequence continues at coordinate 1,305,319 of QRDG01000485.1, read as the reverse complement.
TGCCACGCCGTCCGCCCACTTCATGTCCGTCAGGCCCTCCGCCCACTTCATGTTGGTCAGCCCCTTGAGCTCTCCCATTGTGCGCTCCTTCCAGCTGCGGATGCACGCTGCCGATGCCACCTTCTTCTCCTGCTCCGGTTTCTCTTCCTTCTCAGCCGCCGCCTTGGCACTGCTCTTCCTCACTGTGCCGCCTCACCCTCTCGGCCAGGCTCTCAGGGGCAACCTCCGCCTTGACCTTCTCGCTGCCGGTGGCAGCCTCGGGTTTGGGCGCCGGCTTCTCGGGTGCCGGCGTTGCAGCAGTCGCCGCCGCCGCCTGAGGTGCCTTTGGCTTCATTTCTTCTTCCTTCTTCACCGTCGTCGGCTCCTGTTCCTGTGGTGGCGCGGTTGCCGTCTGAGGTGCCTTGGGCTTCACTTCTTCCTCCTTCACCGGCGCCGGCGCTGGCTTCTGCTGCTCTTGCTTGCTTTTGCTGGCCTCCTCCTCTTGCGTGACTTGCGTCTGTTGTTGCTGAGTCTTCTTGGTGGCCTCGTCGTCCATGGCCTTCTTCTTCTTCGAAGCATCCTCCTTGGCGACCTCTTCTTCCTTGGGCTTGGTCTCCTTGGCCACACCGGGCTGCTTGGTCCTGATCTCCTCGACGCTCGTCGGCGCCACACGCTTGGGCACGGTGAGGGTGAGCACGCCGGCCTCGAACCTGCCGGCGATGTGGTCGATGCTGGCGGCGGAGGGCAGCTGGAAGACCTTTTTGAATGAGCTCATCTGGCCGGTGCCGGTGCCGCGGACGGTGAGCCTGCCGGCGCCGTCGACCTGCACCCTGAAGTCGTCCTTCCTGAAGCCCGGGAGGGCGAGGCGGAGCACGTAGCTGCCGGCCTTCTCCGCCATTTCGAACTTGGGGTCCGGCACGGACGCCGCCGTCGGTGCAGGGTTCTGCTGCTTCTTGGTGGCCGCCATGAGGAAGCGTCGTAGGCAGGGAATGGTGGATGTAGCTATGGCGTTCTGACGAATGCTGGCTCTGTGATTGATCGAGTAGTGACGACGATGGTGGAGGTGAGGATGGTTGCCATGGTTCGCCGTGTGTGTGTGTATATATATGGGTGGTGCTGGCATGCTGCCGATGGGTTGATTCGAAACTTGTTTGAAAAAGGGAATGTTGTTTGCGCGGGAGGGTAAGTTCTTCTTGGTATGGAGGTGAAGAAAGAGAGAAGGGATGCTAGCTTCGTGTGCATGCTACCGTCGCAGCCAAGCCAAAGCCACCTCTCCGGTCCGACCGTTCACATAGAGTCATCGGTCCGACCGTTCACATAGAGTCATAGAGAAAGAATAATTGGTTTCTAAGTCCAACGATGTTGGACGGTAAAATGATGTTACCTTCTCAAGCCTAACGACCCACCCCCATCGTACGTGTGGAACTTATTATTTACTCCCTCCTTTCACTAATAAAATTCGATTTTTTTATTCGTATGTATATATCTAGGCATGTTTTAATATGTATGTGCGCATACTTTCATATTAAAATATTTATATTAGTGAAAGGAGGGAGCGGAAAGCCGAAAACCACAAATTAATGGAGCCCGAGCTCCATGATTGTCGTTTCTTGAAGAAACTAAAATCGGCATTATGTTTCAAAACAAATTGCACAAAATTGTAGGGATAGATAATGTTAAGATCTACCATCGTAAAAAAAATCAGTCCAAAACTTGTTATATTATGGCCTACACAAAAAGAAAAAATCGGTAAAAATTTCAAAATTTGAAAATATGCACTATTCACCGAGCCCAGATCTACCCATTTGTTATTTTTGCTCAGCCCATAATACAACGAATTTTGGACTAAATTTTTGAACGATAGTAGATTTCAACATTATCTATCCCTATATTATTTTCGATTTTTTTGAAACTTACAAATTCCGTTTTCGATTTTTACAAAAAAAATGAGCTCCTTGGAGCTTCGGGAGCTATTTGTCCTCTCTCACGGAGGGAATACCTCTTTCCCTTCTCTTGTTAACCTTGTTTTTTCATGGTTTACTAGAGTCGCCGAATCTCCATTTAACAAAGAGAGTCAATGAATCTCCTTGAAATGAACATTAATTGTCTGCATGTGTGTTCTAAATCAATTGAAGTTTTAGATTGGAGAGTGGACGATCTGCACACGGGGGCATCTGTCCCTATTTTTAAAAAAATGCATTTTAAACACGTTTTAATTTGTGTAAAATTCTGAAATAAAATTTATGTGTACATCTCACCGAAATATGTGTGCGGCATAAAGTTTTGTGGAAAAAAAACTTTTGTTTTGGCGGCGCAAAAAAGACAAATTTTTGCTGGAAAAAAAAAATTGTTTCTGACATTCTTTGTCTTTTTCATATAGACCAAATTAATGATCATTTATTGATGAAACTTTTTGCGCCGCCATATTATGGGGATATGTATGCCCGGAATTTTTTTCAAAATATTTTAGCATGTGGAAATAAGTTTTTTGAAACAGGGGCAGATGCCCCCATGTTCAGATGGATATTTCCCTTTTAGATTTGTCCTATAAACTGGCTACAAACAACATTTAGCTGACTTGATTTCCAAACATAAATTTGAGTTTATTGGGATTCAAGAAAACCAAGAAAACTAAAATTTCCGATCATTTTCTCAATTTCATCTCTGGTCCTTGGAAATTTTCCTGCCATGTCTTGCCTGCCAAAAATAGTGCTGGTGAGATGATTTGTTTGAAATATTAGTTGTTCTTATTTAAAATGTTGTCTTGTGGTGGTAGTTCTTGACAAACTGTGAATTGTTTTGGCTAAAAAACAGTAGGGAAGATCCCTATTGTGTCATTTTATATACTACCCAACGCGTTGTAGCGGGGAATCCTTTAAAAACTACATTATGTAAACAAAATGGAATAATAGTTAAGATACATTAAGCGTATAATTAGCATTATTAATCATGAGTAGCTTTGAATCTTTTTTATTTGTTTTTTTAGCCCTTTAGAATAATTATTGTTCCATATTTTTCATGGAGTATATTCATGTTTCTACTTAACCGTAGGTAGTGATATTTGGTAACCAAAAAATTAGCTGCACCTCCTAAAGTTCTACTTAAGTAAATGTTTCTACACCGATATGTAGGGGAGTCATGATATTTAATTTCTCAATTTTGATTTCTCTTTGATGTGATTTTTTGCAATGTATTTCAACAAACGTCCCACCACAACTCGCAGGCAGTCATCTAATTAACCTTATAATCATACCTAACTTAATTTCTTGGTGCCATCTTGGCAATTACACGCTTGCTAACCGCAAACACATTCACCACCAAAATAATACTTTGGCCCACAGAAACAAAAAAAACACCTTATCAAACATCAAAAACACCAAAAAGAATGCAGAATCTGTCCCCCAAAAAATAGGCAAGGTCCAATGTATAGTTGTTCCCTCTTATATAATGCAAAAGAGAGCTCCTCCTATTCCTGTAAAAAAGGAAAGGTTGGCAAGGCGGGAGTCCATGCCATACACATTGCACGCGCACCGCTCCTTGGGGTAGGCCTTGTTTAGCCCACCTGGCATGGATCACGGGAGGCCTGGCCTCTATGTCTAGACACAATTGTGGAATACCGGAGCAAAAGCCGAAGAACAGCCTGTCAAAGTCCAGGACCAACGGTCAGTCGAAGCCCAAGTAATTACTACCACAAATGTGTCCAAGGCCAAGTAAAGGACTAAATAACACAATTCAGGTTGCGGTCTTCAATCTAGATATCTAAGCTAATTTCTTAATGCATTGCTCTAAGAGCCGACTCCTCAAACCGACGGTGGCTTGACAATCATTTGGACAAGATTCAGAGACACAATGTAGAGTAGACATTTACCTCCGAATAGAGGGGTCAAACCTAGGCAAACGTCTATATCAACATCGTCCCTAGATTTCCACTGCTACATCCCTCACAAACACGCACGTCGACTGCTAGTCCATGGATAGCCCCCTGAACATCCTTCGACATTTGGCTCCTACCGTGGGTAATCGACCTGTTGGAGTTGTGTTCCAGGCAGGGTCACTCCCATCAAGAGAGGGCTACTACTGAAGCCACAACCGACAATGAAGTCATCATGGAGACAGGTTCTGTGGGGGTGGGGGGGGAGAACTCTCCGCTGCACTCGATGATCCGGTCTTCACAACAACGGCTAAGCATTTTCTCCTCACACCCATCATGGATGCCAGCGACATTTCCACGATGGTAAAAAATCTAGAGGAAACTAGTAAGCTGATGCCCAAGCGGGTGATGGTGCTTGATGAGGACGGCAAGAACTTGGACAAGCGGGAGCAGAAAAATCTAGAAATTATTGACTCAAGCATAGAGTATGCCACCGCCGCCACTGCCGATAACTAGGATTCTTTTATTTTGTGATGTTGATTAATCATCTTTCAAGGGTAGCATGGGTGAAGTCCCTGAGCTTACAACTTTTTTCGCATGCATGCATGCATTTTGCTCTTAATGAACCTTCGATCTTAACAAGACTCTGCCAAATTTTCACCACACACGAGTGATGCATGTAAAATGCATACATAAACTTTGCACTATAACACTTGTTTTCCATTCATATTTGCATCATATAAGGGGTATATTACTGTTATTTAATGATTTTTGGTAATTAATAATGATTTCCCCTTTTTATGGAATTAATCCTGCGTAGGCAGAAAACCCCTATTTCTTTCCTTATTTGTTTCAGGGTCTTAACGACGTCATAATGAGCTATAAATTTACGGGGATCATTATTTTGGAAGGAGGAAGACCTAGGAGCGAAAGAAGCAAGCGAACAGAGGCCGGAGGGCCAGAAGAGGGTGCCCCACGCGGCCTGGTACTGTAGCCGCGTGGGCCCACCTCTTTTAGCCCTCGTGGCCACGTTTGCGTCGATCCTTCTTCCCGAAGCTTCCTCGTGACCTAAAACCGACTATAAAAATAGTCCCCCGACGTTTTCCAGAAGGAGGCGGCGGAGAAACACAAAACCAGAAACAGAGAGGCAGAAGGCTGCCGCCGGAGAAGATCGGAGGGGGGAAACGCCGCCGGAATCCACCTCCGGAGGGCTCCACCCCCTCCGGCGTGTTCATCATCAACATCTACAGCAAGATCATCTCCACCATCTCCATGATGAGGAGGGAGTAGTCCCTCATCGGGGCTGAGGGCTCGTGTCGGTAACTATGTGGTTTATCTCTCTCTCCCATGGTGTGATCTTTATGTGATCATGAGCTTTGTAATCTAGTTGAATCCATAGATGTTACTCTTTATCATCTTATGAATTATGCTACTCAAGTGGTTTTATTGATGTGATTTCTGGAGTCACCTTTGTCCCATGGTGTGAAGTTGACAGTGTGTGCACCGTGTGTGGCTCTTAGGCTAAAGATTACATGAATACTTATCATGAGTTATTATTTGTGTTGGATGTCTCTATGAAATTGTGATGTTTGTCTAGTACTATTTAGGGGGCTCAAGTTGACAGTGTGGGGTTCCCTAGATGTGGAATGCGACTTTAAGGTGTGCTTTTTGTAGCCCTACACAATGGATTGGTATTCGTTATCCAACTAGAAGATAATTCGGGGTAGCATAGTGAAGAGGAAATATCTATGTATTCAATTATATTATTATTGTTGAGAGTGTCCACTAGTGAAAGTATGATCCCTAGGCCTTATTTCCAAGCACCGTTTACACCTTTGTCTTGTCCTCTTGCATTGAAGAGGATTGGGACACTTTTACATTTTTGTTTTATTACATTAAACCTCCATCCATTAAGTCAACCATCTTGTTCCATAAACTTGTTTAGTGCATAATCAACTAAAACTTGTGACACTTTAGTTGTAGGGAATAGATAACTTTTCCTTCTTACTCCTGCGGATCGATACCCTACTTTCACATTGAGAGGTGCTACAGTGATCCCCTGCTCTTGGGGGTTATCAAGCACTTTTAGCTTTGGAGAAAAAAATTTACCTTGATAATACTTTGTCTCCTATATGTGATAATTCTAAGGATACTTGTGATATTCTAAAACCACATACTGAAAGTATTCCTTTTGAAATACCTACAGAATATATTAAAATGGTTATGGATGAATGTTATGCAGGGGATGGAATAATCCATCCACATGATCACTTGTTGAAATTTACAGAACTTTGTGAGCTGTTTAAGGTTGCAGGTTTATCAAGGGAAGATGTCATGAGGAAATTATTTCCATTTTCACTTAAGGGCAAAGCAAAGAAGTGGTATAGGATGCTGGATGATCCCCCTTCGAATTGGAAACAGCTTGAATCTCTCTTTTACTCTAAGTTTTATCCTCTTCATGAAGTGCATCTAGATAGGTGTTACATTTTCAATTTTTATCCTCATGATAGAGAAAGCATTGCTCAAGCTTGGGGAAGACTGAAAGCATTAATACTCAAATATCCTAACCATGAGCTTCCTAAGGAAATAATTATTACTAATTTTTATGCAAGGCTTTCAGGTCATTATAAGGATCATCTGGATGCCTGTTCAGGAGGTTCTTTCACAAGCAAGAAGGTTGAATCTAAATGGGATATTCTTGAAACAATTCAACGCAATACTGAAGATTGGGATAACGACAAAGGTAAAGAATCAGGTATAAACTATAAGTATGATTGCATTGAGTCTTTCAGTAAAACTACTAGTTTCCATGAGCTCAGTGCTAAATTTGGTCTTGATTCTCAAATTATTGTTGATTGCTGTAAAACTTTTGCTTCTCATATTTATATTCCTAAAGAGAATTGGGACATGTATCATGAACCTTCTAAAGACACTTGCTTGGAAACCGAAACTGTTATTGATGATTGCAATAAACATGCTCAAACTTCTGAAAGTACTATTTCCTATAAGCATGTTAATTATTGTGGAGCACTTAGACCTTGTGAAAAGAATAAAATTGAAGAGGAATATTGTATTCATCATAGGAATGAAAAAACTACAACATGGTACAGAGCTCTAAGTGATCTTGCTAAAAAGGTTTGTGACACCTATCCTTTTATTTGTGAACTTTGCTATAAAGAGGGTCATTTCAAATTCCAATGCTCAGATTCTAATATAAGTACTGCGAGAGACTTTTGTGATAACATGATCACTCCTAATCAGCATGATGAACTTACATTATTTTTGGGGTGTGAAGAGTTATCAAGAAAAACTTCTTCGTTAGATATGAGTGCTTTTGATATGAATAGCGTGTTGCATGGATGTTATCTCTATTGTGTTAATAATTGCCATGACAACACTTAAAACATTCAAAATATTATAAAAGATGGAATGGCTTTACCAAAATATGAAAGGACTAATGTTTGTCTTACTCTTATTAATGAAAAGGAGGAATCCCTTTCTTCTATTGTTTCTAACGATAAACCAGGGTATGTGGAGAAGCCTCCTTTCAAGCCTCTCCCTCCTGAGAAAGGAAAGAAGAAGAAGAGGAGTAAAAGGATAGAGGAAACGGTATCTTCCCCTAATCATGTTGCTCCTATTATAGTTGTTGCTAATGAGTCTGATTTTGATGATGATCCTATGCCTGTTACTTATAGTAGTGATCATGATTGGGAAAATCATAGTACTTTTGATATTGAAAATCTCTTTGGTACTAATCCTGAAAATGATGATGCTAATAATTACAATCATCCTCATGAAACTTGTCATAGTTTTGGAAGGATTACCCAAAACCATCCAATTAATATACAAGTTGTCTATCATGTTCGAGTTCTTTACAATGATGCTACTCCCATTGCTATTAATAAGAAGAACATTGCTTATGTGGAAAATATTGATACTTTTATGCATATGGATCATGATAAGAATGTTTCATGTGATAGCTATATTGTTGAGTTTATCAATGATGCCACTGAAAGCTTTTATGAGAGAGGGAGACATGATTTCATTTATCTCAAAAATATTAAGTCTTCTCTCTTTTTGTTGAAAATTTTGAAGTCGCACTCGCTTTGCCTTCCTATGCTAGTCACTTTGTGCTTTATTGATTTATTTTCTTACAAGATCCCAATGCATAGGAAGTGGGGTAGACTTAAATGTGTTTCATATTTTTCTCTTGATGCTCTCTTTTGCATTTCAATTCTTATTCCTATGTGAGCATCATTAAAACTATTATGTCTAGCTAAAAGACTATAAAGAAAGCGCTTTACGGGAGGCAACCCGGTTGTTTTTATTTTCTTTGTGTCCTCTTGCTGTAACAAGAGATTGTTTTCTTAGCTTAGTTTCTGGAATTTTTAATAAAGTGCCAAGTTTACCCATTTTGGTTTGAAAAAGTTGCTATTTCTATTCGGAGATTTTATTCCTGCACGGAGTCTGTGCATAGTTTGATTTTTCATTCTTATTCTGTAATTCTGAATGAGCTGAGATTTTTACTGTAACTGCAACGTTTCATCCTCTGTATGCCTTAATTTTTTTCAGAATTTTTAGACGAGTTTAAGTAGGACAGAAAAATACGTTTTGCTGCTGCTGTTTTTCTGGACAGATTCTGTCCCGTATTGTTTTATGCTTGTTTTGAACTTTTAAGTTGAATATTTTTGATCCAATTGAGTTTATGAGTAGGCATACAACATTATACACTTTCTAGACATTCATATGTATTTTAGTCCATAGATTATATGCAGCAAGAAACCTATTTATTTATCTCTACTAACGTCACCCCACAGAAAAGAAACGGGAGAAACAGTGTTTTGAAGTTTTTTCACAGAGATTGGAGGAGATGCACCATGAGTTATCCAAGGATGGTGAAAACCATAAGCTTGGGGATGTGGAGAACATCCCCACTGAACCAACACACTCTCGGTTTGCACACGTCTAACTTTTGTTTTTCTATCAATGCACTTTATCGCATAAACTTGGAGCGTCTTTTATTTGTTTGTTATGTTAGTCTAGATTTTTATTTTGTGAGACCACCACACTTTCATTTATATATGAGAAAGCTACTGGAAATATGGGTTGAAATATCTTGCATGCCTTTATTGTATTGGGAAAAGGGATGTCTAAGTTGATTTTTAATGACACATATAGTTGCATGATTCATGAGCTTCTTTATGAGTAATAATTTGCAAATGCTTTATCATGAGCTATCTTTTATTTATGTTTTGATGCTGTATGTTATTTCACCTTGTTTGACATGAATTAGTTAGTTCTATGGATACTCATGCATGCATCTAGATGGTCATCTTTCTCCCTTTTGCTAGCCCAAAAATTCCAACAAGTAAAAACTTGTTTCCAACACCTTCAACCAAAGTTTTTCCAGTGAGTTCACCATATCTACCTATTAGCTTTATGCTATTCCAAGTATGTTTATCATGTTATTTGTGTTATCTATACCTCTAAATGAAAATGATTATGTTATTTATTGTAATGGGAAAAGTTGGTTAAAAAGCTCTCGCGAACTTGATGCACACTTTACTTTTATAGCATTTAATAAACATGAACTATTGTGATTAATATTATGATGATAGTGGCTTGATAAATGTTTAAGGTTGGGAGTTAGCCCATATGTGCTGTGATGACGGGATTGATGAGAGTGTTCTTCTCCCTCAACAACGCCAACAAATACTCTTGATACCCTGAAAAGAAGATAATATATTAGGGATAGGTTGAGCCTCCAAGTGCAGAGTATGTAGAAGTGGTAGTTTTTCCCCAAGAAGGTGACTCGAGGGTTTAATATCGAACTCTCGGGGAATCAGTAGTGTGGGTTTTATCTCCTTGTCCTTCTCCAGATTTCCTACAAACAAGTAAATTGCTTTATGCCCTCAACCTCACCAAGTGGTTGTCAAGCACAAGGTGTGAGAATGATATTAAGATAATAAATGATGCAAAACAATAAAGAAATATGCAATGATGGTGAATAAATATGCAATGATGGTAGTAATGATGATGGATAGTATTTTTGGGGTTTTTATATGTGAATGCAAGAAGTAAAAGTATTTTTATATTTTCTGATTTTAAAATGGCTGAATGTAAAAGATGCTTAAAAGTGGTTAGAAAAGTGTTTCTTATGATTAAAAATAGACCGGGGTTCATGGTTTCACACATGCACTCTCTTTTTAATATAGTGTGGCAAATGAGTAGACATATATTTAACATTTGAGATTGCAAACAAGGTTAATGACATGTTACTAATTATATGGGCATCACGTCCTAGCATAGAGACCTTTTGATTATTAGTGTCACTTATACTCTACCAAGATGTGAACTAAATCATGCACCTCAGTAATTAAGATGACTCAGAGTATATCTTTAAGATTAATGACATGAAGTGAAAATAAGAACATGTTGGATCTAGTCTTAGGTAGAGGCTTGTCACTCCTCACACCTTGCAACATGGTATTTTGGTTTATCCCTAGTGAGGCAACAAAGTAAGGTAAACACCCAATGGATCATGATATTAAGTTGTCAGCTTATCACATCACCACCCCCGTTACTCCAACTAATGCACACGTTCCCCCACACACGCTCTCATAAACATGCTTGATCAAAACAAGGATACAAGAACGGGGTACATAATATGCATCTACTTTCATAACTGAAATATAACATTGCAATCTCAACATATATTAACTCATAGAAAGATCCACCACAATGGTAATACAATGATGACCGTAATCGTGTTTAGCAGCTCATACGGTGCTAATTAGTGAAGCTCAAGAGAGATAGATACATATGCTACTGCCACAAACCCATAGTCCAGAGGTGGACTACTCCCTCTTCATCATGGAGACGGTGGAGATGTCGATGGAGAAGAAGGAGACCTCTCCGGCAGGGCTCCGCCGGAGTTTTCCCCCTCCAATCTGCAGCCTCCTGGTCTATGTTTCTTGTTTCTCTCGTGTGGTGGCTCTCTCTCGAAGAACGTCGGGGGACCCTTTATATAGGCGTTTTTAGGTCACGAGGATGCTTCAGGGCGAAGGATCGACGCAAACGGGGACACGAGGGCCAAATTGGATGGGCCCACGTGGCCTGGTACTGTAGCCGTGTGGGACCCCCCTTTTGGTCCTCCGGCCTCCGTTCGTTGACTTCTTTCGCTCCTAAATCTTCTCCTTCCAAAATAATGACTCCCCTAAATTTATAGCTCATTATGACGTCGTTAAGGTCCTGAAACAAATAAAGAAAGAAATAGGGGTTTTCTGCCTGCGCAGGATTAATTCCATAAAAGGGGGATATCATCATAAATTACCAAAAATCATTAAATAGCAGTAATATACCCCTTATATGATGCATATATGATTGGAATATGACTATTATAGTGCAAAGTTCATGTATGCATTTTAGATGCATCATGCTGTCACATACAAAGCTGTCAACATGTAGTTGATATCATATACTTTTGTTTATGGATGCCTATCATGGTGAAATAATGTGGAAATAGAGTAAGTATAAATGAGTTTGTATAAATGGTTAGAGAGAAACCTGGGCCGCTAATCTAAGCCATGCATCATTCATGGTGGAAATTTACTTACATGCTATTTTGAACTTTCTGTGATACACCCCACAATAAAAAGCTATATCAAGTGGTAAATAAAGAGGGTGTTGAGGTTGTTCATTATGTTTGTTTGTCTTGTTGTTTTGATGTGGGATTGATCCATATCATGGGACAAGAGGTACCCTTGTTAAGCCTCTTGATAATACCATTATTACTTACAATGATAGATAACTTAAACTTGCTTGGTTTCCCAAGTTGAGTAATCATGGTGTAGATACTTGTATTCAAGGGGCATGAGACATCTAACCTTTACTTTATCAAGTCCACTACTCATATTTGCTTTCACATTAAACTTTAATCATTCAAGATGCTATGATAGGGGAATGAGAGCTTGACACCAAGTATTACCATTGCAATCAATAACTTAAGTAGAATAGTTTGGAGGATAGATGAAACTTATACATGTTTTACCTCTACTCATTCATATATCATTTCCAAAGTGTCCACCTTTTATATTCAGATTTTTCATCTTCATTCTATGACCTATGCAGGATGTTCTTACTTATCATAATGTATACATGTGGTCCATATTACTATCTTTTATGTTACACTTTGTGAACTATCATTGAACATCCTTACATTGAATACTTGATATCATTTTATAAACTGTTTGCATATTGCTACTTCTTTGAATAATGAATCATTTGACTTTATGTAGAAGTAGCAATCATCTTTTATATCCATGTTGTTATTATATTGCAAAGTTCATGTTAGTTTTATCACTTTCATACTCGAGGACGAGCATGAGTTAAGCTTGGGGATGTTGATGCATGTAAAATGCATACATGAACTTTGCATTATAATTCTCATATTTCAATCATATTTGCATCATATAAGGGTTATATCATTGTTTTATAATGATTTTGGGGATAATTCACAGTTTCCCCATTTATTTGGAATTAACCCTGCACTGGCAGAAAACCCTATTTTCTATATTTTGATGTTTCAGGGACCCAAACGACGTCCAAATGAGCTGAAAATTTACGGGGATCATTATTTTGGAAGGAGGAAGACCTAGGAGCGAAAGAAGCAAACGAATGGAGGCCGGAGAGCCAAAATAGGGGGCCCCACGCGGCTACAGTACCAGGCCGCGTGGGCCCACCTATTTCTGCCCTCGTGGCCCCGTTTGCGTTGATCCTTCGCCCTGAAGCATCCTCGTGACCTAAAAACGCCTATATAATAGGTCCCCCGACGTTTTCCAGAGGGAGGCGGCGGAGAAACACAAAACCAGAAACAGAGAGGCAGAAGGCTGCCGCCGGAGAAGATCGGAGGGGGGAAACGCCGCCGAAATCCACCTCCGGAGGGCTCCACCCCCTCCGGCGTGTTCATCATCAACATCTACAGCAAGACCATCTCCACCGTCTCCATGATGAGGAGGGAGTAGCCCCTCATCGGGGCTGAGGGCTCATGCCGGTAACTATGTGGTTTATCTGTCTCTCCCATGGTGTGATCTTTATGTGATCATGAGCTTTGTAATCTAGTTGAATCCATAGATGTTACTCTTCATCATCTTATGAATTATGATACTCAAGTGGTTTTATTGATGTGATTTCTGGAGTCACCTTTGTCCCATGGTGTGAAGTTGACAGTGTGTGCACCGTGTGTGGATCTTAGGCTAAAGATTACATGAATACTTATCATGAGTTATTATTTGTGTTGGATGTCTCTATGAAATTGTGGTGTTTGTCTATTACTATTTAGGGGGCTCAAGTTGACAGTGTGGGGTTCCCTAGATGTGGAATGCGACTTTAAGGTGTGCTTTTTGTAGCCCTACACAATGGATTGGTGTTCGTTATCCAACTAGAAGATAGTTCGGGGTAGCATAGTGAAGAGGAAATATCAATGTATTCAATTATATTATTATTGTTGAGAGTGTCCACTAGTGAAAGTATGATCTCTAGGCCTTATTTCCAAACACCGTTTATACCTTTGTCTTGTCCTCTTGCATTGAAGAGGATTGGGATACTTTTACATTTTTGTTTTGTTACATTAAACCTCCATCCATTAAGTCAACCATCTTGTTCCATAAACTTGTTTAGTGCATAATCAACTAAAACTTGTGACACTTTAGTTGTAGGGAATAGATAACTTTTCCTTCTTACTCCTGCGGATCGATACCCTACTTCCATATTGAGAGGTGCTACAGTGATCCCCTGCTCTTGGGGGTTATCAACGAGCCTAACCAACCGTGTCCCTCATGTCCCTCTTTGAGGCGGCACGGGGAACCCTAAGCCTACCCATCACCACCCCTCCCCACCCTCCCTTACTCCCACCGTCGGATGGCGGACGGCGACGATCAGGCGTCCCCTTTCTTCTCCTATCGCTAGCCTCCTATCCTTTCCTCAAGTACCTCGAGTGCCTCCTCTTCAACGAGTGTAGTTCTACAGCAGCAGCAACACTAATAGCGATGACAACTGGAATGTTGCGGGTCTACATGCTGGATGCATGCCACAAGCATGTGCTAGATGAGATCAGTGTACATCAGCCTGGATTGCACATATGTCCCATATATGCGTGTGGCACCATGGATCAACATGGTTATTTTCCTATGTCGTCTGGACCGGGTCCATTGCTAGGCCAGATCGGCTGCTAAACGTAGTCTGGCTCTCGCGTGGATGATGCAATCTTGGGTGTGGAGCCACCGCCTCCGAGGTTCGCGGGCCTTGAGGAGGTCCATGGCAACCTTTAGCCGTACAAAACCTAAGAATCGTGGGTATTTTGGGTAAGATCTCTACAATTAGGTGTTGTCGTTGGAAATTTCATGGCGGTTATGTTTGAAGAGGAGAAAACAAACCAATGGATAGGAAGAAGATGGCGCTTCACTGTCAGCTATGCGACTGCGGTTTCAATTGCGTGGAGATATCCAGTCAAAACCGTAAGTGTGGCGAAGGTGTGCCGAGTGATCAACACTTTTCAGCAGTATTCTTTGCAAATGGGAGCGATAGTGATGTGTTGTTACTACTAAGGGTAAAACAACGGTGTTTATATATTTTATGATCATGAATATTGATTACATTATGTACGGTGCTTAATGTAATTGTTTGTTGCTTACAACTTAATACTAGCGGGAGGCAAGTATAGAAGCACTCCCAAGGTGGATTATTAGTCATAAATACAGTTGGATAATGGTCTATTTATGTTTGATGTAATTCCTACATGAATATCACACTTAACTTTGTTTATCATAATTAGTTGTTATTCCAATTCTATCAATTGTCCACATGTAATTTGTGCAAAAGACAACATGTTTGCTTGTTATCTTTTGGAGAGAAGCCACTAGTGGAACTATGGCCCACGGTCCATTCTTTTACATTGTTTACAACCTCGTTTACTTTCTTTCAATCATCATTTGCTCGCTGATCCGTTTTATTTTTATTAGTTTTTTCCATACTATACGTTTAATCTTTTTATTTTCAGCAAGCCGGGAAGCTTGACAACCTTTCTGGCGCTGGGACAAAGTGAAGTTTGTGTTCTGTCATTCTGTGTGTACGTTCATGCCCGTCAACTACAATAGTTAACTGACACCATGTTTGAGATCTCTAAAGTCCTATTGGTTCGATGAATCTTGATTCTTAACTGAGAGAAATTTGCTACTGTGCTACATCATCACTTTTCTCTTGGGTTAAAAAATCCAACATTTGACATAAACGAATTTCTAGCCATCAGTGTGGCTTTCATTGTTGTGTCTGGCAATGATGTACTTCTAGTCATTCCTTGTTGAAGGCATTGTCTCGAGGATGTTTGGATTTTTTTCAGGGTGAAAACCTATGATCAGTCTTCCTTGGTGAGATCGAACGATCACATCGTTTGTGCATTGTTTTCTTTCTAAATAGGTCACTATTGCAAACCTTTTCTGCAATCTGTGTGCTGCCGATGGTGTTAATTGATCCTACTGATGTGAGATGTGGGGTGTTTTCTTCTCTATTCAATAGGTTTCGGGCATCCTTGATGCCTCTACAAGGTCCTGGAGTTATGTCGTTGCAGAGTCTGGGAGTATTTAATATTAATTTATTCCCTTTATATTCTCTAAAAATATACAGTATATCTTTATAAAAAAGTTTCACCAAACCGACATGTTTTTTTAGAGAATCAAACCGACATGCTTCAAATCTAAGTAGTCGCTTAATTAGTACCTGGCCGGGTTTGTCTCTGATATTTTACCACGTCAAAAGCTTAGAATATAATTTAGGAAAAAATGGACAGGAAGAATAATAGGCAACAATTACCGTTGCCGTTTATTCATCCGGCCGGGCGGCCTCCAATTTGCGGTAAGAGAATCAAAACGAAGATTGTCAGTTGCCGTTTATTCATGCGGCAAACGATCTGTGACAAATATTAATGTAAGCTGTATCAACGGAAAAAATCTGCGGGTCTTCGGAAACAAATCAAAATGGATTGATCGTCTTTTACCATGTCGGTGGTACTGGAAGGACGAATTGAAACGGAGATCGCTGTTGCCGTTTATTCGTCCGGCAAACGATCTGCAAGGTAGGAAACAAATCAAATATACACAAATGGAAGCCGGCCGTATCAATGGCAGAATCTGCGTGTCTTCGGAAACAAATCAAATATACGGAAACACCCATGACGTTCCAATGGAAGCTGTATCAATGGACAATTTTCTACTTTCCGTTTGATCCAACACCCAGACGCCTATATAATGCCCAACCACCCCATCCATCAAACGCACAATACGCATTACACATACATCCAAGCAAAAAAGCAAGATCGAGCAATGGCTTCGACCGTCGTCAAGGGTGTTCCTGCAGTAGCGAAGAAGGCGGCGGCGTACGTGACGTTCCTTGCCGGCTCCGGCGACTACTGGAAGGGCGTGGTCGGGCTGGCCAAGGGCCTCCGCGCCGTCAAGTCGGCCTACCCGCTGGTGGTCGCCGTGCTCCCCGACGTCCCCGAGGCCCACCGCCGCACCCTGGTCGACCAGGGCTGCATCGTCCGCGAGATCGTGCCCGTGTACCCGCCGGAGAGCCAGACGCAGTTCGCCATGGCCTACTACGTCATCAACTACTCCAAGCTCCGCATCTGGGAGGTACCTAGCTACTTTGATTTCTTCATACTTTCAATGATCTTTGATCGATGAATAATTGATGATACATCGATCTGTGCATGTTGTAGTTCATTGAGTACGAGAGGATGGTGTACCTGGACGCGGACATCCAGGTGTACGACAACATCGACCACCTCTTCGACCTCGAGGCCGGCAGCTTCTACGCCGTCAAGGACTGCTTCTGCGAGAAGACGTGGAGCCACACGCCCCAGTACGAGATCGGCTACTGCCAGCAGTGCCCGGACAGGGTGGCGTGGCCGGAGACCGACCTCGGCGGCGTGCCCCCTCCGCCGCTCTACTTCAACGCCGGCATGTTCGTGCACGAGCCCAGCCTCGCCACCGCCAAGGCCCTCCTCGACAAGCTCGTCGTCACCGACCCCACGCCCTTCGCCGAGCAGGACTTCCTCAACATGTTCTTCGGGGACGTGTACAAGCCCATCTCCAACGTCTACAACCTCGTGCTCGCCATGATGTGGAGGCACCCTGAGAACGTCGAGCTCGGCAAGGTCAAGGCCGTGCACTACTGCGCCGCGGTATGTCTGATCCCCCCTTGTCTTTTTCATCGATCTCTCGCTTTCATATGAAACGATGCCGAAAATAATAACCACTTAATTAAATTCTTGTGGTTATGATCTATGTTTTCCATGCGTGCGTGCAGGGTTCGAAGCCATGGAGGTTTACTGGGGAGGAGGCGAACATGGAGAGGGAGGACATCAAGATGCTGGTGAAGAAGTGGTGGGACATCTACAACGACGAGAGCCTCGACTACAAGAAGGGTGACGCTGACGATGAGCCGCTGCGTGCGCCTCTGGCCGAGGCCGGCGCCGTCGACTGCTTCCCCCGTGCGCCCTCCGCCGCCTAAGCTCGTGCATGTCGGGCCGCGTTGACGACGTGTCTGATGCGTGGTCACACGACTGGTTGGCGCAGTCAGTCCGGGTCATATTTTGGAATTTTACAATTAGGGTTTTTTTCTCGAAAGGAAATGTTTGCTCCGGTTAAGGAGGATTTACGCATAATGGAGCTTTTTGATTTGCAAGTAATAAGTTGATTATTTCCCTAGTTGTGATGTGCTATTGTGCTGGCCGTGTTTTTTTTTGCATGGTGTCTTCATCGGCGTATTTTGTGGTGTGTATAGTGGTGAAAAAATTGTGGCATCCTTATGCACCGTATGGGTTGCAACATGGTCGTGGTTAATTCTTATTGTATGGGAGCAATCACCACGTTGTTATATCTCCTTTGGTCCAGCGATATGACTATCTTTGATGAGTGCAGGAGACTAAATGATGTCTTGTTGTAGTCTCTTTTGATCTTTTGTCCTAAAGAAGCCAACTATGTGGCTCATGAATTAGCGAAGAGGGGCCAGGTTTGCACCAACTGAATTTTGGTTACATTAACAGAGTTCCTGATACCCTTTTTTATTTTTGGAAAACGATGTATTGGTGTTTTTATGAATAAAGTGAGGCTCTTCCTCTCAACAAAATATTTCAGCCATTTTCTTTATCGACTTCAGCAATCTTTTCTTCAGTTACAATGGTTGTAAGATCGTGAATTAAGTCTTAGTTATTAAGTTATCAGTATTTGAGTTATAATTCTTCTGAACAAGGACGAAGCCCACTAAAACAAGGGCTAAATGTAGGTGTTGATAAAACGACGGAAAACAAGCAACTTTGTGGCCAATTGTAAAATCTTCTAGATGATAAATATACACTCGGCTCCTGCTAATGCAAGGTGAGTTCAGTGAACGCATATGGGAGGAAGAACACCATTTGTCAAAGAAAGGGGGAGACAAATGCGTGAGTGTCGCGATCTTCGATGAGAGTGTGACCTCCATGACTTGGGGTTATAAAGGGCCGGAGACTTTGGACTTATGATAACAAACAATTTGTTCAAAATAATGTCAAAGTTCTCTTTGATTGTGCGCGGTTGTTCTATTTGGAGGTATGAGACATACAAGAAAAGGGAGGCTTCCGTAGCTACAGAAATCCACAAGGCACGGACCATGCATAAACCACCTAGTGATCAGGGAGAGATTGCAAACAACTTAAAAGGTGTGATGGGGTCTCTAGTCCATACTCACTGCATAATTGGATCGTAGGATCATTATAGAGAAGAAAAGAAGAGATCCTGAAAGTATCAGTTTGAGAGTTGACCCGAACAACAAATGGAAGGCTATGAACCCGATGAACTTCTGGAGAAAGAAGACATATGATGGCGACAACGATCTCGAATCTCTTGACTGCGATCGAGGGACCAAAAGACCATGTTTTTCCATCGTAAAACAACTTGTGGAGGCAGGAGCAAAATAGTATTGGTAAGCTTCAGACCAACTATGATGATGTGACCTCAGATATGAGTAGGATGGACACCCTTGCGACTTATTTCTTCATCAATTTGTATACTACCAATCCTGATGTACAACCTGCAAACATCGTAAACTTATTTCAGAATAGAGTAAATGACCAGATAAATGATGGTCTGTGTCCGATGTCAACAATGAGGAGATCAACTCTGTTCCTTTCCAGATTGGACCAACAAATGCGTTGGGGCCTAACGGTTCCCAACTTCATTTTCTCCAACGTAATTGGAATACTTTAAAAGAAGATGTGACTGGGCTAGTTAAAAATATATTTGAAACATGAACGATGTCGACATCGTTTAACGTTCCAGTTGTCCTTGACAGATTAAGACCCATCACTGTCAGCTTAGTAACGCCATTTATAAAATTGTCTCCAAGTGTTTTGTTATTACTTCTTTGACATAGAGTGCCTTTATCCTTTGAGTGCATGATTAGAAATAATGCGATCATCTCCTTTGAGTGCATCTAACGCGGAAAAGTTTTCAACCTATAAATTGTATCTCATGAAAGCTTATGACCGATTTGATTGGATCTTCTTGGAAATGTGTTGAGAAAGCCTGACTTTGTAGATAAGTTCATAAGTTTGATTGTGGAGTGTGTTAAAATAGTGAGGTTCTCTGTATTTTAATGGGAAGCTTCTTCAAAGTTTTAGTCCTCTAAGGGGCTTAAGGGAGGGCCACCTTTTCTCGCCGATTCTCTTCTTATTTGTTGTGCAAGGCCTAACCTCTCTTCTCCATCATCAAATTCTGAAGGGAACTTAAATGAGTTAAAAAAATTGCATAAGAGGCCTTTTCTTCGTAGATGAAAACTTGTTATTTTTTAATGCCAATGCCGATCAAGCAAGCAAAGTTAATGCGGTTCTTCATGCGTATGAGGCAAGCATGAGAAAAATCTTTAGCCCGGCAAAGTGTTCTCTAATGTTGGGTCATAATGTGACCGAGGAAGAAGGGGCAATGTGGAATATATTTAAATGTCCAAAACATTTCCTTCAAAGAAAATATCTCAGTATCTCGGTTTCGAAGGGAAAAAGGAAAGATGATCAATTTCAAACAACAAAAAAGGCCCCTGAAAAATTATTTATATTGTCTAGAAGAGTATATGGCGGGGCATCAAAGGTAGTTATCGTAAAATCCTTGGTCCATACAATCCATGTCCATGCTATTAGTGTTTTTAGAGAAAACATGCTATTAGTTTTTCAAGCTCTCCCTGGCCTATACGACGAGTTTGCTTAGATCACTAGGAACTTCTAGTGGGGTGAGGAAATGGATGAAAGAAGAGAAAATTCCTTATTTGCCACTCCCTTAAAACTAGGTTCCTTATTTGCCACTAGACAAATTTTTCTTCCCTATTTGACCTCTTCTTAAAATTTCTTTCCCTTTGTGCCACTCCAGTGTATTTTGTGGCCCAACGGTGTTAAAGAGAGGCATGAAAAGATATTTGTACCCCTGATTAATGTTGACAGGCATCACACATGAGGTAAAAAAAAAACAGAAAAAACTCCTCTGACCAAGTCCCCACCCGACCCACTCGCGGCGGAGTACGACGGCCCGCCGCTCCCCTACTCCCTCCCACGCGCCATCCCGCTCGACCTCTCCCGCATCCCGCTCGCCGCACTCTCCTCTTCCTCCTCCGACCCCGCCGCTTCGCTGCTCCCCGTCGTGCGGCCCCTCACCCCCTCCTCTCTCTGCGGCCGCGGGGGCGGGAGCGGGAGGGCCTCCTCGCTCCTCCGCCTCCTCCGCGGGCGGCCCCGCGGCAGGCGCGCTCGCCGACTCCCCTCCTGCCCTTCCGACGCCGAGGACGACGACGATGACGCGGGGATGCGGCGCCGCGTCCTTCGCCGAGACCAGCGGCTCCCTCCCAGGAGCGGCGCCAATGGAGGAGAGGAGGGTGCAGATCTCCAGGCGTCCATGGCGGGGACGGT
Source organism: Puccinellia tenuiflora (assembly GCA_012064385.1). Classification (NCBI taxonomy): domain Eukaryota; kingdom Viridiplantae; phylum Streptophyta; class Magnoliopsida; order Poales; family Poaceae; genus Puccinellia; species Puccinellia tenuiflora. The sequence goes on along the minus strand of QRDG01000485.1, from coordinate 1,284,491 downwards.
GCCAGACGCGTGGCCGCCCGCATCGTCCTGCTCTCCCCCGACCGGCCGGACCCGGGACGCGGCGAGGAGCACGAGGAGCAGCGAGGAGGCCTCGGCAACGGCGTCCCGCTTCCGTGCGGCGCGCGCGGCCTCGAGCTCGGCGGCGGCTGGACGCCTCCGCGACGGAGGCCCGCTCCCGCGTCCGTGCGGCGCGCGTGATCCGGCAGCTCGGCGGCGGCTGTACGCCTCCGCGACGGAGGCCCGCTCCCGCGTCCGTGCAGCGCGCGTGATCCGACAGCTCGGCGACGGCCGCCTCCGCGACGGCGGCCTCACGCGCTCCAGCCCCACCCTCTTCGACATGATGTCCAACGAGCAGGACTACCAGCCCCGCGCCGCCGCCGCCGCCGCCCACTCCGCCCCCGTCCCGCCGCACCCGCACCCGCACGCCCCCGCGCGCTCCATGGACAGGCAGGCCATGCTCCAAGACCGCGTCGCCGAGCTCATCGGCAGCTGCAGCCCCGGGAACCAGTTCAATGACGCCGCCTCCTCCGACGTGCGCCTCACCCTCACCTCCAAGGACGGCCTCTCCCTCACGCTCGCCGTCCACCGCCACATCCTCGTCGCCCACAGCAGGTTCTTCGCCGCCAAGCTCTCCGACCGCTGGTCCAAGCAGCAGCGCACGCTGCCCCACATCGTCGAGATCTTTTTCTTCATTTTTTTTTCTTTTCCTGAGATCTTTTTCATCATTGACTGGTTCGTGTATATAGATAGGAGGGGTATTTTGGTCTGTCCAAAAACAAGTTAACGGAACAGTCTAACAGAATTCACGGCAGTGGCATACAAGGAAACAAATTAAATTTAGATGTCAAATAGGGAAGAAAAATTTGTCTAGTGGCAAATAAGGAACCTAGTTTTAAGGGAGTGGAAAATAAGGAATTTTCTCATGAAAGAAGAGTCCATTGGATGGCTTGGGAGAATATGACTACACCGAAATGCTAGGCTGGTATAGGCTTTAGGGTTTTGTGACTGTTTAACCAAGTGTTGCTTGTCAAATAACCGTGGTGTATGATTGAGTACCCAAACATGCTATGTGCACAACTTATTACACCAAACTATTATTCTTATGGACAATTGATTGATATTGCTTCTATACAAAATCCTTCTTATTTGACAAGGTATTATGCATGGTCTAGATCTCCTGAAGCAACGCATGATTTGGAGGATTAAGTCAGGTACTCAGGTAAAGATATGACGTGTCAATTGGATCCCTATAGGGATTTGAAAACAATGGGAAAATCCTATTGACTAGTTGGGAATGGGTTTCTGATCTTAATTGATGTAGCCACAAAAATGTGAAATGAAGATCTGATCCGGAAAATCTTTTACCCTCGAGAAGTTAAGCACATTATTCAGATCAAACTTACTTCTTTCTTCGGGGAGGACTTCTTAGCTTGAAAATTTGAAAAATCAGGTTTATTAACGGTCAAGAGCCCATGCTAGTGATGGAGCTCAGTCCAGGAATTTTGACACTGGTCTGGGCAACAAAAAATCTATAGTAAGAGACATAGTAAGTTTGATCTGGAAGGCGCATGCTCCCCCCATAGTGCAGGTGTTTGGGTGGAGGTTGGCCACAGAGGACTTCCAAAAAATGCAAAAAAAAAAAAGAGATATGGCTCAGATCCCCACTTGTCACATATGTGGGATGGAGGTAGAAACCAGCCATCACGTCGTGTTCAATTGCACAGAGGCAAAAGCTCTATGATAATGCGTGAGAAAAGATTGGTCTTTACCACGTTCAGATACACCGGACATGATTTAATGTTCTTTTTTCTGTTGACTCTCATATGAATGAGCAGATGCGGGCTAGCTAAACTCTTTCTCCTTTGGTGGAGGATGTGGCATTTACGGAGTAATATTTTCTTCCATGATGGTATAAGTGGCTCACTACCTTGCCAAGGTTTGCCGTAGTGGTTTAAGTGAGAATGTGTTGGTTGGATCAGCGCCACCCTGTTGATCGAACATGAATGTGAATGAATTTTCTATCATCTGTTCTAATATTAACCAAAGTTCAAAAGAATAATATCTTTGTAACGATATTTTTTTTTTGAGAAAATCTTTGTAACGAATTCGCAGTCGCATTCGTGTTGCTACCATTCTGGCCCACGTAACCAAAATCCCTTACCGGCCCATACAACACCCTGTAACCAGGCTTGCGCGGGTTCGTGGCCCCCGTGCTATTGGGCCCACCAAAGTACTCCTCCCGGTCCACGAGAGAAAACGACCGCTCTACCCCCTCCCTCCCCTGCCACCTCCACCGTTCTGCCCTCCCCTTCCAGAACCCTCTTCCTCCGGCGGCGGCGACGGCACACTGCGGCGGCGGAGATGAGCACGTGGAACTACGTCGTCACGGCGCACAAGCCCACCAGCGTCAGCCACTCCTGCGTCGGCCACTTCACCGGCCCCCAGCAGCTCAACCTCATCGTCGCGTACGCACTCCCTCTGCCCCTCTTCCCCTCCCTCAAAATCTCAACTTTTTTAGGTTCAGCTCCGCCCAACCCACCCCACCGCGCGCGTCTCGGTCCCAGTGCGTGGCGGCGGCGCTGCCCTGCCCTGCCGTCTAGGGTTTCTCCCTCCCGCCAAGGGCCCGCGGCGGCCTCCTCCTCCTAGGGTTTCCCCCCAGCTAGTAGCTGGCAGGAGGAAATGCCTGCCGCAGGGCTGTTCCCCCAGCGCGCGTCTGTTCCACGCCGGATAGCCTCTCTCTGCCGGACGGTTTCTCCGCTCGGCTGTCTGCGAGGATCCGGGCCTGTCACTCTCTAACTAGTGTGTACCACAACAGTAGGCAGGCTCCCGTGTTTTCTCTACGCCTGTCCTGTCGAGCTAGAACCAAATGGCAATTAGTATATACTTGTCCAGATGCGGTGTAGCCTTGACCACGTTCAGTTCATCATGGAAGCATGCCATATATGTGTTAAAGAAGATTCATCGTTTACCAGTTCGATTGGACCTAGGTCTGTCCTGACGAGCTAGAACCAAATGGCGCCTAGGCTAGGGCGATGAGACCGACCGAGATTAGTATACTTGTCCAGATGCAGTGTACGCTTGACGACGACGTTGAGTTTGTCATGGAAGCGTGCCATATGTGTTCAAAAGATTCATATGTTACTAGGAAGGGAAGCCAGTGTTCCGTGTAGTTACCTGCTAAATATTTTTCTGCCCAACTTTCAGGAAATGCACCCGCATCGAGATCCATCTGCTCACGCCGCAGGGCCTTCAGGTCAGTTGATCCATGCCACGGAGGATGGCCACCCATGCTTGATGTGCTTTATCAGTGTTCTGTCCGCTGCCTGCTGGTTAACACCATGACGTTTGCTTCTGCTCACAGCCTATGCTGGACGTGCCGATATACGGAAGGATCGCGACGATGGAGCTCTTCCGTCCCATTGTGAGTTACATGTTCCGTTGGCTTCGTATATCGTGTTTTCTCTCTAAGCATGGTGTTCCTGTGAAAGTAATCTCATACCTGTTTCTCCCCTTCAGAACGAGGCCCAGGACTACCTTTTCATCGCCACGGAGAGGTACAAGTTCTGCGTCCTGCAGTGGGATGCAGCAAAATCGGAGCTTCTCACCAGGTATCGACGCTTCATGCTGTTAACGTTACAAGATGAGTACATGAATTGGCATGTGTCAGCGGGGTAATGTTGGTGTTTTAGAGCTATGGATTTGGATAGTCAAACGGGTGCTGTTCACTGTCATCGATCTTGTGCATCGCCAGTCCCATTCATTGTTTCCCAAAGTGACACCTTTTGATCCAGGCAGGCCGGGGAGGCTGCCACTGCGAACTACCGTGTCTAGAGAACAGTATTGAAAAAAGTGTTAGCAGCTAGGTGGGTGGGATTGTGCCTAGTTGTCTTCAAGTTGGCTAGACAAGCAACTCGAGAATGCGGCTGAGCTGCGCGTAGTTGAGTTAAGTGGTGATCTGTTAGAACAGTGGCAGAGAGAAAGGTGGATAGCCACCTTCAGAAGCTCTGGCATTATGAGTTATAGTGATGTGTTCGCGTGTGTGTATTGGGGTGGGGGGGGGGGGGGGGGGGGGGGGGGGGTAGTTTTTTGGTAGCGCAAAAGCACATACTCGCTCTATGATACCTTCCGTGAATCAGTACCGTGTTTCTATGGAATTATAATTTATTTGTATTATGTAGATCCATGGGAGATGTTTCTGATCGCATTGGCCGCCCTACGGACAATGGACAGGTACCACACTTTTTTCCATGATCGAACTCCTTTTCTCTGTTGCAAAATGATTAATTTTGAGGAAACCGTTGACCGCTAACTGCTCGGCCGGCTGGTGAGTAGAGGATTAATATGCGAAACGGCCAGTTAATCAGTCGATTAATCAGTTAATCGGTTGCTCGGTGTCGGTGACCCTCTGAGCAGGGATTAATCAACCGATTTTTGAACAGGGAAAATGATACTAAGTTCGTACTCATTTGAACTTCCCATTTACCATATTCATTTTGTATCGTGACACATGCATTAAAGAGAGAGTTATCTCTTACGTTCAAAGCTAGAGCAATGATACTAGCAGATGACCTTTGATTTATAATGCAGATTGGGATCGTCGACCCTGACTGTAGGCTTATTGGCCTTCACCTCTACGATGGATTATTTAAGGTAAGCCCATTGTCTGTTACTTCTGTTCTTATGGATCTTAGTCATTCATCCTTGGTCCCAACCTGTAATTTTGCTCCCCAGAGATTTTTTTTATCTTCTTCTGATTTTTCCTTGAATTGAATCTTTCTTTGTCAGGTTATACCGTTTGACAACAAAGGACAGCTGAAGGAAGCTTTCAATATCAGGTACCAGTATGGCAGTGACTAACTAAATGGTTTTGCTGCTCAAACCTTTCATTCAGTGATACACTCTAGAAATTTAGGTGACACTGCAATCTATAACTACATCTATTGGAGCATGATTGCATGCTTTTGCCGAGTTGCTTGATGGAGGAATTCTTACAGGATCTTTATTTTCTTTTATTAGAGTTAGAGGAACCGTAATACACGTTGTTTCCATTTCTCAACTGTATACTGATGTTGCTTTGACCTGCTATCAATGTAGAAAATGTATAAATAATTGAGGTTATTTTATTATTTTCATATTTATGTTGCTTGACCTGCTTCCAACGTATAAAATGATTTTATTATTATGTTTGCTTCACATGCTTGTTGGTCACAACAAAGCTGCCATTTCTCATGGGGGCTCGGAAGTCATACAGTTATTTCCATGCTTACTTCTGTGATATAGTTACTGTCATATGAATGATGATATAGGCTTATAGCAAGTTGTTGTTGGAAGTTCATGACAGAGTTAATGTTTTATGAAGGATCGTCTTTATTTTGACCTGATTAACTTAGATGCCTTCCTTTCTTATGTCAGACTGGAAGAGCTTCAAGTATTGGACATCAAGTTCCTGTATGGCTGTCTCAGACCTACGATAGTTGTCCTCTACCAGGTTTGCTCAAGCTTCAATCTTTCTCGCAGTGTTTATACAAACACAAAGTCTAAGTCCAGTGGTTCAACTATTGATCTACATCAGTCACAACTCACAAATCACTAGTCTAATGGTGAATATGAGCTTCTTGTATTTATATCTGCCATTATTGATTATTCTTGACTGGGCCAAATAATATATGTTGTTTTACGCCTGTAATCCTTGGTGTTTGTCTATTCACTTTATAAGTGTAGTCTGTTCACAACTTGCAGTGCTTAACTTCTTATAGGTGGTGTATAATAGGTTACTCATGGATGTTCATAGGATTGATTCTCGAGATTTGTGGCTCTGTTGTTCAATTATTTAATTTTAATTTAACATTCACAGTATGTGTTTTTGCTATATCATCTGTACTATATGATACTGCTCTTGTGATTCTACTTTCGACATGGCAACACAGTTCAATACTGCTGGATTAATTACTTAGTTTTCTCTGTGCAACAATATAAATAACACTTAAAGTATAACATGCTCTTCATGGTTCTGGTACTTGTTGTGAAATCTTGAGTCATCTCTGTAATTCATTTATACTGATTTTTACTTTTAGCATCAGCTGTGCTGTTGATGTACCAAAAAAAATATCTTGTTTTAATCTTTGGAAGTGAACACTGACTGAACGCACCTTCTCCTTATTGCTACCCTGCCTCTTTCCCTTAGGTTCCCTACTTTAGTGATTCTGTTACGAATAACTTGGCCATTAATGAAATAGTGACAGATCTTGATGATTTGCACTTTCGATGCTATGTGTCAGGATAACAAAGATGCAAGGCATGTTAAGACATATGAAGTTGCAATGAAGGACAAGACTTTGTTGAGGGTCCTTGGTCACAGAACAATTTAGACAATGGAGCTGGTCTTTTAATACCTGTTCCGGTTCCACTTGGTGGTGTTATAATTATTGGCGAGGAGACGATAGTTTACTGCAACGCCAATTCTACATTCAAAGCTATACCCATCAAACAAGTAATACTTCTGCTTACATTTGCTGTATTCTTGTTGTGCCAATTACATGGTCTGTATTTTGACATGCTGTAATTATCTGCCTTTCATCTTCCATTTCTTGCTCAGTCCATCATAAGAGCTTATGGACGGGTTGACCCAGATGGTTCCCGCTATTTACTTGGTGATAATACAGGCACTTTGCATTTACTTGTGCTGACCCAAGAACGAGAAAGGTACCTTTCTGTGTACCATTCTGGAACTAAAGGAATCTTGATCTACTACTTACATATTTTCTGTTCTCATGTGTTGGTTACGTTTCAGGGTAACTGGTTTGAAAATTGAGCACTTGGGAGAGACGTCGGTTGCATCGTCAATATCATATCTTGATAATGGCGTTGTCTATGTTGGTTCTCGATTTGGTGATTCACAGGTGGGTCAATAGCAGATTATGTTACAGGCTACCACTGTTGCTTCCTATTTCATGCTAGATAAGACAACTTACATAGTTACATCAGTTTTGGTGCCATGTAGCAATTCAATTACATGTTATTCTTTGACCGTCCATTTAGATAAACAATCCTGCATCTCCATTGATGCCTTCTACTTGTTCTTATGTTAAGCTGCATTTAAGTCAAGCTACTCGCTGCCCCACCACCAAAAAGGAAAAGGAATATCAGGAACAATCTGAAAAAAGAAAGGAAAACCAGTAACAACTAACTAGGCACTGCACCCACACAAAAGCATCCATGCATGTGCGATGAAATGTGTGTACTTACTGGAAAGTAGAAAACTTTCATTCATCCCAGCTGTTATTATTTTCAATGAATTCTGCACTGAAATATTCATTGGTCTTGGCAGCTTGTAAAGCTGAATCTCCAACCTGATCCAACTGGTTCGTTTGTTGAAGTCCTTGAACGATATGTGAATCTTGGACCCATTGTGGATTTCTGCGTGGTTGACCTTGATAGGCAGGGGCAAGGTCAGGTGGTCACTTGTTCAGGAGCATTTAAAGATGGTTCAATTCGTGTGGTTCGGAATGGTATAGGGATTAATGAGCAGGTATTGATTTAAACATAATCATTTTCTTGCGAGGAAATTACTAGTCAAACTTCGCAGTTGAGCTGTATATCTTCTCTTGTCAATTAGGCTTCAGTAGAGCTGCAAGGCATCAAGGGATTATGGTCATTGAAATCTTCCTTCAATGATCCGTACGACATGTACCTGGTGGTGAGCTTTATAAGCGAGACACGATTCTTGGCTATGAACATGGAAGATGAATTAGAAGAAACGGAGATAGAAGGCTTTGATGCACAAATCCAGACTTTGTTTTGCCAGAATGCCATCAATGATCTGCTTATACAGGTACATTTCTGCTGCATCATTTGGTTTGTTTTCCTTGCCTGATAAGCCATAACTGGAGTATCCGAGTAAAAGTAGACTTGTTGGGTTAGAGAAGCTGAACAAAACACTAGATAGAAATGGATGAATCCTGAGTAAAAAAAATGAAATTATGGTGGATGATTCTAATGGTATTTAATATGTGTTTTGTTGGTGCACAATGCATCTGTACCAAACATGGGCAAGAATTGGCCTCGTAATTTTTTCGGTCAAGGAAACATAGTTTTTTTTTGGCATTTGCTAATTTGGGGGCACCAAACAAACATACTATTGAGCCATTCTGTGGCAAGTTGTACGTTGCAGGTTTCTCTTCAGCATCTTAAATGGTTACACGGCTATGCTCCATGAGTACGGCTTTAAGATCAATATCTTATCAGGTAATTTTAATGGCAGGTTACCGCTAATTCTATTCGGTTAGTCAGTTGCACTTCTCGGGAGCTAGTGGATCAATGGAATGCACCAGAAGGATTTTCAGTCAATGTTGCATCAGCTAATGCCAGTCAGGTGGGTATCTTCATGGGTTCCCCCCTTCTTACTCTTTGGGGAAATATTATCCTGTTTCTTGTAGGAAATGAGCTATTCTTGATGATAACCAGCTTAGTAAACATGTGTGAGAGAATACAACTTTGCTGTATTCATGTTTAAATCCTCATAAATACAATGCATAGTCAGCAAATACACACTGACCAAAATACACACAAAAGACGCTCAGAGAGGAGAATCATTAGCAAGAAAAGAGAGGGAAATTATCAAATGTCTTACTGTTCATATGATTTACCACTTTCAATAATTGTTTGTTGTGCGTATGCCTTCCAATTCATGTCATCATATTATACTTGCAATTTTGTATACCGTCATACGCCCCCTTTGTTCTTGACACCAAAACTTTGAATCCTTGTAATCAACCATTTCGTAAGTGTACGCAGCTTGGCATGTTAATTACCTTTTTGCCTACGAAATAATCCTGGCGTGTTTCATTTCAGCCTCCTTTGTTTGAATTTGAGAGACACTTGCTCATAAGTCAGACTTTGAGACGCATCCCAGCATACTCTATTACTCTGTTCCTGAAAATCCTATCTACAATGAATTTGAAATTACATTTATACTCATTCTAACGTCACAACTCATTATCTGTCTTGCAGGTCCTGTTGGCAACGGGTGGTGGCCATCTTGTTTACCTAGAGATTAGGGATGCTAAGCTGGTTGAAGTGAAACATGCACAGCTAGAACATGAGATCTCTTGTGTTGATTTGAACCCAGTCGGCGAGAACCCACAATATAGTTCTCTGGCTGCAATTGGGTTGTGGACTGATATAAGTGTTAGCATATATTCACTTCCAGACCTTGAGTTAATCAGGAAGGAAAGTTTAGGTGGAGAAATAGTTCCTCGGTCTGTTCTGTTATGCACCTTGGAAGGGGTATGTTGCTGAACTTACATTTCATGAAAAGAGAGCTAATATAAGTGGCTTATGCTTGCTGCTTTACTTTTCAGGTTTCGTATCTGCTTTGTGCTCTTGGAGATGGTAACCTGTTTAGTTTTCTATTAAATGCAAGTACAGGTGAACTAACTGATAAAAAGAAGGTCTCTCTTGGTACCCAACCGATTAGCCTCCGTACATTCTCATCAAAGGGCACCACCCACGTGTTTGCTTCATCTGATAGACCGACTGTTATCTATAGCAGCAATAAGAAGCTGCTGTATAGCAATGTCAATTTGAAAGAAGTCAATCATATGTGTCCTTTCAATACAGCCGCTTTCCTGACAGGTCTCTCTCTCTCTCTCTCTCTCTCTCTCTCTCTCTCTCTCTCTCTCTCTCTCTCTCTCTCTCTCTCTCCCTCCCTCTCTCTCTCTCTCTGAATGACTTGTTTATCTAATTCAGTAGTCTATATGTGTTTGTTTATATGTAGGAAGGAACCTGACATATCCATGTACTGACCCAATAGGGCTATTCATTCGCTTCTCGTTTTCTCATCTGGCTCTGGATTCTTTCGATATTGTCAATTAACCTCCTTTTGTACTCAATGCGTACATACCAATACTATCATTAACATTCAGCCCGCTAGTTTTTTTACATATAAAACCATTAAAAATAATATTACCGCTGACCTGATAGTGTCTTCTATTATGCTAATTGAAACATATTTTTTGCTAGTGTTGTTCTACTCTACCTATGGGCCTCTCACATGGTCCTCATGCTTCATTCCAGTAGTTTCTTGGCAGCATTTACTTGGAAGCCACATTATTGTCTGGTACGTGCTTCTAAGTTACTTTTTTTGTTGTATATCGCAGCCTTGCAATTGCTAAAGAAGGTGAGCTTTCTATTGGAACTATCGACGATATCCAGAAGCTTCATATCCGCACGATCCCCTTGAATGAACAAGCACGGCGTATTTGCCACCAGGAACAGTCCAGGACATTAGCGTTCTGCAGTTTCAAGTACAACCATGACAGTATGGAGCAAAGCGAGGCACATTTTATTCGTCTGCTGGATCATCAAACTTTTGAGTTTCTGTCTACACATGCTCTTGATCAATATGAATGCGGCTGCTCCATGATTAGCTGTTCATTCTCAGATGATAATAACTTCTATTACTGTGTGGGAACAGCATATGTTTTACCCGAGGAGAATGAACCGACAAAGGTAATTATGAGTGGAGTTTAGTGTTTCCTTAATGGTGTATTTTCTTCTTAATGTGCGTTCCAGTTTACTATCTCGTAGTAGCTTATTGTCTGGGTGATCATGTCTTCATTGATTTTTTCCTTTACATAGTAATTATGTACCTATGTATCTTGGTGCAGGGCCGGATCCTCATATTTGTAGTTGAAGACGGAAGGTTGCAATTAATTGTAGAGAAAGAAACGAAAGGAGCTGTCTATTCTCTAAATGCTTTCAATGGGAAATTGTTGGCGGCTATCAACCAGAAGATCCAGTTATATAAGTGGATGACACGGGATGATGGTTCACATGAGCTGCAATCCGAGTGTGGCCATCATGGACACATACTGGCTCTGTATACCCAAACCCGTGGCGATTTCATTGTGGTCGGAGACCTGATGAAATCGATATCCTTGCTTGTGTACAAGGTAAGCACTTGCTGTTTACTTATATGCTTGACTTCTAATGCACAAGACACTAGTTCCAGTTTGTGCACGTAGCAGTCTCTTCATATGGTCAATGACTGATTTTTTGTATTATCTTTTGAGCAGCATGAGGAGAGCGCAATCGAAGAGCTTGCCAGGGATTACAATGCAAACTGGATGACTGCGGTTGAGATGATCGATGACGATATCTATGTCGGCGCAGAGAACAGCTATAACATCTTCACTGTGAGCAAGAACAACGACGCGGCCACGGACGAAGAGAGGGGCCGGCTCGAGGTCATCGGGAAGTACCACCTCGGGGAGTTTGTCAACAGGTTCCGCCACGGCTCGCTCCTCCCGGACTAGGAGATGGGCCAGGTCCCCACAGTGATCTTCGGCACGATCAACGGGGTCATTGCCTCCATGCCCACGACCACTATGTGTTCCTGGAGAAGCTCCAGGCGATACTGGTGAAGTTCATAAAGGGCGTCGGCAGCCTGAGCCACGAGCAGTGGCGGTCGTTCCACAATGACAAGAAGACATCGGAGGCCCGCAACTTCGTGGACGGTGACTTGATTGAGTCGTTCCTTGACCTCAACAGGGGCAAGATGGAGGAGGTGGCCAAGGCGATGGCGGTCCCCGTGGAGGAGCTGTCCAAGAGGGTGGAGGAGCTGACGAGACTGCACTAGATAGCAATCCAGACAATGCCCTCAAGATCAAACCATGTATATTTTTGTTTTTGTTTTTACTGTTGTACTTGTTGGCGGCTCAAGAATGATCATGTGGAATTGTTTGTAGTAACATTTTCTTGTCTGCTTTGAACGTTTGGTATGGTGTATTTTTTTCTCTGTCCTAATGTAGAATTTGGCGGTGAAGTGTCGCCTTCTACGATGCCATTCCAAAACATACAGCTTGTGGTATTACTTGGAACAATATGCTGTCCTTTACAAGAGTAGACAACAACTACACTTGATGCAACCTCAAATGACAATCTACTTACGCCCAAAAGCGTGTTACTGAAATAGAGAACTTGTTGCATTCCACAAATTCGAGATACTTCCGACATATACACTAGTATCAACTGTGCAACACAAATCACAAGAGTACACCAGCCTCGAGACAAAGAGAATAGAAATGTGCAGCTTTATTTGTTTTAGCATACAACCAATTAGAGTGACTTGGGCTCCATAACCAAAGAATGAAGCATATCTCAGTTTAGGTAGGTATCTAGCTGGGCCTACCTTCTCATCTCCAGTGTTTTTTTTTTTGATAAAACCTAACTAGATTAATTAAACAAAGATTACATCAGAATACACGGGAAACATCCAGACACAGAACAGCTGTCCCCTTTTAGCAGAAAACACCCTGAGAAAGAAAGAAAGAACGCACGCATCCCTGGGGAATCTGCAACTCCAGATCCGCTGCTGTCCAAGAGTTCGCCGTCGCACCACCGGAGACCCAGAGGAGGACGAGAAGGAAACGGAGGGCTGCTGAGTCGCCTGCACAAGCCTTTCGGGAACCGAATCCCGTTGAAGTCGCCGCATGAGCCGCTCGCCGCACGTGGCGAGACCTTGGCGTCGAAGATGAAGCATCGGCGGGGGGCTCGCCCCGTCCTGAGCAGGAGGTCGCGTCGGACCTGGCAACGAAGGGCAGCGTCGCAGCCCGCAAGTAGATCAACAAAGGGGAAAGCAACCAGAATCTCCACTTCCACACCATCTCCTTCCCCACCTCGGAGATCTGGAGAGGCCAGACGCAGAGCACGACAACCATCGAGCTTATTGAAGGGAGACATCGGCTCCAGCCACTCCGGCTTCCCGCGACACCACGCCGCCACCGCCGGAGATCTCGTCGCCGCAAACCACGAAGCGCTGCTCGGGAGCGTTCGCAGTAAGCTCCAAAAGGGAAGGATACAGAGGCGGGTATCCACCACGGAGCTGCCAAAACAAGCAACGAAGCTAGCTAAACCTAATGCTAGATCTACCACTACTATGTACAGAGGGTGCCAGCCACCTAATCCATCTCCTCGCCGGCCGGCAACACCGCCGGAGAGCAAGAAGGACAGGGGCAGCAACAGGACACGAAGGTGGACTCTCAACTGGAGTTCTCTCGAAGGAGGGAGAAGGAGGCGAGTCCGTAATATTTTTTTTGGGTTTGGCTATGTCTCAGTTGACTGAGAATTTATTAAGTCTCAATCATCTCAGAAAAGTGCAACTATAGTTCAAAAAAGTGCAACTATAGTTCAAAAAGTGCAACTAGAATAGAAAAGTGCAACTGCACATTTCTCCCCAAAAAGTGCAACTCATGCCCATTTTGTGGGTGACTGAGACATAAATGAAAATTTCTTAAGTCTCAATCACCTCAGAAAAGTGCAACTACATTTCAAAAAAGTGCAACTGGAACGAGTTGCACTTTTCTGACAGAAAAGTGCAATTGCACATTTCTCACAGAAAAGTGCAACTCATGCATATTTTGTGGGTGATTGAGATATAAGAAAAAATCAGGCGTCTGAGAATTAGCAAATCCCTATTTTTTCTCATCTCTAGTGTTGGACGGTTTTTTTAACATAAAGATATATTATTAACAAAGATCACAGTACATCATGGCTCTCTCTAGTAGAGCAAGACAAGGCTGCACAACCCAAATACCAGTTGACGACAATACATAGTGAAGACGATGAAGACTACAAAAGGAGCCAAACGGCGATCGCCCATCCGTTGACAACTTGGATCCGAAAGTGCCGCAACTGCAGTCTTCAAGGGCCTCTGCGCTCCATACCAGTTGATGCCCCGCGGGCGGCTCTCCCGACGGTCTATCTGGCGTATGCACCTGAGGTAGGGGAGTATTGAGCTGTTGATACAAAAGATCATTCACCGAGCTCAAACTCAAGGGTCCCTGTTGTTGAATCTGAGGAACCTTAACGGAAGTGTTGTCATCCACCGCCGCCGGCTCAACCCGAACAACAGGGACATCTTCACCATGCATATCATCAAGCAAATGAAACCTTGTGCGTGAAAAGATTGAATTAAGATCCTGCTCAATAAGGAGTTCAGCTCTGCCAATAATCAGATGCTGCACATTAGCATCATCTGAGGTTCCCCTCCATCTTCTAGACAGAGGGTGAGGAAAGCGATCGGGTCCATCTTCCACAATGCTGCAATAGCGGACCAAGATCTTCAACGCCGAGGACGAACCACTTGGGATGAAGGCCTCACCGTCGCTCCACCACCAGCGCTTGTCGGAGAGAAAAGCCATAGATGCCGATTTGCAGCAGAACTGCCTCCCATAAGGCCCAACTGTCGGGAGGAATAGGAGGAGGCTGCGCAAGATGCCAGCACTCCAAACGGCCGCCCTTCGGCCAGAAAAGAAAATGACGATGCTTGTCGCCGAGGATGAGCTCGAATCGGAGCAGCAAAGCCTGCTCCTGGTCCAGCGCTGAAGACCCATCTCCGACGCAACAGCAGAACCAGCAGCACCAAACCCCACACCATCTCCTCCACTTCCACCACGGTTGCAAAGAAGACGGGGACAGCTGAGCACCAGAAACTCCAGATTCGGCCGCCACTTGAGCTTATTACTGGAGCAATCACCAGATCCACCCCAGATCCACCTCGTCCTCCATGGACGCCTACGCTGGAGCGCCTCTAGTTGCCCTCCGGTGATGCTCAACGGCACCAGAGGGATGCTCAAACACGGCAGGATGCCAAGAGCCACTAGGGCAAGACTAAAAGCTAAACTATACCTACTGCTACTATATACAAGAGGGGCTCGACCACCTACACCATCCTCTCACCGGCTAGCAACGCTGCCGGAGGGAAGGAAGGAAAGGGGCGGCGACGGAGCGGAGGAGTCGACTCTCAACGTGGGCAGATCGAGAGGTCTCTTTTTGCCTCCTGTTGGACGGTTGGGGTTTGCCTCGGCTATGCTCTTGAAAGCATCCTCTGCAGCCTTTACTTCTGCAGCCGTCCAGCCAGCGCAGAGTAGGCTACATAAAGGGCGTGGGAGTGAGAATGAGAATGAGAAATCTCGGTGGATACACGATAATTTATGAAGTCGACACGCTTCTCTTTAAGAGTACTTTCGCTACATAACAGTTTTTTTTATTGAAAAATGGTTCTATATTCCTGGATGTACGTACTTCGTGTACAATATACCACATAGATGACCGACTACACCTTTTATTATTTTTAATATACTTCATTATTGAATACAAGATACTTTGATTTTTTTTTAAAATCTACATATTTTATTTTAGAGAGACAATTTGCTACCCATGTTGGTAGCTACACACCAATACTTTATACAAATTTACAAACCGTATATACCTGTTTTAGCTTGTTTTCCTAGTTAACCTGGGACTTGAGGTGTACAAAGAATTTTAGAAAAAATATTTTTTGGTCGTCATATTTGTGTGTTGACTTTTGCAATGACTTGTTTCATTGGCTTTTATGTACGTAAAAATGGTATATTAAAAAAAACTATGAACTCCGGTGATATTTTTTTTCATATAACTTGTATTGAGATATTTTAGAATAATTAATGAGGTATATAAAAAATAATAAAGAGGTATAATATACTCGTGTGTGAGGTAAATTGAATATGGGAGTACGTATCTAGGAGTATATAAAATGAGTTATTTTCTGTTATTATTTAAAAATGGAAAATGGAGAAACTCGGTTAGAAAATAGTTGTTGGTCCGACATTGGAAAAGAATATTCTCCGACAACTCGTACATATTTATTGACCATAATCTAGTATCTTCTTTGGTCTCTACTGTACGATGTACTATGCCTTTGGTGTGAGATAACACGCCTTAATTAATTTGAAAAGACAAACTATTGCGGCTGAGATAGCTTATCCGGCCACCAGCATTCACGCGCGGCGTATCATACCGGATCTGCGGCGCCCGTCTGTTCTTAGTAGAAAAAGAATTATATCAACGATAAATAGAGCAGCCTATTTCTTTTCATCACTTCAGCAAATCAAAATGGCGTGATTTAACACATACTTCTTACGCCCGGAAAGCGTGTTACCGAAAAAGAAAACTTGTTGCATTCTGACATATACACTAGTATCAGTTGTGCAACACAAATCACAAGAGTACGTACCCCAGCCTTGACACAAACAGGTAGCCCGAATATACAGAAAGGTGGAGCTTTATTTGTTGCAGCGTCCGATTAGAGCTAGCGACTTGGTCTCCATAACCAAAAGGACTTCGCGGCTTCTCCTAATTACTGCTCAGCAAGACAATAGGCCTGCCACGTCTATTTGCTCGTCTAGTAACATATGCTCCGGATAAAGTCTGTGCTCATCTCCAGTGTTGGACGGTTAGGGTTTGCCTCGGCCATGCTCTTGAAAGCATCCTCCGTAGCTTTTACTTCTGCAGCCGTCGAGCCAAAGCAGAGTAGTTCGACAGTGAGGCGAGCGAGGCTGGAGAGGCGTTGGATGCCAAAGTCGAAATCGACCCCCCTACAAGCATCGTAAACCTGAAACCTCTGCAACTGTTGAAATCCTTCGGCCCTGATGATGAGCTGTCGTGCATCGTCTATTCCAGTAAAAAACAGTGTTAATTCGAGCAGACTGGGTATCAATCCAATCATCTCGATATCCTGCTGCTTTATTTTTTTCGAACTACCCAAATACAACGTGTGTAGGTTGGTAAGTGACCCGAGCCATCTGCTAATCAGGCAGATATCTCCTCCATACACACGTACCTCATGGATGCAACCCAAAGCAGGGAGGAACGGCTCTTCTCCATCCTTTTCTCCCAAGTAATAATCAATGCTCAAGGAACGGAGGCCGCATTTGTCCAGTTTACAGAGAGCGGACACCAGCTTTTCCTTGGACTGTTCCAATCTGTTGCCTTCTATCCCATCAGTGCGCAATTCAATCTTCAGCTTTCTCAGATTTGTTAGTTTGCCGAGCTCTTCCACATGCTTCAACTGAAAGGCATCAATGCAGTCAAGCTCTTGCAAGTTTACCAAGTTTCCCGACCCATCTGGAAGCTTACAATCAGCATCAACAAGCAAACGTGCCAGTCGTCGTAGCCGAGTTGTGCTTTCAGGAAGCTCACGTAATCCACAGCCTGTGACTAGCGTCTCTAGATACAGTAACTCCCCAATTTGCTTAGGAAGCTCTGTGATCGCTGTTCCACAAATATTCAAGTATCTCAGCTGATAGAGTCTTTCAATATCCTTGATATGATGATTTCCAAAAGTATAGCAGGATTGCAAGTCCAGCACGCGCAGGGATTTTGACTTCCCAAGCGAAGGCAGTCGCTTGATGTCCCCAAAAGCACCGATTGACCGAGCGTGTGACAAATCCAATTGCTCCATGATTTCTTCATCCTCAGTTCCCATCAGAGACACTCGGCGAACTATGCCATCAGGCTTGCATTGTTTTTTTAAGACAGTACACAAGTTCTCTTCGGAGGATTTGGCAATGAGGAAATCGAGGATGGTGTCATGGACTCGGCAATACTCCGCCTTCCCGTCATACCATATTTCCTCAGGCTGTATTAGACTTCTGTTCACAAGCTCATGAAAATATTCCTCTCCTAATTCCATGAGATCTTGTCCGCTATCTCCATGGATAAAGCCTTCAGAAATCCATCTGCGTACCAACCGCTCCCTTTTAATCAAACTGTCTTCAGGAAACAGAGCCAAGTATAATATGCAGCTTCTTAGGTGGTGGGGAAGATCAAAATAACTAAGAGATAATATGTAATTCATAGTCTCTATTATATCACTTTTGGTCTTTGAAGAGTGAATTGAATGTCGCACCCGATCCCACTCTTCTTTTGTTTCCCTTGTTGTGGCCAACAGGCTAGAAATAGCATTGATGGCCAGAGGTAGACCACGACATTTTTTAAAAATATCTTTGGAAGCTTCTTTCAAGCTATCAGGGCAGCTTTCTTCACAACCAAATATTCTCTTGAAAAACAACTTCTTTGAGTCAGCCTCACTGAGTGGTTTCATCCCATAGACAAGATCTTCATTAGAAGGTGAACAAGATTTGGCAACATTAACTTTACGTGTTGTGATCATTATTCTGCTGCCACATGTATTCTTGACAAATGCACATTTCAAAGTTTCCCATGTTCCTAACTCCCATATATCATCAATTATGATAAAGTACCTGCAACACAGTTTTATCAACATATGCATTAGAGATCATTAGATATTTTTTATAGTAATATTGATGTAATTGTCTGACATCAATAAAGCTGTCATTATCTAAAACATACTTGTACTGTAAGTGAAACTCTGAGAGCATCTCACAATAATACACGGCTGCAAATGGGGAAGAAACTCAAAGATAGCAACTCCACATAGGGTACTAGATATGAGCTTAGATACAATTTGGCCGCAATGTAAGGAAAAAAAAAACATTGGCGTAGGAGACAAACAAAAAAGTAACAATGAAATAGCAAGATTTAACAACCAAGAGGAAAAATTATGAATTCCTTGATGAGATGCTCAGGCCGAGTCAAAGCAGCTATTGCCAGTGGAAAGGTACAATGTTTGCCAGTGCCAATAGGATGTTTGCAGTAGGATAGATATTCAAACAATGGTGGGGACTACCCTTGGTACCAAGTTATTTCCTCATGATTTGTAGGACCACATGTTGAGTGGGTCTGCGCCTCAATTCGTCATGTAAATTGCTACGAATCCAGGAAACAGAAGCAAAAAACTACGGTTATCATTATGTTACGCTAATCATGAACTTAATGAACTGCATATCAAGTAACTGTGGTCTGCACATGCAAGTGCTTTACCGTAGAAGATAGATATATTTATAGTCATGTACTTTATTGTTTTCACTGGCACCCATATTTATAGTCACAGTTATTTAACAAACAGAACATAGCCGCAAGTTTGACAAACCTGTAGAAATCAATTAGAAAATGTGTGGCACAAGACATTGGCATACATATTTTAGCTCTATCTTATAGTGAACAGATTGACATAAGTTGCAAAAAGCAATGGCTTCAAATTTTATACGAAGGCAATCAAGTTTAGGACGAAAATATTGAGACGATTGTAAATACAACAGAGCAATCTTGATTAGCAAAAGTCTACGCAACTACAGTATTTGTAAGATACTACATTTCTGAAAGATTATACATGAGTCAGTGAAGGAATTTTAATTTGTAGTAGAGTTCACATATATACCTTCTCTCTTGGAGGAATTTTCGGATCTTGTCCATGATGAGTTGTATATCATCTAATCCAGAGTAAGAATTGTCGTTCTTGGTGATTTGTGATAAAATAGATCTTAATATCGCCTTCATGTCAGGCTTGCGTGAAATCGAGACAAAAGCCGCACACTCGAAGCTCGCTGCTAGGTTGACCCGGATCTGGTTGGCAAGTGTGGTCTTGCCCAACCCTCCATATCCAACAACGGAGACAAACTTAAGTGATTCATCCTCTTTCATATTCAGCCACTTGACAAGTTCATCTCTTGGCCCATCAATTCCGACAAGCTCCGTGGCATCTTTGTATACTGCACGAAGTCGAGGGTCAACCTTGTCTTTCACAGGCATAGAGGAGGAGGACTCATCAATCTTATACCTTGAGAAGCAAAAAATCAGATAGAAGAAGCATCTGCTTAGTTACAAATCTGATGATACTGCTAATACCAGTAGTAAAACAAGATGTTGTACCTTGAGAATCTGTCACTGACCTCCTTAAGTTGGTTCTTGATGTCTTTGACCTCCTTGGCGATCTTGCGGCGGGTCTTGATGTCCGGCAGCAAGCTCTTGCATTTGTCGACGAGCTTCCTCATGCCATGAGCCTCGGAAGATGAGGACTCATCTCGTTCCACGAGGATCATGAATTTGTCGATGTTGTCCTCTATCTTATAGGACATCTCTCGCACTGCATTCACACGCAGCTTTGTTGGCTCGTCAGGCTCTTCCACATCTGACATCTTGAGGAGGAACGCGCACATGACCTCGAGCTCGGCCTTGAGGAACTTGATGTCGCCACGGACATCCTTGAGCAGCTTGTATTCGTCGGTCAGCATAGCTCCCAGCTTCCCCAAGAGGGAACCCATCGCCCCAGTGGATGCGCTCACGAGAGCTTCCTCCATTGTTGCTCCTGGTCACTAGCTCGGTCCAGGGACGGATCCCTGGCTCGGTCCTTCTCTCTGTGTGGTTGCAAATGGTGATGGCAGTGGAATGGACGGGAAAAGTAGGAGATGGCTCCTTCGTCTATATAAGGGCGTGGATAAGGAGAATCCGGCGGGTGGTGATTAGTCATACTACGAAGAATAGTCAGTTGTGGACCACGGGGTGTCACATTGAACAATTAATGAGTGGCCTGCGTAGGGATAAATTTCTCACATCATCACCTAGCCTCCTGCATGCTGACTTCGACGCCGACGGCAGCTGCCAAGAAGCGTCGGCCATGGCTGGACAGGTGAGCTAGGGAGCGTGAGCTTTAGCGGCTCCCAAGTGCATATGTTCCCAAGTATTAAGAGTGCACTCTCTATTGTTATTCTGCCATCGCGAATCAGGAAGGGCTGGCAGCCGTCGATGGCCTCAGTGCAAATGTCGCCCGGTTCACCTTTGCATTTTCACCGAGCAGACTGATGAATCACGGAGACTCTATGCAGGAGGCACATGCTAGGGAAATTCATTTCGGTTTTTCACGAAACTTTAAGTTCCCACGTAAAATGTCATGGCTTATGCGCGATTTTTTTGTCACAAGTTTTCGACATTTCAAAATGTGTTTTTAAGGTATAGGGAGCATATGCACTTGGGAGCCGAATTAAATTTCCGATTTTTTGTTACATGTATAAAAAGACGAAACGATGTCTCGTGAAAAGCTTTTTTAGCTCCGAATTTTATCTTTCTTACATACAATACAAAAAATATTTGTTTTCCATGTAACGACTTTATAAGCACGTGAACATCCAGACGTATACGCGACATTTTTTGTCCAATTATTTTGACATTCCAAAATACATTTTAATAATATTTTAAAAACCGAAATCATATGCTCGTGGGTGCCAAAAATCCATCCCCACATGCTACTGCTGCTGAACATAGCGTGGAATCTTTCTACTGTCTCGTCCTGACTGCCTGAGCAATTTGTCTGCTGGGTTAATGCTTCCGTTGGCAAAGCACTGAATATTTGATCGGAGCAAATTAAAATTTGTATCAACAAAATTGCGCGTACTACTCCCTCCGTCCGTAAAAGACTGCACTTCTACGTTTTCTAAGACAGATTAAGGATTTTGCAAACAAACCCCTCCCTCCCGCAGTTACTCTGCTCCGCCAGCCAAAGATATCGCTTCAATTCCCACCATATATACTACCATAGCAGTTATTACGCATGCCTTGGAGTGGAGGCTGGAGCGATGCCGGCCTGGGATTGGATCCAGGAAGAGACGTGCTGACTCCAACCAGTGAATTTGGATCGTTGCTGTGGTTTACTCGAGGCTAGACCGAGGGGGAAATGCAAAAACTATCGCATAAAACGCAGACGTTCGGTCTTTTTCGGAAAAAAATGTGGAGCTTAAACGTGCAGTCTTTTACGGACTTTTACGGACGGAGGGAGTAATAAACAACCTATGCCTACTCCGCTGCCCGTCGTCGGCGATCTCCAGGCGCGTGAACGCCCAGATCGGAGCCCAGTGCCGCACTCGGTCTCTCCCTACCGACGAACGATCCGACGCCAGCAACCTCGCCGCAGCCGGGAACGAATCACTTGACCGCAACGAGACGCCGAGCTCTGGCGCCAAATCGCGAGAGCATGGGCGGAGCTAGGATTTGTAACTTGGGTGTACAGAGCGTAAATTTTTTTCCAAGACTTGAAAACCAAAAAAAATCCAACCATTCGCTCACTCTGAGCCATGCACTGTCGAACATCGAACGTCCGTGCTTCCACAGCGTCAAGCCGTCCCCCGCCCTGCTTCTGTCTCGCCATCGACTGCACAACGGCGATGCACGCCGCCACGCCTCTCTCCGGCGCCAGGCCGTATAGACCTCGAGCTCTCAAAGAGCAGTGGCGCGCCCTAGCTGACTAGCTCTGTATGTGGGGCTCAATGTCTGGAACTCCCGCCGACGGATTTGGAAATCACGAATTGGAGCCGAGCTGCCAAATGGGCTTTCTACTCGTTGCCTTACAAGATATATGTATACTGAATTATTTTTAGCAAAAATAATGGGTGTACATCTGTACACCCATGTACCTATGTAGCTCCGCCCATGCGCGCATAGTTTAAAAAATCGGACCGGTGATCGAACCGGTGAGGCTGTCGGTTCAGGTTTTTACCGGTCGGACCACTGGTTCACCGGTTCACTGTCTGGTTTTTTAAGATATAAATTAATATATTTTTATTTATAAAAATTACAATAAAAAAGTAATTATGTATGAAAAATATTTCAGACTCGCAATTTTATAATAATGAAATATAATTAAGTAGTTAAGATGAGTAGTTACTTTCATTTCGTACGGAGGGCAAGTTACAAAGCAGCAAAATCTCTCTACTATGTGCGTAAAGCAATGTCAGGTATTATCTACATACAGCAATCGTAAATTTCTATGACTTAAATTGGCCGGAGTTTGTAAAAAAAAAATAAAGCAAAGTCGTGAGATATTGTAAGATTTTCTAGTGCTACCGTGTAGTTGATTGGATAAGTAGAATAGCAAAAGTCTCTCCATATGTCGCAAAGCGATCGTTGGCCAGCTGGTCATTGGAGCGTTGCGCTACGCGCTTTCCCTTTAGGTTCCGTGTTCGAACCCCGCTCATGTGTATTAAAATTTTAGAATACTTTGGGAATTGAACCGGTTCGACCGGATTGCCCGGTTTAGTGCGAAAGTCGGCGGTCCAACCGGGATTTGGCCGGTTTTTTCCGGCTCACGAGCGCATCCGGTCCAGTGCGCTTAACCAACCGGTGGAGGCTCCGGTTCCGGTTTTTTCCGGTTGAACCGGCGGTCCGGTCCGGTTTTTTAAACTATGCATGCGCGAGAGCCTCCGCCATGGAGGTTGAAATACGGCCACCATCTTGGCCAGAGAACGCGGCAGCAATCTTGTCCACCACATGATGATCACCATCCTGCAGCACAAACCGCTCCACAGCAGAGCATCGCCTCCTGCGCTCCCCTCCACCACGGCAAGTCAACGAGAAAGAGCTCCACTCCGATGCAAAGCGAGAGATACGACGAGTGGATTTATTGAATCAACTTTGAGCTTCAGCAGCTTTGCAGACGATCCACCAAGAATCCCACCTGCAAAACAGAGAAGCTCCGCCTCCGGCGCCGCGATTCGCCGGAAAAACAGCCGAAAAAGGGGGAGAAGGACGGCATCCACCAGACTCCACAAAGGGTAAAGCAAAACCTAGAACTACTACTATACAGCTCGGGCCGGCACCCTAAACCATCTCTGCACCAGCCGGCGAGGTCGCCGACGGCTAGAGCGGCCAGATCTGAGCCGGGACAGTGGACTCTCAAGCGGATAGGAAGAGAAGAGCGAGAGGCGTGCGGGAAAGAAAGACGGGTGTTGGTGTCGGTGGAGTGCCGTGTTGGTACCATAGCAGCTTCCATTCCCACCATAGCAGTTATTACGCATGCCCTGGAGTGGAGGCTGGAGCGATGACAGCCTGGGATTGGATCCAGGAAGAGACGTGCTGACTCCAACCAGTGAATTTGGATCGTTGCTGTGGTTTACTCGAGGCTAGATCGAGGGGGGAAATGCAAAAACTATCGCATAAAACGCAGACGTTCGGTCTTTTTTGGAAAAAAATGTGGAGCTTAAACGTGCAGTCTTTTACGGACGGAGGAAGTAATAAACAACCTACAAAACGCTCCAACTAGCCAACAATGTGTTTGTGTTGAGAAAGTAAATTCTGAAGATTGTTTGCTTGAAATTAAGCCAACTTCTCACGGAAATATCCAAGCAAAAATTCAACTTACTCCCATCATATTCATAAGTGCCTAGTTGGGGGTTAAGACTACTAGTAAACTAGAATCATTAATGATGCTGGCTGCACATGGGTGCAACGTTCAAACTGCTGCGCATGGCCAACAGTTGAACTAGTATGTACTCGCTCCGTATCAAAATGTAAGATGTTTTATCATTTTTCTTTTTATCCGTATCTAAACATATTTTAGTATAAGGTTTAAATGAATCTTGCACTAAAACATGTTTAGATATGGATGGAAAGAAAAAGACTAAAATATCTTACATTTTGATACAGAGGGAGTATCTGTTTTTTTTTTTTAGGAAAAGATCCGATCCATATATTCAGAATACTCAGTACAAATTACAATACAGTCCAAGAAAGAAAAAGAAATTACAAAAAGGACCCTGCAATTTGCACAAAGCACCCTGAGCATCCTGGAGAGATCACAATCAGATCCACCACCACAGGCCCAAGAACCCTAGGTGACATCGGAGCCGCCGTACCACCCACCGCCGGGGAGAAGGCACCTCCACGCTTTGTAGATGACCGTTGAGCCGTCCGCCGCCATGCGACGGAAACCGAAGACGTTGAACGAGCACGGCCGCAGCACCCACTCCACCGCTCCACCCATCTTCCCGCCGACGCGCCGCCACCTAGGACCACCACCAGCTCCAGCAGACAACCTCCGGACGCCCGCTCCCCTCGCCACCACGGCCGGCCGGAGCAAACACGACGAGGAGGACCACCACACGGACCACCACCACCCAGCAGCAACTCCCCAAACCACCACGGTCAGCCGGAGAAGAAACGCAGGAGGAAGAGACCCGACGAACCACCTTCACTACCTCCCCGGCGATGCCGCCGGAACGGGGAAAGGAGGGGAAGGACATAGCTCAACACGACGACGCCTCCGCCACCGTCTTCGGAGCCGCCACCTGAGCACACAACCTAGAAACTAGGACCTATCTACACGCACGGACGAGGGCCGGGGCTCGCCCCACCTCACGACGCCAAGACGGCGACCGGAGATGGAGGGGAGCAGCGGAATCGCCGGCGAGACCTCGAAGCTTCCGGTCGCCTCCTTTCCGCCTCCTCTTCACTGTAGCAGGGGAACGGGTCGGGGGCTCTATCCGCAACTTGAGTCACACCTTGAAAGATATACTTGATGAAAATACGAAACCAAGTTACACACAAGATGTATTTTTCAGAACTTTGCTGTTTAGCATTTTGAACGTCTTAAACAGCATCACCTCAACGAAGCCATGTTCTGGTTGTGCATTCATGCATTTTAAGAGTGTATCTTACGGATCTTCATACTACAAATATTGTCACAGTCCCATCTAGCTAGATATGATGACACAGTTGAAGTGCAAACTATTAATTGCAATAGATTTTGATACAAGACGGAGTGAGCATCCTCTCTTTGCCTAGCTGATTTTAGCTAGAGAATCCACGACTGACTTACGTCATCCTCTCTTCATGGTGTTTTTCTTGATGAGCAGAAGGTTCCAGCCCATAGTCGAGTCAGTGGGATTATCTCTATTAATTGCATACAACAAACATTTTAGAGTATGCACCTTGTTAGCTTAAGGTAAAACAGTAATCCTGAAGCTTCTGCAGAGGATTAAGATAGTACGACAGCTAGCATAGCTCATTGATTGGATTTATTTATTGTATTTTTGAAAATTAGCAAGGGAGCTGAATTTTAGTATTTATACAGATGCAGAGTAGAGGTCTGTCGTCTAACTGCACACAAAACGTAATAGTACTGATGTACTGATTGATTGGCATAATGAATAACAAAAGCCAGGATCATACATAATCGAACATTCATATACATGCATACTAGTACAGACATATGCCGAAAATGCATTCCCACCTGGGCACACGCGTCGCCGTCTTATCCTCAGTCCTCAAACATGCATCGATTGGCAGACGCTGATCCTTATCATTTTGCAACAAAGTCCCTCACATAAATTGAGTTCACAATCGAAGATCCCTCCCATTTTATAACACACACCTTATATTTTCGTCCTTAGAATCCTAGTACAAAGAGTTTTCTGTTTGGTTTGGATCGGTTACATAATTAGCACATAACCAAATTGGAAAACACGAACATAGACAAAATTAGTGTACAGTA
Source organism: Puccinellia tenuiflora (assembly GCA_012064385.1). Lineage (NCBI taxonomy): Eukaryota > Viridiplantae > Streptophyta > Magnoliopsida > Poales > Poaceae > Puccinellia > Puccinellia tenuiflora. Next base: position 1,258,492 of record QRDG01000485.1, on the reverse strand, counting down.
TTAGCAATCTCCATTTTATAATATGATCATGATAAGGTACATCGACGGTACATTTTCCATCTAAAAAAATTAGTCATTTTCTCTCCGAGAAACCAAACCAATCACAGAACCATATTTTATAAACAAATAAATAAACAAGAGTCTTGGGCATGGACGAATTTACGTAGAGGAGATGGGCTCTTGGCCAGATCCCGCACAAACATGTTTCCACATGGGGGAATTGGAAAGACAAAACGGAAGAATAATTAACACACAATCTGTACCATATATTTACCCACAAAATTCGGATAAAAAATCATACGAAAATGCGTACACAAATTCGTATCTCAAAGAAATGGAACCCCAGATCCGGCGAGGGAACCCACGCTCGTGGACGCCATGATTTCCGGCGAGGGAACCGCAGATCCGGTGCCCGTCGGCGCTGTCCTTCGTGTAGGATAGATCTGGCCGAGGATGGTGACGATAGGCCATGGATCTAGAGCAGGAGATGGAGCTTGAGCTTGAGGCCGAGAGCGCCGTCTCTACACACCGATCTGGAGGAGAGGAGAAGAGCAGCAAGGGACGGGCCCTGCTCCATCTGTTGGAGGGTGGAGGATCTGTGTTCAAGAACGTGATGAGTACGTGACTACCTGAGAGACAAAGAGGAGAGAGAGTAGAAAATGAACTTGTCCACTTCGATGTGGGAATTTTTTTTTAAATAATACACGAAATTTATTCAATTCTGGAAATATTATGTAAATCTATTTTTTTTCAAAAATAGTACCCAGTCGTATTGGCCGAAGACGACAGGCCCTTGTCGTCATTGGTGAAGCCGAGTAGTGACCTGTCGTCCTTGGTGGCATACCAGTGGCGTGTTTTGAAATACCAGTGGCGGGTTTTGTGAGTGCACGCCACTAGTAACTAGTACCAGTGGCGTGTTTTCGTCAGTGCACGCCACTAGCCGTCTTCCGCAAAGACGACAAGGACTAGTCGTCTTCGCCAAGGACGACAGGTCACTACTCGGCTTCACCAATGACGACAAGGGCCTGTCGTCTTCAGCCAAGACGACTGGGTACTATTTTTGAAAAAAATAAATTTGCGTAATATTTCCAGAATTGAATAAATTTCGTGTATTATTTAAAAAAATCCCTTCGATGTGTATAGAGGTGTGAAGATGGACTTGTACAGGTCGGTTTTTGCAAAATGAACAACACACATCTCAAACAGTCCACCAACGGTGACGGATACGACGGGAACGCGCAAGCATAGGCGGAAAAACCGCGTTGAGACATATGCTTCAGAAAGGAAGAAAAATATTATCAAAAGAGATGTAAAAGGAATCATCTGGTCGAAGAATGACGAGACTATACCTGAAGGCTGATATAGGGATGAGAGGAATCGGGGTCCCTTCCACTCTTTCTCCCTCGCTCGCTAGAGTTAGACTGATTCGGATCACCCTCTTTCTCCCTCGCTCGCTAGGAATAGGGAAGAGAAGAATGGCAGCCCATGGCTCTCCGCCCAGCCATCTGTTTCCGATCCCCCTCAGATGTGTGCGGCGCTGGGCATCCGCCGCCCTTCTCCACGCCGGAGCAGCTCTAGACTGAGGCGGCCTCCTTCCCCGGGCGGGGGATAGAGGCTGATTCGGTGAGCGGCCGGCGATGGGCCGACGTGGCCGACGAGGTTGAGGATGGGGACGCTCACAGCACATGTTCAGCAAAAGCCTCTATCTCTTCATTATTTTCTCTGCTAATACGTATCTACTCATCTACTCCCTCCGTTCCACAATATAATATGTTTTAGCATTTCTCTTTCCATCCGTATCTAGACATGTTTTAGTGTAAGGTTCGAAATGCTCAAATATTTTATATTTAGAAGCCGAGGGAGTAGTTATTTGCGAAATAGCCTTTCACCCCACTTTATAAATAAAACCGACACGGCCGAAAATACCGAGTATTGAGGTAGCCCTCTTACATAGAGGATCCTAAAATAACCGGACAACATAAGTCACACCGAAAACGCCAAGAGCCGAACCAACACGACTATCAAACCGAAACATGTACTATGGGGTGTTTGAACTCCAAGCCATGCCCTATGGCACCGGAGCTCCACGACATCGCTCCCATAGAGGGTAATAGCGCATAGCCTCGTCGCCGCCGAGTTCAATGGACTTGGTTTTCACTGGAACCCTGACACGGGAAGGAGTACCTCGACGACGTCCTCAAAAGGAGAATGACACCCGCGGGCGTCGCCGCCGTCGGTGCTGAAGCACGGAGCTTTCGCTCGATAGCTCCTTCGTGACACAAAGTGAGCCGAAGGACGAACGCGACAGAGCAAACATCTAGCTCCAGATATAGGCACCATCGGAAGACCGCGCCCGAGCCACCCGCCACTGCATCCATTGTTGCCCACGCAACCGAAGGGCGCAACCACCATTGTCGGCAAGTTGCTCGCCGGAGAGCCATCCATGCGACCTGCCACCAGGGGCCGCCACCCGGGGCCGCCCAGGCATCCGCAAACTCAAGCCCCGAGGCAGATGAGGTGTGTCGGCGGATCGGACAAGAAGGACTACCGCGCAACAGCCAACCTGATGGGACCGCCCTCCACCGCCGGAGGCGGTTGCCGACCGGACACAGCAGATCACACCAGGCCTAGCTTGGGCCCGGTCGGGCTGAGATTGGGCCCGTAAAGCTCCCACCGCTGTGTTGCAGCATCGAGGTTGCCGCTGCCACCTGCCTACCATCGTCGCCACCGCCTGCGTCGTTGTGTGCAACTCTGCAAGCAGCAGGGCCAAGCTTGCCGCCCCCTAACCGACGCACAAGGGAGAGGAAGAGAACGCTGAGGCTGCCACACGCCATCCGCCACCACTGTCCAGACGCACCATCGCAGCGCCTAACCACCGCCTCCCTACACCTCTGTCATCGGGCACGCTCGTTGCCGCCACTGGTGACCACCACGGGTCCTGCGTCCCTGACATGGGGGGTTGCCCCGCACCGTCCCTGGTCCATGCGGGAGAGAAGATTACCTCGCCTCCGCCAGTGTCACGCGAGCTTCGCCAGACAACGCTCTCCGGCGGGTAGGGAGGGGAGGATGCGGATGGGGAGGGAGCTAGGAGCGTTGGAGGCTAGGGTTTTCCCCGTGGGGCTCGTGCAGAGTATCGCGGGGGAAGGGGAAAAACCGTCTGTGAGTATTGTTCAATCCATAGATCAAGTTACAATGCACGTAAATACATTTATTACAGAACTGGACAGATAGGAAAAACCTATGTGATAAACCAACGTGCATCCCTCTCATTTGGCACCACCGTAGGAGCCACCAAAGAGAAGAGAGACATGTCACCTCTTCCCCCGAGCTCGACGCAGCTCCATCGCTTATCATCAACTTTTTGGACCTCCAAAGTAGTTTGCCATAGGACAAATCATTTCCATTGAAAGAATTAGACCGGGAAGCACGTACTTCGAACTTCAGAACTGACATCCCCGCATGACGACGTCGGAATAGGGAACCAGTACTGTTAGCCTCCAACCACGAACCCAACACAAGGTGCACCATCTTCCAGTTGTCACCAGCACAGACAACCGACTGTGCGTACTCCTGGACTGATCCTCTCTGCTCCATCATGGCGTCGGAGACAACACCGCAGCAACGGGGACAGAGCATGAGGAAATACCCGTTTGATGGAATCGCCGCCACCGCCTCGTCGACACCATCCATGAACCCTAAAACCTCGATCTGAAGGATCAGTAAGCACATGATGGCATCAACTCCGAGACGCTGTCATGAAACGCAACGCCGATGTGGAATTGGAGTTGAGCCAGATTTATTTGTCAGGACGCCGCTTCCATCACTCTAACAATGCACCACGTCAAAATTATACTAATCCTAACTTCCATACCATAAGGACTCCTTTGATTCATAGGATAGGAAAACTATAGAAATAGGAAACTTGTAGGAATGGGATGTCATGCTCAATTGAATCCTATAAGAAGAGTCACTCCCTTTGATTGTATGCTCCCTTTGATTGTGTGCAGTAATTTTTCCATGAGGCTAGACCATGTTTTTTTCCTATAGGATTTGCACTAATTCTATAGGAAAATTTTCTATGGGATTAATTCCTATAAGATATGATCCTATAAATCAAACAACCTCTATAGAAAAATTTCCTATAGGATCCAATCCTACAAAATTCCTATACTATTCCTTTGAATCAAGAAGCCCTAACGGAGAAAACAGGGACCCCTCCCTCCTGTCGTCGGAAGCAGCAAGCAAGCGAATCCCTACGCCAATGAAAATCAGAGAAGGATGGTGGAGTCGCTCCCTGCTCCTCTGTCTCTTCATCCGTCGACTAGTGTACTTACACTAGTACTAGTTGGTCGTATACGAGATTTATAGTTCCTCGAACAACAACACGTATATACATATGTTTCTAGCAATTTCTACCACGAAACGGACTTCCGTTTTCCGCCCTGTTTTTTCCTTACTTTTATCTAGTGTTGTGGTACTGAGTTCTAGATTTTTTTTCAAAGTCAAACTTTCGAGTGTTTGGTCAAGTATATACGAAACAATATCAACATATATTATATCTAATACATATAATTTGAAAATGATAGGGCGGCTTATTTTTAAGCCGCAAAAGAACTGTTCTAAGTGACGTGCGTTGCTACCTCAGGCGCTTGGCTGAAAAAGATGGCGTGATATACGTTTGAGCGTTATTGGAGTCAATAGTCTTGGATAGCTAATATGGATTACTAAAAATATTCCCCGCGGGTTGCAACGGAGGCCATGTGGAGTTTGCATGTAGAGATTAATAAATATTAGTATAGATGACATGGACAATTGATTGGCTAATAGAATTGATGATGTGGATAGCTTACATGTTGATATAAAAAATCATAAATATACTTAGTGGGGTTTTACTTTATAATAGGTATAGATTCCCTCGTCCCATATTAGTAGTCGTTGAAATAAATGAGCCTACACACTAAAATACGACTAGATATATCCATTTAAGCGGCAACTAGTAGGGAGTGATACAAAACTTCACTATTGGCATATTCCTTTTCGTGGGCGATCAGCCTACAATGCTTGCGTTTCGAATAGTTTGACCGTAGCGGGAGAAGAGAGTTTTTTTTACGAGAACGGGATGAAATCTACAAAGAACTTCACAAGTAAATTTATCAAGTTTTTCATATTAGTAATTGTCATATTATTTTAACAAGAAATTTTCTCGATGATAGTTTTTTTTTCATGAAATATTTTTTAGGTGATATTTCATTGTTCTGAAAAGAATGTCAAAGAAAATAAAAAATAGATACACAAACTACTATAAATTATTTGTATGAGGTTTGTAGGGGATATATTGGAATAACAAATAGTCCTCCACAATAATCACTAGCACTAGCATAGTGTACTGTTTTAATCTAGCCAAAATGAGATGGTTTGTAGAGAATATCTTGGAATCTATAATATCTAAATAGGAGCAACCCACTATGGGTATTTCTCTCAACATGCAAGATATCCACCTCATCAAGCAACTCTAAGCAATCATATGCCACCACGTCACTTCAACGCTGCCACCTCAGCCGCCCAAAAAAAAAAAATGTTCCGTTATCAATCGACACGTTGTTTTCCCTTCGCATTCTCATTCAATGTAAATCTTGCCATGTGAAAAGTCATCCGGCTTAGACCAGCCGGTCGAATCGCCCACTTAATATCTCCACGTACACCACCATTGCTCGACGCCTCTTCATTTTTCCTTCCACGTCAAAGCTCACAGGTTCATGGACCTCATCATCTTCAGTTCTTCATCCCTTGCTCTTTCACCTCCTCCACGGTGGGGAGCCATATATTGTTTTTGTTGTTCGTATCCTGCCCAAGCGCTGTCTCAAAGTCCATATTTTGGAGAACAAGTTTGAGGTGGACTGACTTGAATATTAGATGCTCAACATCATGGATTTATTGTTGGTGCTGTTAGGAAGGAGATTGGGATTAATGGTCTTGGCTGAATGCTCGGTTCCAATATCTAAAGCTACTTGGGATTGTCCTTGAGAAGTTGAATGCGATTCTTCCTATTTTCCATTTTTTCTTGCTGATTCTTTCGGAGACCTCCTTCTTTACCGTGTTAGCAATATGGGGAAGCACTAAGTAATTCGTATCAATTCTACCATGTGATTGCTTCCGTTATCTGCAGTTGTCAAATCGTAGTCGCTGGAGTCGTCGGACAGTTTTAGCTGTGCCTTCACAGCGAGTCCAGCAACGTCTCTTCTCAAATGATTCTAGCGAGTTTAACCTGTCAAAAGGTAAATAGTATTCCATGGGCCCCTGATTCCTCTTAATTCAAATTTCAGTTTTTGCCTTCAAAACGATGCCACTTGAAACACTTCTCTGTAATTTTCCATTAATCGTAATGCTACATTGCTTTCGTGTTCTTTACAAGTTCCTGATATCCTGCCTATGAATTTGCCACTCTGCACGTTAGATACATCAATTGCTAATTCATCCAGCCAAACATAATTAACATAAATTACTTACATATTGACTCAAAATCGTCTGCATACAATTAACTGACAATCTTGCGGTGAGACGGAATCGTCGAGATAATCGAAGATACACAACTAGAATGATCTCTTTAAAACTCTTTAACTGCATCATGTTTTTCTAACTGAGTTTGCATTGTATAATAGTAACACAACTATAATTATTTCCACTTTATTTAACTTTTTTTTACTTTTTTTTTCATGTACCTCAGCGACTTTGGGATTTGCATGAAAGCCACTGTTTAACGGAGGACTCAAATCTGTACAGACAATGGGATTGACTATCCATCACTCCTTGCACATCCATTTTATCGGTAGTTTAGGAAACTACACTCATCTCTTCAAGAGAGCCCCTGCATAATAAAATTATGTACAACATCGTATTTCTATGAATCCCGCAGCAACGCGTGGGATATCATCTAGTTACCTGAATAATTGAGGATTTTCCAAGATCTGAGATATATAATCCCCTAAATATCCTTAAAATGCATTTCAAATATGGAAGAATTAAACAAGAGCTAAGAAAGTATTAATTACCGGTGGCCTTTGCAGACCCCCATATCGGCAAACGAGGAAAACGCCGAACATAGTGTCCAATGGCAACAATAATATGATGTATTCCAACCAAAAAATAATATTTATTGATAAATACCGAAATAAAAAAATATCGGATCTCTACAACAATATTTTAGAACCTTTTCTTCAAAAAGGGGATGGCACCCGGTCTCTACATTAAAAGTGATGCATACGGCTTTTTTACTTCATTATTGAAGTTCAAAGTGTGGATACACAAACTACTATAATTTTGAACAGATTTGCATGAGATTTTTTCAAAACATGAAAAATTCTTTGTGTGCGTGCAATCTTGATGATATCTATATTTGGTCCTGAAAAAAACACTTTGCTTGGTTCCCCTGTGTTTTACCAACAAAATAGCGAAAGCGTCTGCCGTGATACTGAAAATGTAATATCACATTCATAGGCTAGCACTTACAAGCTTCACAAAATCAAAACATGCCCAAAATGCCGAAATATGATGTGCAAAATGGCACAATGGATAGCTCATCAAACCAACCCAGACCAGCTAACTATCATATATGTGACTAGCTTAGGCCCAGAAAGCTAAAAGACTTAAATTTAAGGCCCAACCCCACAAAGTGTTAATGGAACTCGAGCTCCATGTAGCCCGTTTTAAGAATCAAAATCGGTATTTTTCAGTTTTAAAAATGAGAAGCAAAAATCCTACATGTAGATAATGTCCCGATCTACCGGTGTCAAAATTTTCAATCCAGATTTTGTATTATTCAAAGCTATACAAAAAAGAAAAATCAAGCCAAATTTCAAAATTTTAAAACCGTATACGGTTCACCAGCCACATCTACCCATTTTTCATTTTTTTTCCAGCCCAACATAAAACGAATCTCGGATTTCAATTTTGCACATTTGAAGATCGGGACATTATCTATATCTGAGATTCTTTTCGGAACTTTCAGAAACTTAAAAATACAAATTTTGATTTTTTCTAGAAAACAAGCTACATGGTGCTCGAGCTCCAAGGCCCAACCGCCTCTTTATATGCCCAATACTAACAGTATAAAAATCCACCTAGATTAGGTGGCGGCATTCTAGCAAAATTACAATCGGTATAACATCAAAACTGAAACACCCCAAGTTAAAACAAAACAAAAAACTGAAACACCCAGTATGGGGCAAATTTCGACTATATATTTAGTATCTTCTTCAGCTTCGTGAGCTTCCAGTCTTCCAATGACAGTTCTTTCCGTGACATCAATAATAAGGTGTTGTTTATTAGGGGTGTAATTTCACCTCACGAGGATTGGGATGAGAGGGGATTTGATGAAATCCTTCCTTTCACCCAATCCTCTCAATCCTCATAAATATTGTTCCACCATAATACACTAGCATTGTATAGTGTTTTTAATCTAGACAAAAATGAGAGGATTTTTAATTGACATCTTGGGAGAGAAATCTAATAAGATATTGACACCTGCAACTAGACTAGAAAATGTATATATTGTACTAGTAACCATGTGATGTCGAACACATCCCTTTCGTACAAATTAATCCAGTAAGAAAACAAAGACTGAATGAAGGTTCCAAGAAAGCACCACGAGACAATTCCAAAGAAATAGTCAAACCGGATGACAGATACACACGGGAATGGAACGCCGTCCATCATATACATACATAATGCCCCCACACCACAGGTTTCCACACCGGAGGCAGGCCAACCAAACTGAACGCGCGCCTCCTCCGGTGCCGGCGACCGGAATTCATCACCATGGCATTGCTAGGCCACTCCCACTTCCACATCCTCCTGCTCTGCCTCGTCCTTCCGTTCTGCCTCCCGCACCTCGCCGCGGCAAAGCAGGCCGACGAGCAGCAGGTCCTGCTCCGGATCAAGACCGCGTGGGGCTCCCCGCCCGAGCTCGCGTCATGGTCCTCCTCGCCACGCTCAACCTCCATAACACCAGCGTCAGGGGCAGCTTCCCATCCATCCTCTACAGTCTCACCGCCCTCACCTACCTCGACCTCTCCGCCAACAGCCTTGCCGGGGAACTCCCCGCCGACATCGGCCGCCTGGGAGAAAACCTCACGTACCTCGCCCTCGACAACAACGGCTTCACCGGCGAGGTGCCGCCGGCGCTGTCGCGGCTAAGGAACCTGACGGTCCTCGACCTCGGCACCAACCGGCTCACCGGCACCGTCCCGCCGGAGCTCGGCGAGCTGACGGGGCTCCAGACTCTCAAGCTCGAGCAGAATCAGCTCGGTCCCGGCGAGCTGCCGTCGTCGTTCAAGAACCTAACGAAGCTGACAACCGTCTGGCTTGGCAGTTGCGGCCTCACCGGTGACTTCCCGAGCTACGTCACCGAGATGTCCGAGATGGTGTGGCTCGACCTGTCGAATAACTCCTTCACAGGGAGCATTCCACCGGCGATCTGGAACCTCACCAAGCTGCAGATACTCTCCTTGTACTTGAACTACCTCACCGGTGACGTCGTCATCGATGGCGCGATCGGCGCAACAGGTTTAATCGAAATCGACGTCTCCGAAAACGAGCTAACCGGAGAGATCGCGGAACAATTCGGAACATTGACGAAGCTTCGTTTCCTGTATTTGCAAACAAACGGCTTCTCCGGCGAGATACCGGCGAGCCTAGCGCGGCTGCCGTCGCTGGTGTTCCTCTGGCTGTGGGATAACAACCTCACCGGATCCATCCCGGCGGAGCTCGGGATGCACTCGCCGTTTCTGAGGGACATCCAGATCGACGGCAACAACCTCTCCGGGCCGATACCGGCGGGGATCTGCCATAACCGCGGGCTGTGGGTCATCTCCGCCTCCGGTAACCGCCTGAGCGGGTCGATCCCGGCCAGCCTCGCCAACTGCCCCGCGCTCTTAAGCCTGCAGCTCCAAGACAACGAGCTCTCCGGCGACGTACCGGCCGCGCTGTGGACGGAGACGAAGCTGATGACTCTGCTTTTGCAGAACAATGGACTCACCGGGACACTGCCAAAGACACTGTTTTGTAACATGACGAGGCTCTACATCGGGAACAACAAGTTCACGGGCGGCCTTCCGGTGAACGCCGCTCGGTTGAAGAAATTCAACGCCGTCAACAACTCGCTCTCCGGCGAGATACCTGCGGGTCTCGCCGCCGGGATGCCGCTGCTGGAGGAGCTCGTTCTGTCCTTGAACCAGCTGTCGGGCGCGATCCCTTAGAGCGTGTGCAGGTTTGTTATACAATCAACACCGATATATTAGAGAGGTGAGGTGAATAATTAGGATATAAGAGTTGTCTCCACCGATTAAGAAACAAGTAGATCATCGAGCTCTTGGAACTTGTTTTTCTTCAAAGACACAATCTCCGAAGATAGATAGCCGTAGTAGACACACCAAACAAAACGACTTATGTGTGGAAAGTGTTTGGTGCATCGATAATCTCATTGATCGTGCACTAGGCACATATATAGGTACAGGGGTGTGACCGGGTCTAATCTCCCAATAAATACAGGGGGAGAGAGACGCTACAGGTACGACATACAAAACTCAAACCTATACACGTACAAACATGTTCAACACCCCCCCCCCCCCCCCCCCCCCCCGCAGTCGAAGCGTCGCCGGTGACGCAAAGACTGGACCTGAAACCTTCGAAAGTCGAGGTAGGAAGGCCTTTCGTCATCACATCGGCGAACTGCTGATCGGTGGGCACGTGTAGAACACGAACACGACCAAGGGCGACGTGCTCCCGGACGAAGTGAATGTCGAGCTCGATATGCTTCGTCCGTCGATGATGAACATGATTAGCTGAAAGGTACACCGCGGAGACGTTGTCACAGTAGACAATCGTGGCCTTCGGTATCTCGCATAGCAGTTCCTGTAGTAGCTGTCGGAGCCAGGAGCACTCGGCGACGGCGTTAGCCACAGCCCTGTACTCAGCCTCGGCGCTCGAGCGTGAAACCGTGGGCTGTCTCTTGGACGACCACGAGATCAAGGAGGGGCCGAGGTAGACGCAATAACCGGAGGTGGAGCGTCTAGTGTCGGGACACCCAGCCCAGTCGGCGTCGGAGTAGGCGACGAGGCTGGTGTCGGAGGAAGCCGTCAAGGTGAGGCCCATGGACATAGTGCCACGGATATACCGAAGAATCCGTTTCACCAGAGCCCAATGAGAGTCACGCGGAGCGTGCATATGGAGGCACACCTGTTGGACGGCGTACTGGAGATCCGGCCGCGTCATTGTGAGGTACTGGAGGGCCCCCACGATGGAGCGATAGAAGGCAACGTCGGACGCCGGAGAACCCTCGACGGCGGACACCTTGGCCTTGGTAACTACAGGCGTGGAAGCAGTCTTGCAATTTAGCATGCCTGCGCGCTCCAGAAGCTCATGCGCATACTTCTGCTGATGCAAGAAGAAGCCAGTGTCGCGGCGGACGACCTCGATGCCGAGGAAGTAGTGGAGGGCCCCCAAGTCCTTGAGGGCAAACTCAGCGCTGAGCTGAGCTGTAATCCGCTGCAGAAGAGCCGTCGATGAAGCAGTCAGGATGATGTCGTCGACGTACAGGAGCAAGTACGCGGTGTCGGCTCCCTGGTGAAACACGAACAGGGAGGCATCGGACCGAGTGGACCGGAACCCCTGCTGCTGAAGGAAGCCCGCCATCCGCTGGTACCAGGCGCGAGGCGCCTGCTTCAACCCATAGAGAGAACGGGAGAGCAGGCACACATGATCCGGGAAGGCGCTGTCGACGAAACCAGTGGGCTGCTGACAGAACACCTGCTCGGCGAGATGTCCATGCAAGAACGCATTGGATACATCGAGCTGGTGAACCGGCCAAGTGCGGGAGGCGGCGAGCTGTAGGACAGCTCGAATCGTGCCCGGTTTGACAACCGGGGTGAAGGTGTCGGTGAAGTCCACGCCTACTCGCTGTCGAAACCCGCGTACCACCCAGCGCGCCTTATGGCGCTCGAGTGAACCGTCGGGGCGAGTCTTATGCCGAAAGACCCACTTGCCAGTGATGACATTGGCGTTGGGGGGTCGCGGGACAAGCTGCCACGTGAGGTTGCGCTGTAGGGCGTCGAACTCCTCTCGCATAGCGGCAAGCCAGTTCGGATCCCGAATGGCGGCACGAGCGGAGGAGGGCAGCGGCGACAGAGTCGACGTAGACGGGGTCGATGTAGACGCGGCGTAGGAGAACGCGGGGTCGGTGTAGCGGGGATTGGGACGCCGAGTCCAAACCTGAGCACGGGTGACCGCACCGGTGAGGGGTGCGGCCGCAGCGGGGGGAGCCGAGGCAACCGGCGGCGCGGAAGGCTGGCCGGGCGTCGACTCGGAGGGCGCGACGGGGGGTGCTGCCGGGGCCACGGTGGGCGCGGGCTCAGCCGGGGCCGTAGGGGGCGCGGGCGCAGCCGGAGCCACGGCGCTGCTGGAGGAGTGTACCTGCTGAAATGGGAAAACCAGCTCATCAAAGTAACACATGTCGCGAGGTGTACACGCGATGGGACACGGTATCATAGCACCGGTAACCTTTGGTGTTAGGGGGATAACCAAGGAAGACACAAGGGACCGACCGTGGAGCGAGTTTATGAGGAGTGGTGGACGCGGTGCTAGGATAGCAAAGACACCCGAAGATCCGAAGATCGTCGTAGGATGGGGGTACACCGTAGAGGAGCTGGTGAGGGGCATAGGTCCAGCGAACACGACAGGGACGGATGTTAAGGAGGAGCGTGGCGGTGGCGAGAGTGTCCGGCCAAAACCGAGGAGGGACGTTGGAGTGAAACAACAACGTGCGGACACAGTCGTTAAGAGTGCGAATGACGCGCTTAGCACGGCCATTTTGCTGGGACGTGTAGGGGCAAGTAAGACAGAGGACGGTGCCGTGAGACGCGAGGAGGTGGCGGACAACAGCATTGTCAAATTCTTTGCCATTATCAGTTTGTAGCGCGAGGATGGGATGACCGAATTGTGTGGTGACATATGAATAAAAATTGGTGAGAGTGGCGAGAGCGTCGGATTTACGACGGAGAGGAAACGTCCACACATAATGAGAGAAATCATCCAAAATCACCAAATAGTATAAATAACCCGTGTTGCTAGCAATCGGGGACGTCCAAACATCACTATGCAACAACTGAAACGGAAAAGTAGATATAGTGGTAGACTCGCTAAACGGGAGACGAACGTGCTTGCCGAGACGGCATGCCTCACAAGTATGGTGTTCAGCCTTATTACATGAGAAAGAAAAGCTCTGTAGAATTTGGTGCAGGACGGTGGAGTTGGGATGACCGAGACGAGCATGCCAGAGATCGACGCTAGCTGCAAGGGCGGCTGGACGGGTGGTGGCGGTGGTGTCGGTGGTGGAGGAGTGCACCGGGTAGAGCTCGTCCGGACTATCACATCAGTGGAGAACCATCCGTGAACGGGCGTCCTTCACAGAAAAACCAACGGCGTCAAATTCAACAGTAATGGGATTCTCACGAGTAAGACGACGAACGGAAACAAGATTTTTAACTAAGTTAGGGGAGACAAGGACATTAGACATGGTGATAGGGGTAGACGTGGAGGGAAACGACCTATGACCGACATGTGTAATGGGTAAGGAGGAACCGTCACCGACGGTGATGCGAGTAGTAGTTTGAACGGGAGTGGAAGATGTAAGGTTACCAGGATGATATGTCATGTGAGCGGTGGCGCCCGTGTCCATGTGCCAGTCACCGCCGCCACCGTAGTGGCTCGGTGATGGCGCCGAGTGCAGCGCGGCGAGGAGAGCTGGGTCCCACGGCGGCGGCACCTGGGGAGGGTACCCTCCGGATGGTGGCGCGGCGGTGTAGCCAGCAGCGGTCGGCGGCGCGTAGTAGGCAGGCGGTGCGGCGCCGTAGGCCGGGTAGGAGGCGCCGGGGGGCGCTGCAGCAGGGCCGGCGAAGTACGCCTGATGGCTGGACGGGTGCTGCCCGAAGAGGCTCGGCGAGGGTGCCCGAGGCACCGGCATGGAGTAGGCGTGGACCACGCCCGTCCACGGATTGGTGCCGTAGGTCCAGGGCGGGGTGGGCTGGTTCGGACGGGGCGCCCCCCCGTGCGCTTGTCCTCCCTCAAGTACCTGCTGTTGAGGCTGCTTGCGGCCCCCGCGACGACCCCCGCGACGGTTACCGCCGCCTTGCTGCTGTTGAGGAGTGGCAGGTGGGGCGGGGATTTTGCCACGGTGGCGGAGTGGGCTGCTGTGGCGGCCGTGGAGCGGGCGGGGCAGGAGGCGATGGAGCGCCGCGGGAGGTGCCGGTGGCGAGGGCTTGGTGCTGCGCGCGCTTCTTCACGCCTTTCATCCGACGTTCCTCCAACTTCAAGTATGCCACAAACTTGGGAAAGGAGGGTTCCGGCATCAAGGTGAGATTACCGGCGGCGTTGCCGAAGTCCTCGTTGAGGTTGGCGGTGAGCGTGGTGAGGAGGTGCTCGTCGTCGACCTTGGCGCCGATGTCGCGGAGATCATCCGCCAATTGCTTGAGGCGGCGGGTGTACTCGTCGATGGTCTTGTCATCCTGATGGCAGTCGTTGAACTCTTGCTGCAGGAAGACACGACGCTGGAGCTTGTTGTCGGTGAAGAAGCCGGTGAGTTTGAACCACACGGCAGCGGCATCATCGCCCTCAGCGACGACGGTGTGAAACAGATCGCGCGAGATGGTTGTGAAGAACCAGCGGATGAGCGTGGCGTCGATGGAAGTCCACTCGGGATCGGCGGCCATGATGCGTGAGTCGGTGGAGCCATCGATGTGATCCAGAAGATTCTCCTCGCGGAAGAGAAGAGAGAAGTAGGTCTTCCAGGGGTAGTAGGAGGCGTTGGAGGAGTCGAGGGTCACGGGGACGCGATCCTGGATGCGAATCTCGCGGATGGCGGCGGGATCGGGGCCGGCGAAGGGGTTGTTCCGGGAGGAGGCGGCGGTTGACGACGACATGGTAGATCGAAGAGAGAGCGGCGGCGCGGGAGAGAGAGGGCGCGGCGGCTGGGGGGGGGGGAAGTGCGGCTGCGAGGAGGGGCAGCAGCAAGGGCGGCGGCGGCGTGGGGCTACGGCGGCGGCCAAGGGGCGGCGGCGGCGGCAAGGTGGAGCCCGAGGTGGCGGCGGCTAGGTGGGGCGGAAGCTAGGGTTAGGGATCGATTTGGTGTCTGATACCATGTGGAAAGTGTTTGGTGCATCGATAATCTTATTGATCGTGCACTAGGCACATATATAGGTACAGGGGTGTGACCGGGTCTAGTCTCCCAATAAATACAGGGGGAGAGAGACGCTACAGGTACGACATACAAAACCCAAACCTATACACGTACAAACATGTTCAACATTATGAATACAAACTAAGGCTCTACAATAATTTTGCCTCCCTGCCCCACGACCACTATGTGTTCCTGGAGAAGCTCCAGGCGACACTGGTGAAGTTCATAAAGGGCGTCGGCAGCCTGAGCCACGAGCAGTGGCGGTCGTTCCACAACGACAAGAAGACGTTGGAGTGCTGCAACTTCGTGGACGGCGACCTGATCTAGTCGTTCCTCGACCTCAACAGGGGCAAGATGGAGGAGGTGGCCAAGGCAATGGTGGTCCCCGTGGAGGAGCTGTCCAAAAGGGTGGAGGAGTTGACGAGACTGCACTAGATAGCAATCCAAGCAATGCCCTCAAGATCAAACCATGTATATCTTTTTTTTTTTCGGAAAATCTATTCGTAGGGCGCCCTGAAATTGGCAAATCTGTAGACGCAATGTGGACCGTAGATAAGCGAATCTACGGTGAAGATTCATGCAAACAAATTCAATGTAAGTTACTCCCGTTTGAGTGTTTGGCAAAGAAAAATTGATGTTGTCATCCGCATTAAATGCTAAATACGAAAATTCAAAAACTTTTGTAGCTCAAACCGTGTATCCGTTTTACGTTCCGTTTTCACCGTTAGACTCGTCGTGTTGAGATCTTCGAAACTAGATCCCATGTTGATATATTTCGATGAAAAAAAATTCGGGCCCAAAAGTTACCAACCTCATAACACGTAAGTTACCATCCCTTAATACATAAGTTACCAACCCAAAAAAGTCTATGTGGAGACCATTTAGCATGTATGCATAAAAAGACAAAACTGCTGACGCCATCCGCATTAAATACGAAATTCGAAAATTAAAAATGTTTTATAGATCAAACCGTTTATCCGATTTAGAATCCGTTTTCACCGTTGGACTAGTCGCGGCGAGATTTTCGAAACTAGATCCCATATTCATATGTTTCGATGACATTTTTTTTTACCCAAAAGTTACCAACTCATAACAAATAAGTTATCAGGCTTTAATACATAAGTTACCAGGCTTTAATGCATAAGTTACCACCCACTATTGATGGAGTTAACGCTCAGTAGTGATGGAGTTACCCACCCAATAGTGATGGAGATACCAACCTAGACTGATAAAGTTACCATCCTGGACTGGTTACCCACTCTTAACTGATGGAGTTACCGACCCAAAATTTATGAGGTTACCTACGCTAAACTGATAGAGTTACCATCTATTAGTGATGAAGTTATCCGCCCTAAACTGATAGAGTTACCCACTCTAGACCGATGGAGTTACCATCCGTTGTATAGTATAGAATGGTAACTTACATACTACAGCCTGGTAACTTATGTGTTAGTGGTTGGTAACTTTCAGGTCAAAAAAAAATATCGTCGGAACATATCAACATGGGATCTAGTTTTGAAGATCTCGACGCGACTAGTCTAACGGTGAAGACGGATCATAGATCGGATAAACGGTTTGAACTACAAAATGTTTTAAATTTTCGGATTTCGCATTAAATGCAAGATGACATCATCAATTTTGTCATTTAGTGCATGCATGGGAAAGAACCAGCTCGTGCGTGTGTGTCGGTCGGTAATTAAAACATGAATTAATCTAACGCCCTACGGATTTGCCAAATGTAGGGCACCTTATACATAGTCGCTTCCTTTTTTTTTACTGTTGTACTTGTTGGCGGCTCAAGAATGATCCCGTGGAATTGTTTGCAGTAACATTTTCTTCTCTACTTTGAACGTTTGGTAAGGTGTACTTTTTTCCTCTGTGCTAATGTAGAATTTGGCGGTGAATTGTTGTCTCTTACGAGCATGCCATTCCAAAACATACACCTTGTGGTATTACTTGGAACAATATGCTGTCCTTTTCCTGATCCTTTTTTCTCACTATTTTGTAATACCATGGACATGCAGGTGGTGGAAATCAGGATGGCACAGGGTAAGCATCCTATTTGAACGTCTTGAGTATGTGTGAAGGTGCAAGAGAGGCTCGAGGTGGATATCACGGAGCTGCCAGACGTACAAGAAGTTGTCTCCTCGTTAATCCTGCCGTGTTTGATTAACATTGCTGTTTGAAATGTTGCATGACCTGGTGATCTGTCTTTGTAAACTCTGCACATATACCAGAGGAGGAAGAAGAAGATGAAGGGAGCCGGGATAGTGTATGTTTGTGTTTGTAAGATGACAGAGGCAACATGCATGAGTTGTGGCAGCCTAGCTTGTGCTATTGAATTATTCATTGACTGTGGTATGTGTAGATGAGGATGCGTTGATGCCATCTAACAACTGATTAATGGCATGGAAATAAGGAAAAGCATTTGGATTATGTTGCTTTGTATATTAAACTATCAACTACTCCGTATGTATTTCATTTACTCCCATCCCAATTGATATAATCCTACTTGCATATTACTTGTAGGCTTGTAGCAGTACTTTGTTGCACATAAATCTCTGACGGTTCTCTCTATAGTGGTCTAATAAATAAACAAACTTAATGGGATAAACAAACTTGACGGTTTTGTGATGAGTTTCGATGATTGAGACGTATTTCGTTTTTTTTTTTAAACCACATCGAAACTCATCACAGGGATGTATGTAATAGCTAGGTTACACAGGGATGTTCATAGGATTGATTCTCGGGGTTGTTGACTGTCCACTGATTTAATTTTGATTTAACATTCACAGTATGTGTTTTGCTATATCACCTGTACTATATGATATTGCTGTTGTGAATCTACTTTCAACACGGCAACATAGTTTAATACTGCTGGGATAATTACTTAGTTATCTTTATGCAGCTAACTCTAAAGTCAAACATGCTCTTCATGGTTCTGGCACTTGTCGTTCACTGATTTAATTTTGATTTAACATTCACAGTATGTGTTTTGCTATATATATCACCTGTAATACATAATATTGCTGTTGTGAATCAACTTTCGACCTGGCAACACAGTTCAATACTGCTGGGATAGTTACCTAGTTGTCTTATGCAGCAGTATAGATAACTCTAAAGTCTAACGTGCTCTTCACGGTTCTGGCACTTGTTGTGAAATTTTCCGTCATCCTGGTAGTACATTTGTACTGATTTTTACTTATAGCATCAATCTATGCTGTTGATGTACCGGGATAATATTTTTTCTAATCTTTTGAGCACTGACTACGCGCCCTCTCCTTATTGCCACCCTGCCCAACTTTTTCCCCTTAGGGCTTGTTTGGCTGTCCGGGTTAAATAGCCCCGGGAAAATAATCCCGGCCGGGAATCTGAAAAAAACAGGTATAAAACATCGGGATTTTATTCCCGACCTCCGGAGTAGGGGAAAATTCTCCCCGGGAAAAGGCTGGGATCCCCCGGGATTGCAGTTGCCAAACAAGCCCTTAGGGATTCTTTACTAATAACTTAGTGAAATGGTAAACTATCATGATGATTTGCAATTTCCATGCTATGTGTCAGCATAATAAGCATGTTAAGACATATGAAGTTTCACTTAAGAACAAAGACTTTGTTGAGGGTCCTTGGTCACAGAACAATTTAGACAATGGAGCTGATCTTTTAATACCTGTACCGGTTCCACTTGGTGGTGTGATAATTATTGGCGAGGAGACGATAGTTTACTGCAATGCCAATTCTACATTCAAAAGTATACCCATCAAACAAGTAATACTTCTGCTTACATTTGTTGTATTCTTGTTTTGCCAATTAAATAGTCTGTATTTTGACATGCTGTAATCACCTGTGATAATGACCTGTACTCACCTGTGATTCACAGGTGGGTCAATAGCAGATTACAAGCTATCACTATTGCCTCCTATTTCATGCTAGATAGGACAACTTACATCAGTTCCTGGTGCCATGTACCAACTAAATTACCGGTAAGTCGAAATGGAGGCTGGGCTACATGTAGCCTGGTTTTCCAAAAAAAATTGAATCTGCAAATTTTTGTATCGAAAAATTCTGAAAACAATCATAGTTGTAGACAATACATTGATCTAACACTGTGAAAATTTTCAATAAAAAATTCCTTGTATTCTGTTCTGAGCAAAAAAGAGAAAATCCGCAGAGCTGACTCGGTGAACAGTGCGCAATCAAAATAATTTGAAATCTTGCCAGATTTCTCTTTTTTGCGTAGATCAAAATATTTCGAATTTGCGGTTGGATTTTTTCACAGTGGTAAATCATAGTATTATCTACGACCATAATTTTTTTCAGAATATTTTGAAAGTCAAATTTGAGGATTTAAATTATTTTGGCCTCCATATCGCCGCTCTCCTAAATTACATGTTATTGTTTGCCCGTTCAGTTAGATAAGCAATCCTGCATCTCCATTGGTGCCTTCTACTTATTCTTATGTTAAATTGCATTTAAGTCAAGGTACTCTCAGCCCCACCCACCAAAATGGAAAAGAAGGAAAATCACGAACAACTGAAAAAAGAAAGGAAAACCAGTAACTACTAACTAGGTACTGCATGTGGGCACTTAAACTTTCATTCATCCTTTTTGTTATTATTTTCAATGAAATTTGCACTGAAATATTCATTGGTCTTGACAGCTCATAAAGCTGAATCTCCAACCTGATCCAACTGGTTCATTAATTGAAGTCCTTGAACGATATGTGGATCTTGGACCTATTGGGGACTTCTGTATGGTTGACCTTGATAGGCAGGAGCAAGGTCAGGTGGTCACTTGTTCAGGAGCATTTAAAGATGGTTCAATTCGGGTGGTTCATAATGGTATATGGATTAATGAGCAGGTATTGATTTAAATAATTATTTTCTTGCTAGAAAATTACTAGCAAACATCGCAAGTGTTATACCGTTGTAAGTTGAGTTGTATATCTTCTCTCATCAATTAGGCTTCAGTAGAACTGCAAGGCATCAATGGGTTATGGTCCTTGAAATCTTCCTTCAATTAATGATCCATACTACATGTACCTGGTGGTGAGCTTTATCAGCGAGACACGATTCATGGCTATGAACATGGAAGATGAATTAGAAGAAACGAAGATAGAAGGCTTTGATGCACAATCCAGGCTTTGTTTTGCCAAAATGCCATCAGTGATCTGCTTATACAGGTACTTCTCTGACGTACCTTTTGGTTTGGTTTCCTTGTTTGATATGCCGTAGCTGGATTATCCCAGTAATCTATAATATCTATAAAGTTCATCCCCACTAAGATCATTTAATGTTTGCAAGCTGACACCTCGTGAAGCCACATCACCCTAATTGTTCTGGTCCGTCCGATTTCAAATCTACCGTCATTTGTTATGTGTTGGATCAGCGCATACGAACCATGCGGCCTATTAAGCCCGTATGCATGCACCCCATAACTATAGCCTCTTTGATGCTCGTATGATGGATGTAACCGGCACATCATTATTTTTCTTTTCGTTGCCATCTAAGCGCCATCCGCATCCACCTAACAACAGCTATTGACGTTTCCACTTCTCAATCGATCTCCACGATACCTGAAGAAAAAATCGGTATCCACGGTGAGGTCGCTTCCTCTTTCTCTCCTCCACAATTTATGTGAGATCGAAACAGCTGCATTCATGAAGCAAAGCTCACCTCCATTTAGGCTTCAACCGCATAAACACACGACAGTCTCTTGGTTCCATCCTGATCAGTTCGCCCTAAAATTTCCTCTACCTGGCCGCCTGTCCTCAGTCCTCTCCCCCCATCCCTTCTCCACGCCCACGACCCAATACTGAATTACTGATGCATACACGATCGTATGGCGCAACTCAGGACCAGAGTAGGGAAAAGGGAGAAGGTGGACGAATCCATTGGAACATGATCCCGTGACTCATACGCTCATCTGCACAAGGAGGGCTAAAGGATCAATTCAGGTGAGATGAGGTCCATTACTCCTAACGTACTGTTGATCTTCTGCATTCCTCCTAGGCGTATATCCTCCTCCACTTTGGATTTTTCTTTTGTATGATCAATCAATCATGCATAAAACAGCGCTAGACTGGAAAAACTGTGACATGTGAACTAAACACTTTTTTTCGTTGGTCTTTTCATTGCTCGATGGATGCCAGCATCCTGTTTGCGGAAATTATAAGTATGCTTATTTTCCCAACATATATACTAAAAAAAACGTATACTATTGTAGTAATTGCTCTAATCATAGCTGATATTTTCCTTTTGCAGATCAGTGTGGAATGCGCCATGGCTACTTATTTTCTCAAGAACATCTATAATAAATAGAGGACGTCTAACATCTATAATATATTGTAGTAGTTTTTCAAGAGTATTTAGGAGTATGCTATTTAGTAATATTTCTCATGAGTATATTGTATTAGTTTCTCTAACGCTATGTTTGGATGTTGGAAAAACTGGCTCGGAATTGAATTGGACTGGAATTCTAAATCCAAGATGGAAATGAATTGGTCTCCAATTCCAATTCTGTTGTTTGGGTGTTCATAGTATTCGCTGTTGGAATCAATGGGTAGTATCCAATTCCAATTCGTGTTTGGATGTACAAATCATGGAATTGGATATTTTGTTGAGTTTGGATAATATAAACTTCTCTATAAATATGTAAAATATAAACTTCTCTACAAATTCTTTACGGTTTCAAATTAATTTTGAAATTCCGCAAGTTTTACTCTCTTACTGTGTAGTAATTTAAAAATACTCTAATCTGAATCATAATGCTGGACGGTATATTAACCGTGGTTTCTCAACCAGAACACGAGCTTATTAAGTATAGAAACATGCCACCAAAGATTAACGCATCTACTACAAGTTCAGTAGTAGCAGCCGCAATCAATCAAGTTCATCTGCAGCAGCCACACAAGTTCAGTAGCATCTCCCGCACAAACCTGCTCTTGCTCCATGTCCATGTGCGACCACAGGCGAGGGGACCTGCTCGTCTGCTTGATAGCGATAGCTCAAGAGTGAGAGAATTGGTGCCGCTGCAGGACCGAAATACGGCAGTCCCAGTTTAGAGCAGCAGAGCACACGAGTGCTGCTCCTGCATATGAACCAAAAGGAGAGGAAAAATTGCAGCTGCACGACCCGGCAAGGTACAGGAGGAGCGGCAAGCCGGAAGAGGCTGCAGGGGCCTGCCGCGGTTTCAGGACCCGTTCACTGGCGGACGGAGGCGCAGGTTCCGGAGCCACACGGCCGGCGGCGGAAGATCTGCAGCCAGGACGCCCCGGAAGATCTGTAGCGAGGGAGCCCGGCCACACACCCCTGTACTACCAGTCCGGTGGCTAACGCTGCGCGCCATCCCAGCTCGTCCGGGAAAGGACCCCGTTGTCGGCGGCGCCGGAGCTCTGTCCGTCCCAAAACATGGAGGGCACCGCATCGAGTGCAGGTCCGGGCGTCGCTAGCTTGCTCGAGGTCGCGGCTTCTGTTTTGCTCGCTCTCGAACCGGTACGCTACCAATTCCAAGCGTTTCCGAGCTCAGGACCTCCGAATCTGCGAGAGGGTGTGGGACGCGAGAGCGGGGGTCGCTCGGAATTCGCTCGCCTTTCCAGACCTCAATTCATTAACCAGCCCAAACAACGGAATCGGTCCACAAATTCCAGATTTCCAATTCCAACCCTGTTTTTCCGACATCCAAACACAGTGTAATTGTATCAATTGTTCCTTTGCAGATTAGTGGGGATTGTGATATGTTGTAAAATAAAGGTCACTAGAAGCAAGTCAATGGCTTTGACCATCTGCCACGTACCACTTTCTCTATCAATTTATCTGTTTGGCAAAAGGTTTTGCGCACATGTTGTTTCAAAAATCATATTTCATGGTGCGGATCATATTCTAAAACCATATGAATACTTTCACATTGGTATGCAATGATGGGCTCAATGCTATTTATGGCGATGATAAATTTTCTTGGTACCCATGATAACTCTCATACTACATATTATTACAACGATTTGTTTTTCTACTAATTCCCGCTGCAACGCGCGGGGAATCACCTAGTATTAGATATGGTGGGTTAGGGAAGGTGAACGAAACACTAGATGGAAATGGATGAACCCCGAGTAAAGAATTAAATTATTGTGGGTGATTCTAATTGTATTTAATGTGTGTTAGGTACTGGTGAATTTTCATGAGCAGCCATAATTTTGGCAACAAATCTAGCAAGATTTTTGTATAGGTGGCCAGTTTTTCTTGGTATTGCTAATTTTGACACCAATCAAACATACCCTCAAGCAATATTTTGTGTCAAGTTGTACGTTCCAGGTTTCTTTTCAGCATTTTAAATGATTACACGACTATGCTGCATTAGTACTGTTTTAAGGAATATTACCAATATCTTATCAGCTATTTCTAATGGCAGGTTACAGCTAATTCCGTTTGGGCCTTCTGGAGCGTGCCGGGTTGCACCATGGAGTACATGATGGGGTGTGTCGCCAATGGCACACTTCGTCGGCCTCCTTCACGGCATCGGCGCCTCCTCCTTCCCACTGATGGGCACCGAGGAGGACGGCATCGTCGTCATCCGGCTCGGGGTCCTCCTCCTCCCGCGGCACGTCGGCGCTCCTTACCCCGAAGCCGGAGGTGAAGCAGGAGCTGCGCAACCCGGGGAGGCGCGCCAGGCGGAGCGGGGCCGGGATCGTCATCCGCGACCCCCCGACCGGGCAGCGCGGCAGCAGTGGCGGCCTAAACCCTCTTCCATCTCTGCCGCCGTCGAACAAGGTGAATACGGAGTACGAGCACCTCATCGCCGCGCAAGAGAGCCTCTTCGACCCCGACGTCGACGATAACGACTGCCCCGAGCTCGCCGTCGTGCTGCAACAGTCGCTCAACGATATCCTGCCGCTGGACGAGCAGGCTGCCTGCGCGTGGTCACTGCGGGGCCACGCGGAGATCACCACGGCGCTGTTCCTCAACCTCACCGCCGACGACCACGATGCGGGTCCTAGTCGGGTCAAGGACGAGGAGGAGGAGGTGAAGCAGGAGGCCGACGGCGGCGAGGACGAGCCGCTGGACTTCACCGTCTTCGGCTGCTATCGCCGCTATGCTAGATTTAGGTTTAGATTTACTTGTTTTCGAATTTCGTTCAAATTTATAAAATTTTCTAAAATTTGGAGGAAATATTGATTCTTCCTATTGACGCCGCGGTGCCAATATACACAATTCGGACGAGCTCTATTGGCGCCGCGATTGGAGATGCTCTAAGCTTTTGTTCACATTCATATGTGTCTACATGTATTTAGACATGTTTTAATGTCTATATTCACTCATTTGGCTCCACACCTAGTCTAACATGTGAGGGACCTAAAACATCCTATATTAAGGAATGGAGGGAGTACATGGTAGAGATTCATGAGCTGACTCTAGCAATTATAAAATAGACCTGTAAATACCAACGATGTTCTAAAAGTAGCCATAGAAATGACATGAATATCAAAGCATAGACCTGTAAATACCAACGAGGCACTCACATAAATTTAATTTTGAGACGTAATGAAAGCATACGGCGCAATCATTAAAGTAATTATCCAACATCGACAAGAGTACCAACACAAATAGTCAGGGAATGTCAACAGAGAATTTGAGGTCAATTCCAATATCATGGGGCGAGAGAATATTTTTTGTCGTCATTTTTGTGTGTTGACTTTTGCATTGACTTTTTTGTTGACATTAAAAATAATTATAACGGACTGGTGAAAAAAGAATCAAATCACTTTTTAATAATTCTATCAACTCTAAAACTGACATCCCTGGTAATCTTTTTTTATTGTTGAAGATATGCGTCAATTGACTAGCACCATGCACACCGAGTCTTTTCCGTTTTATATGAAAATTTATATTATTTGCATATATACTGCTTTATATGGTACTAGCACAATACGGGGCGCTGCAACGGGTTAAAAAATAATCAAATGTCACATCTAGGCCTTTCGTGAATATATATTGTGTGGCCTTGTTCTCATATATATTCTAGTATGTTTTTCAACAACAAAATTGTTGTGGGGCATTAAATGCAAGACATGAGAAAATTGGTATTCAGTATTGAAGCATCATATACATATTGGTGTTTGTAGTCGACGCTTGATCTAGTTCGTTTAGAATTAGTCAAAACCGTTACATTAGAACCCTCCCCCAGCCCCCGACCTAACCGTCCCCCGGGTGGCGGCGTCGAGCCACTTCAGGGAGCTCCTCCTCCGCGGTCCCCCGGCCTCCTCCAGCCTCTCCCTCCCCTCGCCGCCGTCGGAGGTGTCGCCGGGCCAAGCCTGGGCGGTATAGCAGCGGCTGGGCTTTTCGCTGGTCGCAACTCGGGGGGATTGGGGAGGCGCCCCTGATCTCATTTGTGGTGGTGGTGCGTGGCGTCGGCGGCCGGAAGGCGAGATGGCGGTGGTGGCGGCGTGGCCAGATCGCATCTCCGCCGATCGATGGGACGCATCATATGGGAGTCGGGGCGGCGACCCCGGGCATGGCGGCGAAGACCTCTTCTCCGGAGGTAGACGACTGGCCTCGTTGTGATCTGGGGTGGTAGATCTTGGGATCCCACTTCGATCTGCTGGTGTGGCCCTCCTAGTCTTCGAGTACCAAATCATCAATCTGCTACATGTGCTTCTCATGATCTGGCTGCCGACATGTTCCGGTCTTCCCATCGGAGATCTCCGCGGTTTGGCGCATTGCGTCATTGGATATCTAGATCGAATTGATCCGGTCGTGCGCGCTCTCATCTATGGCCAGAGATGCTTCATGAGGGCGACGCGCGAAGCTTCGCTGTCTTGTCGTGGTCATGTGATATGTCTAAAATAGATTTCCATGACATTGACAGTAGTGAAGAAAGTCATGGTGGCTGTGATCGGAAGCTTGTGCTGGCGGAGAGGAGGTTTGGTTGCGATGAAGACTCTAGGCACATGTTTTTCTATGTGTTAGGTGTTGGGGACTTGCAGCAGCGGTCTTGGCAAGAGGGGGTGGCAACATAGGTGGACAACATTCTGGTGGTACTACGTACCGAGCCATGATGTTCAGGGTGAAAGCTCAAGGTCTGCCCTTCATTGACTGTACTTGGCAATGGCCTTGCTGAAGGCATTGTTTTCGAATCTCGGTCTTTGTTCAGGGTGAAAGCCCAAGGTCTGGCATTTATTGGTTGTACCTGGCAATGGCCTTGCTGAAGGCATTGTTTTGGAGAGCCTATTTTGCTATCCGGGTGTTGTATTTTGGTGGTGGTTAGAGTATTGCTGTTGCGAGTGTTTCATCACTCCGACAGGGTCTTTGTTTTAATTTTCTCACTTTTTTATTTTTTCTTGGCTGTGTACATCCTGTATGTCTTTTGATATCTTGTTGGTACAAAGGTAATTGGTATCTCTGTGATATTAATATATTTCTTTATCAAAAAAATAGTTACATTTGACAAACTACAATAATTAGCTTACCATAACTTGCACACAGATAAATTGGCATTGCTATATATGTAGGAAGACATATGCAAAGGGAAACCGTAGAAGAATTAACACACAATTAGATTTTGGTGGGTTGTGAAATAAAGCAATTAAATTACTCCTTCTTAGGAACTTAACCCCACTATCCCGATTACAATTACATGAAGCAATTGAGAACTACACACCATGATTTTAATTTGTGACTTGGTAGTTCGTTTCATTTTCATTTTCAATGTCTATATTTCCTTATTTTCTTCATCGTATTTTTTGTTCTCACGTCAACCGTCACTTGCCAAGACCTCAAGGGCATCGGCCAAAACAGCAGCGGTAGGCATATTTAACCATTACATCAATCCCAAATTCTCCACTCCTCAACGCGAAGCCATTAACGGAGCTAGCAAAGCAGAGTAAATTTCTACCGCCAGGGTCACCACCCCACTCGGCAGAGATTGTGTAGCTGTTGGCGTGTACCTAAGAGCATCTCCAACTGACACCCAACGCGCCGGCGCGCTAAATTTTTTTTGCGGCGCCAGAATTGCGATTTCTCGTGCGCGACGTCTGTTTTGCTTTAGCAGACGCGCTATATTTCAGCGCGCGCGCTAAAAATATTTGCTCCAGCAGCTGCGCTAAAAATTCCAGCGCGCGCAGCACAGACAACGTTTGCATTTTTAGAACGAACAGACAGACATACGAACAAACCGAATCAAAGTCTCGATTAAACTGACTACATTACTAACGAACAGACGAATGTTTGTTGACTACACTACTAAACAGACTCGATTAAACTGACTACATTACTAAACAGACTCGACTAAATAGACTAGAAATCAAAGTCAGAGTGCGAGCTCTCCGACGTATCGGAGATCTCGGACCACAGATGCTCCCATCTGGGGTCTTCCTCGTCCCAGGTGGTGTTGTCCATCTGCCTCTCCGCCTCGGCCAGCCCAGAGCTCCCACCGCTCGAACCTCCTCTCCGCCCGCTCGGCGGTGTACATAGCCAAGAGCTCCGCCTCGGCGGCGGCTTCTTACGGATGGCTGTGGCGATACTCCGCCACCATATGCGCGTCCCTCTCCACGATAAGAAGGCGGATCTGGAGCTTGCGGTGGGCGGTCCGCTCGTCGGCGGTAACGAGGTGCGGCGGAGGCGCCAGATCCGCCGCCTGCCGGGCGGTGGTGACGTCCGTGAAGTTCATCTGGCGCCGGCTCCGGTCGAGGCGCCATGCTGCCGCGTCGTACGCGCGGGCCGCCTCGTGCGCCGTCTCGAACGTCCCGAGGGAGATCCGCTCGTCGCCGGAGCGGATCTCTGCGTAGAACGTGCCGTTAGCCCGCGCGTGCACGCCGCGGTAGCCGGACTGGCTCCTGCGGCGCGGAGGCATGGTGGCGACGGCGCGCGGCGCGTTGGCGGCGGCTGTCGGTGCGGATTCCGTGCGGTGGCGCGAGCGGTGGGGGAGAGAGGGAAGCGGTTGGGGGAGACTGGGGGACGCGTGGAGTGAGCGCGCGGGGCGGTGTATATAGCGCGGAACGTAGCGCTTCGGCCAGCGCGCGCCGACGTTTTTTGCGCGCGCGCTTTTTTCCCGCGACTGCTGGAGCGCGCAAAATGGCCCCGCGCGCGCGAAAAGCCCGTTATTTGGCGCGCGCGCTCCATTTGCCGCGTTTGTTGGAGATGCTCTAAGTAGTCAATCCGACACGAAACGTCCACGGCGAGTCGTCCTTGCCGGCGTCCACGGCAAATTCTCCACTACAACGACGCTGGCGTCTATGGCATCCGCGTAGGCTTGTATAAGGCTGACGGCCGGCGCAGGCAAGTCGTGAGGTTGTCGTCGGACGGGACCCGGACCCGGCGCCGTACAAGCTCATGTCGCCGCCGGGGCAGAGCTTTTTCTGTGGGATGAGAGAGGAACCGTGCCGAAACGATTTTTACAGCCGCACGGACAAATCGTTTTTTTTATTTACTAGGACATATGCCCGTGCGTTGCTACGGAACCAAACAAAAGTTGCGTGACATAACGTGTTTCGGATTACCTAGTTTTCATATGTTCACATGTGCAAAGGTCACTTTTTTGTTTAGTTGTGACTTAACTCGTAATAACGTCCTTCACGGATCTTTAAATAAACTGTTCAAACTTATAAATCGAAATGGAACGTGACTTTTTACTACACCCAGGTTTAGAAATGTTTCATACTATGTCTGTGATAATTGTCATGCAAGTTCCAATACGAAAATAAGAGGCATGATGAATTTACAAAAATCTGAGAGGATAATACATCAGAAAGTCGGAAGACACATATAGAAAGAACTACATCTCCTTTTGCACTTGAGCTCCCAAACGTGAGAGGATAATGCAAAAAAGAAAGGCACAAGTACAATCACAACACGCTGGCATCTATGCACCGGCGCTCGAGGCAGTCAGGAGTCAGGACGCTCACTTGCTGCTCGTGCTCTGCCGCGCTCACTGACTCGGCGGTGTCGACACCATCTCCTCGTCCTAGTTGACGCACGGAGATCTCTGAAATTAGGAATGAGACATGGTTAACTTTGAATCAAATTTAATTTCCCTTATATATGTACATAGTTATAGCAGGGGCAACGACAATGAGCAGAGACACCTTCTGAACTTGAAGATGACAATTTTATTTTAATTGCTTAAAACAACTGGTCACATAGTGAAACTTATGTGCCGCAAAACTAATCAATATGTGTTTTTTGTGTGCTAGACAACAAAGTAAGTTCCCATGACAACATACTTCTCAAACAAATTGCCCAATAAAGAGACTGCAGCGAAGTAAAATTAATATGTAATTATGTAAAAACTGGTTTAAATGCACACATTACAGATTGATGAAATTTACTCAAATTACCACAGTTGTAATTAATTATGAGAGGGTAAAGAACCACGGCCTTTCAGCTATAACATATAGGTTCAATAATTAATTATGAGCATGAATCATATATATAGGACACTGTGTGATGAGATTTACAATAGCTGAAAAGGAGCACCTTATAAGAACATGCATCATAGAGGAAACTAAGAACTCCCTAACCTGATAGACCCTCCACTGTTGAGTAGCATCTGCATTTTGATCACAGTTACCGATTAAGTAGCATCTGCATTTTGATCACACAGAACAGAACTTAGTTCCAGCACATTGCATAGCTTCTGTACATTGAATTGAACTAAAAGAACTAACATGACATAGCAAAGCACTGATAGATAGAAGACCACACCTTGTTGGCTGTGCACAACCAGCTTCGACGCTAATTTAGGGCTTGCAATTTTCCAGAAAGCATTTGGCCACTCAAAGCTACACATGCCGTTTCAATTTATCTACATTGTTACTAGTAGTTTATCCAATTTATAGCTGAATATAAGAATAAGACGATGTCGTCAGTGTCCGATCTGACACCAGATCGAGCGTCGCAGCCCGTTGGGATTCAGGGGCTCTCTCCCGTGCCTTGAAGACAGCGCAGCAGCAAGGAAGCCAACGGGATCACGCGCTGCCCCTGCTAATTGGGTTCGGCGAAGGAGGGAACGCACCCGGTGGAGCCGCAGTTCCCGCACGCGATGGAGCAGGCAACACTCATGTGGTGGAGGACGGCGGTGGGGGCAGGGCGTTCGCATGGGGGTCAGCCGCCAGAGAGAGAGAGGGGGCGAGGAAGGCAAGAGGGAGAGGGGGCGCCCCGTCGATGGATTTTTTGGCTTGGCCCACGGAGCGAGCGGAGATTAGAGCTAGCGACTTGGTCTCCATAACCAAAGGTGCGTCTCAGGCTAGGCATCTAGGACTTCGCGACTTCTCCTTATTTTTGCGTTGTACCTGAAATAGATCACGGGAAAATTAAAGCATATGTACATCTTTTGATCTAGCAGCTCAGCAACATAAAAAGGTACAAACTAGTTAACAGTACCTGGGCCCGGCGCCACGTCTGTAACATATGCTGCGGATTAAATCTGCTCATCTCCAGTGTTGGACGGTTGGGGTGTGCCTCGGCCATGCTCTTGAAAGCATCCTCCGCAGCCGTCGAGCCACGGTAGAATAGGCTGACAGTGAGGCGAGCAAGGCTGGAGAGGTGCTGGATGCCAAAGTCGAAATCAACCGCAGCAGATCTGGGCTTCTCTTTGAAGTTACGGAGTTCAAGCTCCTTCAGCCTCGGCATAGCCCCCGGTTCAAACATTAAAGCTCCCATACGAGCATTGTAAACCTCAAAATTCTGCAACTGTTGAAATCCTTCGCCCCTGATGATGAGCTGCGGTGCATCGTCTATTCCAAATAAAATCAGTGTAAATTCAAGCAGACTGGGTATCAATCCAATCATCTCGATATCCTGCTGCTTTATCGTTTTCCGACTCTGCAAAAGCAACATGTGTAGGTTGGGAAGTGACGCGAGCCATCTGCTAATCAGGCAGATATCTCCTCCATATACACGAACCTCATGGATGCAACCCAAAGCAGGGAGGATTGGCTCTTCTCCATCCTTTTCTCCCAAGTGATACTCAATGCTCAAGGAACGGAGGCCGCATTCGTCCATTTTACAGAGAGCGGACACTAGCTTTTCCTTGGACTGTTCCAATCTGTTGCCTTCTATCCCATCAGTGCGCAATCTAATCCTCAGCCTTTTCAGATTTGTTAGTTTGCCGAGCTCTTCCACATGCTTCAACTGCAAGGCATCAATCCAATCGAGCTCTTGCAAGTTTACCAAGTTCCCAACCCATCTGGAAGCTTACAACCAGGGTCAACAAACAAACGTGTCAGTCGTCGTAGCCGAGTTGTGCTTTCAGGAAGCTCACGTAATCCATAGCCTATAACTAGCGTCTCTAGATACAGTAACTCCCCAATTTGCCTAGGAAGCTCCGTGATTGCTGTTCCAGAGATATCCAAGTATCTCAGCTGATAGAGTCTTTCAATATCCTTGATATGATGATTTTTCAAATTTCTGCAGAATTGCAAGTCCAGCACCCGCAGGGATTTTGGCTTCCCAAGCTCAGGCAGCCGCTTGATGTCCCCAAAAGTACCGATTGACCGAGCATGTGACAAATCCAAGTGCTCCATGATTTCTTCATCCCCAGTTCCCATCAGAGACAGCCGGCGAACTATGCCGTCATGCTTGCACTGTTTTTTAGGACAGTACACAAGTTCTCTTCGGAGGACTGGCAATGAGGAAATCGAGGATGGTGTCATGGACTCGGCAAGACCGAGCCTTGCCGTCATACCCTATGTTCACGGGCTGTATTAGACTTCTGTTCACAAGCTCATGAAAATATTCCTCTCCTAATTCCATGAGATCTTGTCCGCTATCTCCATGGATAAAGCCTTCAGAAATCCATCTGCGTACCAACCGCTGCCTTCCAATCTCTTCATCTTCAGGAAACAAGGCCAAGTACAATAAGCAGCTTCTTAGCTGGTGGGGAAGATCAAAATAACTAAGAGCTAATATGTAATTCATGGTCTCTATTATATCACTTTTGGCCTTTGAAGAGCGAATTGAATGTCGCACCCGATCCCACTCTTCTTTTGTTTCCCTTGTTGCGGCCAACAAGCTAGAAATAGCAATGATGGCCAGAGGTAGACCACGACATTTTTTCAAAATATCTTTGGAAGGTTCGTTCAAGCTATCAGGGCAGCTTTCTTCACAACCAAATATCCTCTTGAAAAACAACTTCTTTGAGTCAGCCTCACTGAGTGGTTTCAGCTCATAGACAAGATCTTTATGAGAAGGACAACAAGATTTGGCAACATTAACTATACGTGTTGTGATCATTATTCTGCTGCCACATATATTCTTGACAAATGCACATTTCAAAGTTTCCCATATTTCTAACTCCCATATATCATCAATTATGATAAAGTACCTGCAACACAGTTTTATGAACATACGTATTAGAGCTCATTAGATATTTATTTATAGTAATACTATCAAGTATTGTAAAATCCTGAAACAATGGCACATCTGTGTGCATCCTAGATATAATACACATTGATGTAATTGTCTAACATCAATAAATCTGTCATTATCTGAAACATACTTGTACCGTAAGTGAAACTCTGAGAGCATCTCACAATAATACACGGCTGCAAATGAGGACGGAACTTAAAGATAGCACCTCCACATAGGGTACTAGGTATGAACTTAAAGGAAAAAAATTAACATAGGAGGCAAACAAAAAATAACAATGAAATAGCAAGATTGAACAACCAAGAGGAAAAATTGTGAATTCCTTAATGAGATGCTCAGGCCGAATCAAAGCAGCTATTGCCAGTGGAAAGGTACAATGTTTGCCATTGCCAATAGGATATGTTTGCAGTAGGATAGATATCCAAAAAATGGTGGGGAATACCCTTTTTTGGTAACAAGTTATTTCCTCATGATTGGTAGGACCACATATTGAGTGGGTCTGCGCCTCAATTCGTCATGCAAATTGCTACGAATCCAGGAAACAGAAGCAACAAACTACGGTTATTATTTTGTTGCTAATCATGAACTTAATGAACTGCACATCTGGTAACAGTGGTCTGCACATGCAAGTGCTTTATCGTACAAGATAGATATATTTGTTGTCATGTACTTTATTGTTTTCACTGGTGCCATGTCACGGTTATTTAACAAACAGAATACAGCCCCAAGTTTGACAAACCTGTAGCAATCAATTGCAAAAATGTGTGGCGCCAGACATTGGCATACAGATTTTAGCTATATCTTATAGTGAACAGAACGGCATAAGTTACAAAAAACAATGGCTTTATAAATGAAGCCATACAAGTTGAGGACAAAAAAAGTTAAGACGGATGTAAATTACAGCAGAGCAATCTTGATTAGCAAAAGTCTACACAGTTAAGGAATTTAATTGGTAATAGACTTCACATATATACCTTCTGTCTTGGAGGATTTCTCGGATCTTGTTTATAATGAGTTGTGTATCATCCAATCCAAAGTAAGCATTGTCGTTCTTGGTGATTTGTGATAATATAGATCTTAATATCCCCTTCATGTCAGGCCTGCGAGAAATGGAGACAAAAGCCCCACACTCAAAGGTCGCTCCAAGGTTGACCCGGATCTGGTTGGCCAGTGTGGTCTTGCCCAACCCTCCATATCCAACAACGGAGACAAATCTAAGTGATTCACCGTCTTTCTCATTCAGCCACTTGATAAGTTCATCTCTTGGTCCATCAATTCCAACAAGCTCGGTTACATCTTTGTAGAGTGCACGAAGTCGAGGGTCGACCTTGTCTTTTGCAGGCATAGAGGAGGAGGACTCATCAATCTTATACCTTCAGAAGCAACAAATCAGATACAAGAAGCATCTGCTTAGTTACAAATCTGATGGTACTGCTAATAGTAGTACTAAAATAAGATGATTTTGTACCTTGAAAATCTGTCGCTGACCTCCTTAAGTTGGTTCTTGATGTCCTTGACCTCCTTGGCGATCTTGCGGCGGGTCTTGATGTCCGGCAGCAAGCTCTTGCACTTGTCGACGAGCTTCCTCATGCCATGAGCCTCGGAAGATGAGGACTCATCTCGTTCCACCAGGACCATGAACTTGTCGATGTTGTCCTCTATCTTATAGGACATCTCCCTCACTGCGTTCACACGCAGCCTTGTTGGCTCGTCAGGCTCCTCCACATCTGACATCTTGAGGAGGAACGCGCACATGACCTCCAGCTCGGCCTTGAGGAACTTGATGTCGCCACGGACATCCTTGAGCAGCTTGTATTCGTCGGTCAGCATAGCTCCCAACTTCCCCAGGAGGGAACCCATCGCCCCCGTGGATGCGCTCACGAGAGCTTCCGCCATTGTTGCTCCTCGCTAGCTCGGTCCTTCTCTCGATCTATGTGTGTTGACTGTGGGCTTGCAATTGGCAGTGGTACGGACGGTACTACTACTTGTTAAGTACGGTATACTCGTGAAAAGAGGTTCAGACAGCTTTTGCAGGAGGCACATGCTACTGCTGAACATAACATGGATGGGATTTTTCTACATGCTATTGCTGAAGCTTTTGCAGGGAGCACATGCTTTTGTTGGCAAAGCACCGAATACTGGATCTGAGAAAATTAAAATAGTGGAAATTGGCTCCGATCCGCAAAATCTGTATCAACACATAATGTAAAAAATGGCCGAGCACAGTTCAAAGTTCGGCACTAATGCAACAACAAGAAATGCAATCAAATTATGTAGAAAACAACCTCCCAAAAAAAGCTCTTATTTAGTGCATTGACCAACAATGTGTTTCAGAGTCTTCTGAAGCTATATGAGGGAAGAGAGGAGATGTCATTGCAGGGAGGTGGCGTGAGATCAAGATCTATCTGAATCCAAGTTAAACTATTTTATACAGGAACTTTTTTTAGTTGGTACAGCTGGACGAATCATTTCCAAAAATTTCAGTTGACTCTAGACATGTGGATGGCCAATTAAGACTGTCACCTTTGTTTAACTGAATTTGGCCTGATCTCTATCCAAGCTTAGCTGGTGTGGTTCATACGGAAACAGGGCAACATGCAGACACTAATTGAGTAAGCTCCACATCACTTTCACCTTATTGTTTAGCATATAGTCATTACACCATCCCATGTACGAATATTCGCTATGCCACTTGGATTTGGGAAAAAGCTGGGTGTTAATTTCATAATGCCAATTGCCCATGAAAAATGATAGCGTAACCGTGTTCGCCTAAAAGATCTATCCGGTGAGGTCTGCGGAACAGGTCAATGCTTATCCCAATCATGAAATTAAGAGTTGTACCGCAATGTGTTTGGACGCAACTGAATTAAGTAAGTACTCTAATTAATAACTGGGACGTACTGCGGTGATGGATGAAGGCCGCCATAGACCTCCCGGCGCACCGGCTAGCCCCTCATCTCCACCGCCGCGGTGTTGCAGCAGCAACTCCCGCTCTGCCTCAAGCGGACACCCCTTCCAAATTCCATCTGCTGGGCGCAGGAGATGTACCAGATGTAGCGCGGACAGTTGCGGGCGCCTCCAAGCCGAACCAACTGGCATCCTCGACCCCAGTGCCGACTTCTCACCGGCGGACAGTCACGGGCGGCGCACTGCTTGAAGTCAGCCTATTGATGGGCTTTTGACATGGACACTTCACACTTAGCTAGCCTCGCGTCTAAACGGGTGCCGCTTGTCGACCCCGGCGCCGACTTGTCGCCGGCGGACAGTCACCGGCGGCGCACCGCTTGAAGCCGGCGCGTGAGGCGGAGCAGTCACTTAGCTAGCCTCGCGTCTAATAAGGTGCCCGCAGCACCTGTGCTACAGGGCCGACTTTGGTGGCCCATTAACAGGGTGTATTATTTCTTTGCTATTTTCATTTTTATCTACTCCCTCCGATAGTCCGATCATGCCCTCAAAAAAACAAATCTACTCCCTCCGATGCGATATAATTTTCGGCAGGAATAAACTGTTTACGTACAATGGATTAGTACAACTCAATATAGTTTATTTGGATCAGAGGAAGTATTTTTCTTTAATATACTTTACATATTATCTTTTTTCCCCTCTGTTTGTCACATATAAGTATATGAATAGTTTTTTTTTTAGATAAAGGGCTTTATTACCCAATTAAGTATTACACCCGGCCTCTGCATAATAAATGCACATAGCCGCAATCCAAACGAGAAAGAAGAATTGTGCAACATAAGCGAATTACAATCAGCAAAGATAAAGTAAGACGCATATGTCCTAGGCTAGCTCGATGGCCTATGGAGGTCCAATCCGGCGATCAAGCGGCCACCCATGTTGTGAAAAAATGTTCCTTGCCACCTCTTCCAGTCATGCACACGTCTCCGTAAAGAGGTCTCGATGTCCCACCCGCTGTAAGGTGGACCACATACGGAGAATATCTGTGCAACGGTAGAGTACCTGCAATTGAGAAACATCTTTATCGTTGAAAACCTTGTCATTTCTATTAAGCCAAATCGACCATAATACGGCAATCGCTCCTACCCTAATAACCGTTCTAAGCTTTTTATCTATCCCATGTAGCCAGTTGCCAAAAACATTGGCGACAGACTTGGGTGGATATAGGTTAGACGCTATTTGGATAGATGACCATATAGAACATGTGAAACTACACTCGAATAATAAGTGTTTAATTGTCTCTTGGTGTGGATAAAATACACACTTAGTACTTCCATGCCAGTTCCGTTTGACAAGGTTATCCTTGGTCAAAATGACAACCCTACGAAGATACCACGTAAATATTTTTATTTTTAGTGGAATCTTCATTTGCCATATTTTTTTATTATCATCGACTGGAATATCCGAATGCACGAGCGCCCTATACATAGAATCTACTGAGAATTTTCCATTCCCGCATAGATTCCACTGAAATTCATCGGGACCTTGTGTAAGTTGAACTGAGGCCAACCGTGCTAGCAAGGCGTTCCAAGATGTTAATCTCGGACCAAATAAATATCGTCTGAACGTCACATTGGGTGGTGAGCACTGCATAACAGTGGCTATAGTATCCCCTTTGTGTCGAACAATATTGTATAGAGCAGGATATTGCTCCCGGAGGGTGGTGTTTCCTAACCATTTATCCTCCCAGAATCTAATCTCCGTGCCATCCTTAATATTAAATACGCCAAAGCGAAAGAAATGCTTCTTAGTCGCCATTAGGCTGGCCCAAAAGTGGGAATCACCAGATTTCCAATACACCTGTGATACCGCCTTGTGCCGATGTATTTTCTTTTAAGAAGTGTTGTTTGCCAAATTCCATCTTCGGTTAGCAACTTAAACAGCCACTTCCCTAAGATGGCTGAGTTCTTGATACAAAGATCATGAATACCCAACCCTCCTTGATCTTTTGGTCGACAAACAACATCTTATTTAGTCAGTCGATACTTCTTTTTCTCACCATCCCCTTGCCAAAAGAATCTTGATCGGAAGTAATAGAATTTATTCAAGACCCCTTTTGGTAATTGGAAGAAGGAAAACATATACAGTACCATATTTGTAAGTACCGAATTAATGAGCACCAATCTGCCACCAAGGGATAATAATTTACCTTTCCAACTAGACAGTCGTGCTTGCAAACGCTCCTCGACATGTCTCCATTCCGCATTAGTCAGTTTCCGATAATGTATTGGTATGCCCAAGTACATTATGGGAAATTGACCATACTCACAACCGAATAAATCAGCGTACTGAGCAGCTGCGTCCTGTGCATCGCCGAAGCAAAACAATTCACTTTTATGGAAATTGATTTTTAATCCTGATAATTGCTCGAATGCTGATAAGATCAATTTCAGATTCGTTGCCTTATCAAGATCGTGTTCCATAAAAATGATTGTATCGTATGCATATTGAAGTATAGAAAGTCCCCCGTCGACAAGATGTGGAACTACACCTTCAATTAGGCCATCCGTTTTTGCTTGTTCAATCATGATGTTCAACATATTAGCCACTATATTAAATAATATAGGCGATAGAGGATCACCTTGCCTTAGACCCTTTTTTGTTTGAAAGTAGTGGCCAACGTCATCATTGACCTTTATCGCCACACTTCCCCCCAGAACAAAGTTTCGGATCCATTCACACCACTCATCAGAGAACCCTTTCATTCTCAGAGTTTGTAATAAGAATGGCCACTTTACTTTGTCATAGGATTTTTCAAAGTCTATTTTTAAAATTACCCCATTAAGTTTCTTCGTGTGCATCTCATGTACGGTCTCGTGGAGAACCACGACCCCGTCTAGTATATTCCTCCCTTGCATAAACGCAGTTTGGGTAGGTTTAACCACATGATCTGCAACAGAATTCAACC
Source organism: Puccinellia tenuiflora (assembly GCA_012064385.1). NCBI lineage: Eukaryota > Viridiplantae > Streptophyta > Magnoliopsida > Poales > Poaceae > Puccinellia > Puccinellia tenuiflora. Next base: position 1,220,040 of record QRDG01000485.1, on the reverse strand, counting down.
TAATGGTCGCTACCTTTGTAAAGATCTTGAAGCTAACATTCAGGAGACATATAGGACGATACTGTTGTATCCTCTCAGCCGCCTGAATCTTAGGCAATAAAACGATTTCCCCAAAATTAAGATGAAAAAGCTCGAGTTGTCCAGCATGCAAACAGCCAAATAACTCAAGCAAGTCAGACTTGATGGTTTCCCAAAAATGCTGGTAAAACTCAGCTGGGAATCCATCAGGCCCAGGCGCCTTATTATGCTCCATTTGGAAAACCGCCTTGCTTATCTCCTCTTCAGAGAAGGGTGCAATGAGCAGGTTGTTTTCCTCCGGAGTAACTTGGGTAATATCATTCGTTCGTGTCTCATCAAGAGTGAAGTTTCCTTCCTCCGGAGCTCCGAACAGAACTTTGTAGTAGTCCGTAATATATCCTTTGAGCTTGTCCTGACCCTCGATCAGGCCCTCATCCTGATGAAGAGAGTGAATGAGTTTCCTCCTATGTCTGCCATTAGCGACATTGTGGAAGTACCTCGTATTCGAATCTCCTTGCAGGATGAATTGGGCCTTAGACCTTTGGTACCATTTAAGCTCTTCTTCCCGCAGCATACGACCCACTTGCTCATTCGAATGCCGTTTTAGGTCACTCTCATTTGCTGATAAGGGACGTACTTCTGCTAGTTTATCAAGCTCATCAATAATGGAACACAGGCGCTCTTTTTCTTTTTTAAGCATATCGGTTGTGTGTCTCGCCCACCCATGAAGGAATTTATGCATACTGCGCATCTTATAATTCCACCGTTGGATAGCACTATCACCCACTGCCGGTTGAGCCCATATCCTTTTAACTAAATCATCAAAGCCATCCCGCAACAGCCAACCTAATTCAAATTTGAATTGGGACTTAACGGGCGGTTTCAATGTTCCAGTAGATAGGAGTATGGGGGTATGATCCGAGAAAGCCTCAATACGTTCCAAAGCACGTACCGTCACCAATGGATATTTATCCTCCGAATGGGAGTCCATCAGTACCCAGTCCAGCTTCTCGTATGTCGGCTCGGGGAGACTATTAGCCCAAGTAAATTGTCTCCCCGCCATATGAACCTCTCGTAAAGACAAGCTATCAATTACAGTATTGAATAAGAGAGGCCAATGACCGTCAAATCTACCCTTACTTTTCTCGTATCGGTACCTCGGCATATTGAAATCCCCTCCTATAAGAATAGGGTGTGGGTTATCCTTAGCTAGATTAACCAGTTCTCGAAGAAAAGCAGCCTCATATTCTTCTTGGGCCGCACCATACACAGCAACCAAACTCCATATAAAATTATCGGACTCGAATATGAAATTTAATATGAAATTCACCATCCGAATGGTCCAACAACTCCATGGTATCGGTTTTAATGCCAAGTAGCATGCCACCCGATCTACCTCGAGGGGGACAAGAATACCAAGCAAAATCCACTCCACCTGAAAGGCGGTCTAGTAGGGTGCTTGGAAAATCTCGTCGACCCGTCTCGGAAATAGCCAGAAAATCCAACTTGTGATCCCTCACATGATGCGCAATATTCAAATGTTTTGCCAAGTCGCCTAGACCTCTGCTATTTTTAAATATGCCATTCATTGGAAAACTATTGGAAATTTTGACTTTCTTGCCTTTTTACGTGAGGATTGGTTCTTTTTATTTTTTGCGGATTTAGATCTCCGGCCGGTAGCATACAGGTCATCAAAAGATCCCAGCTGAAATTCAAAAAAAAAAAAGATCCCAGCTGAGCCTCGTCCAAATCCACCTCCGTAACCTCTCCTACAAGATGTGATAGAAGCTGTCCATCTATTGTGTCATTCGCTTCATCATCATCTACAGTTGAGGCTACCGGCCTACTCAAAACAGTAGCTGATACCCTACGGCGATCATACTCTACATGTTTTAGAACATTAGCCGAAAAAACCACCTCCTTTTCATTTCTCCCTAAACTTACGCCTACCGATGACAACTTAGCAGATAAAGTAGATGTAGGAAAGGACAAAATTGATTTTGAGGTGCGGGACATACCGGAATCAGGAGTAGAGAAGGACTCGGCTTTGGGACGCATCGCCTTCGCCATCGAGTCCTCATCCGTCACTGAGGCCCCATCCTTCCCAGTGCGGTGGCGTCCGCTACGCCTAGGAGTCGCCAGAGGCGCCTCCACTGGTGCGGCCACAATGGGAGAGGGCGAAGACGATGTAGCAGCCCTCTCGACCATTGTGGTAGAAGCCGGAGACGCGGGCGAAGTCGCAGCCATAGCAGGGGGAGTGGAGAACAAGGCTGCCTTGCGACGCATTGCCTTGGCCATCGTATCCTCATCAGTTGGAGATGCACCGTCCTCGCCAGCCTAGTGAGGACCACTACGCCTAGGAGCTCCCTTCGGCTGTGGACGACCCCTAGCTGCATCGGACACAGTGGGAGAGGGCGTAGGTGTGGTCGCAGCCCTCTCGACCACCGTGTACGTACTCGGCGTCACCGGAGAAGCCGGAGTCGCCATGGCGTCTGAAGACACCACGGGGGAGGACACAGTCGGTGTAGAGTCCCCCTCCACCCTGGAGTCACCGCGGGTGGTACCCGCGTCGTCACCTGTCATAGGGCAGCACAGCGAGCCGACCACCATGCACCTGGATGGCGACCCGGTGCTCGCAGCAGCCGCGGAGTCGACGGGTGCGCACGCCGCAGCAGCACCCGACCCGCAGCCGACAAGCGAGAGCTCGTCCTCCGGCGCCCCGCCGAGAGAGTCAGCTCCATTCGAGCTGAGCAGCAGCCCACCAGCAGCGCCCAGGTCCAAGGCCTGCCGGTGATCATGCGTCGCTCGTCCCAACAAGCTGGTCGGCGTCACCTCGGAATCCGTCGCACGGTCGGCTACCAGCATCCCATCCGGCACCGGACACCCACCAGAAACAGCCCGCCTAGGCCCCCCAGCGGCCAGGCTCCGTGCAGCTCCCAGGACAGCACCCGGGACGAGTTGGCACCAACCTTCGGCCCACCAATTCCGCATGACTCCCTCCATTTCTTCACTAACTCGATGGCCCTTGGGTTTTGGGGTTGGGATTAAAAGGTGTGACAGCCAGACTCTTCAGCATATGCGTTCTTGGCGCTCCTTGTCCCTGTCCCCCACCTGTACCCGGGCCATGGTCGATCATCATATTAGTGACTCCCGAAGTATCACCAACGGAACCACCATGCTCTGTTTGATCTCCCGACCCGTCTTCCCCTAGGCCATTTTGAGTACGTACATAATAGTTGTTTAACACATGAAAACCTTATACAATCCATTTTTTCGAGATGTATGAAGGTTTTCAAAAGCAATAATTCATTTTAAAATATGTCCATATTTCTTAACCCTACGCGATAATTCCTATATTATAGGTGATATGAACCAAAATTAAAATAGAACAAAAATCCAGGCGAACTAATTGGGTGAACGGTAATAATAGTCAACCAAAAATGAAATTAATAAGGTGAAAAGGAACCAAAATTTGGGTGAACCAAAAATAATAGAAACCAAAAATGTCGGCGAACCGAAAATAATAGTGAACCAAAATAGAAACTTGAATTCAATGGAACCGAAAATAATAGTGAACCAAAAATGTCGTTGAACCAAAAATAATAGTGAACAGAGAAATAACTAAAATCAGGTGAGCCAAAAATAATAGTGAACCATATCGGTGAACTGAAAATAATAGCGAACCAAAAAAAAATTCGGGTGAACTTCAAATAATGGTGAACCAAATAACTACATCGATGGATTCAAAAATTATTCACATGTTCATGAAAACATTCAACAATTTTAAAAATTATTGACAGGTTCTAAAAGAAGTATTCTTGTATTACCAAAAAAATGAAAAAGGAAAAGAAATATGATCAGGAAAATAAGAAAATAAAATGGTACAGAAAAAATAAACAAAAAAGGAACAGAGAAAGAACGTAAAAGCATAATGAAGAAAGGAAACAAACAAACAAAAAATAGTGTTACGAGGCTGCGGCCCATCTACGCGGGCGAGCGCATGCTTGGACTCGCAGTGGGCGATGTATAGTGCCTGCACATCTAAACGGTCGGACGGGATCCTCAAACGGTGCCGATATTTTTTCTTTGAATTGGAACTACTCTTTGTATTTAAAAGTGAACCGAAATAGAAACTAAAATTCGAAAGAACCAAAAATAATAGTGAACCAAAAATGTCGGTGAACCAAAAATAATAGTGAACCCAAAAAGAACTAAAATCGGGTGAACTGAAAATAATAATGAACCAAAAGTATCAGTGAACCAAAAATAACAGTGAACCAAAAAACTAAAATTCGGGTGAACTTAAAATAATGGTGAACCAAAAAACTAGATCGACGGATTCAAAAATTCTTCATAGGTTAATAAAAATATTCAACAGTTTCTAAAAATTGTTAACGGGTACTAAGAAAAGTATTTTTGAATTACCAAAAAATGGAAAATGAAAAACGAAAATAAATATGATCAGGAAAATAAGAAAATAAAATGGTACAGAAAAATAAGCAAAAAAGGAACAGAGAAAAAAAGTAAAAGCAAAAAGGAGAAAGAAAACAAAGAAAACAGTGTTACTGGGCTGCGGCCCATCTGCGGGGCGAGCGCACGCTTGGACTCGCAACGGGCGATGTATAGTGCATGCGCGTCTAAACGGTCGAACGGGATCCTCAAACGGTGCAGCATTTTTTCTTTGAATTGGAACTGGGTGTGAGAAAGAGCTGGGTGTTATATACTTTCATAATGCCATTTAGCTTTGAAAGTTGTATCACGCTACCCTGACTGGGACGTACTGCGGTAGTCGATGAAGGCCGCCATAGACCTCCCGGCGCACCGGCTACTCCCTCATCTCTTGGAGCAGCTCCTTCTCCGCCTCAAGCGGACACACCTTCCAAGTTCCATCTGCTGGGCGCAGGGGACGTACCAGATGTAGCGCAGACAGTTGCGGGCGCCGCCAATCCGAACCAACTGGCATCCTCGACCCCAGTGCCGACTTCTCACCGGCGGACAGTCACGGGCGGCGCACTGCTTGAAGCCGGCGCGTGAGGCGGAGAAGTCAGCCTATTGATGGGCTTTTGTCATGGAGCTCCCTACAAAGCCCAAACACTTAGCTAACCAGGCCGACTTTGGTAGCTCATTAACAGGTATAATTTTTCTTTGCTCTTTTCTTCTGTTTTTCAGTTTTATTTATTTTTCTTTAATATACTTTACATATTATCTTTTTCTCCCTCTGTTTGTCACATATGTATGTGAATAGTTTTTTAACACATGAAAAAAATTCCAATCCATTTTTTCGAGATGTGTGAACGTTTTCAAATGCAATAATATTTTTTTTTAAATGTCCATATTTTTTAACCCTACGCGAAAATTCCTACATTATAGGTGAACATATGAAACAAAATTCAAATAGAACAAAAATTTGGGCGAACTATTTGGGTGAATCATAATAATAGTGAACCGAAAATGAAATTAATAAGGTGAATATGTGATTTTTTGCAGACAGTAGGTAAAACAGTAGGTAAATTCATCGATCTAGTGAAACAAAGTATCAGTGAACTGAAAATAATAGTAAAACAATAAAAAACTAAATTTGGGTGAGTTTAAAATAATAGTGAATCAAAATACTAGATCGATGGATTCAATAGATTCATACAAATATTCAACCGTTTTTAAAAATTGTTGGCGGGTTCTAAAAAAAGTATTCTTGCATTACCAAAAATGGAAGCTAACAAACGAAAATAAATATGATCAAGAAAATAAGAAAATAAAATGATATAGAAAACATAAACAAAAAAGGAACAGAGAAAAAACATAAAATCAAAAAGAAGAAAAAAAAACAAAAAAAAAACAGCGTTACTAGCTTGCGGCCTATCTACGGGGCGATGCGGGCGAGCTCAATCTTGGACTTGCAACGGGCGATGTATGGTGTTTGCGCGTCTAAATAGTCGAACGGGGTCCTCAAACCGTGCGGAAGTTTTATCTTTAAATTGGAACTACTCTTTCTATTAAACTAGCTCACATAACTCAGCAGCCACCTCAATACGTACATTATTCTCGCGAAAAAGAAAAAAGAAACTATCTACATCTACAAGGTTCTGGTTGGCCCCAAACTCCGCCATGGCATGTCCCACCTTATTATAGTCCTTGGGCAAAAACAAATATAAAAAGAGATAAATTTTAACCAGACATAGTAACCAATATCACGAAAGATAATGTTATCAGGCGCGAGGTCAAAATCACCAGACTTCACCACACTGACAAGATTCTGGCAATCGGTTTCCACCTTGATGTGTCCCATCTCCCAATTGAGGGCTCCTTTGATTCACAAGATTTGTATAGGAAAGGCGTAGGATTTATGTTTCTATAGGAATCCGTACTGTAGCACCATTTGATTTAAGGAAATACACCAAAGAAAATTAGAAGGAACTTTTCCTATACAACCAGATTCCTAAAGAAAACATGGGAGGGTTTTTCGATTCCTTTCCAGATTTTTAGAAGCAGCTGAGGACAAAATACCCGTGGTCAGCCCAGTCCAGCTAACTATCCCATTTTTTCGATTCCTTTCCAGATTACATACTGGCCATGTATACCCAAACCGTGGCGATTTCATTGTGGTCGGAGACCTGATGAAATCGATATCCTTGCTTGTGTACATGGTAAGCACTTGCTGTTTACTTATAAGCTTGGCACCTAAATATCTAATGCACGACACTAGTTCCAGTTTGTGCACGTAGCAGTCTCTTCAGAATGACTGTTTTTTTTTTTGTATTATCTTTTGAGCAGCATGAGGAGAGCGCCAAATGCAAGAGCTTGCCAGGGATTACAACGCAAACTGGATGACTGCGGTTGAGATGATCGATGACGATATCTATGTAGGCGCAGAGAACAGCTATAACCTCTTCACCGTGCACAAGAACAGCGACGCGGCCACGGACGAAGAGAGGGGCAGGCTCGAGGTCGTCGGGGAGTACCACCTCGGGGAGTTTGTAAACAGGTTCCGCCACGGCTCGCTCCCGGACTCGGAGATGGGCCAGGTCCCCACGGTCATCTTCCGCACGATCAACTGGGTTATCGGGGTCATCGCCTCCCTGCCCCACGACCACTATGTGTTCCTGGAGAAGCTCCAGGCGACCCTATTGAAGTTCATAAAGGGCGTCGGCAGCCTAAGCCACGAGCAGTGGCGGTCGTTCCACAACGACAAGAAGATGTCGGAGGCCCGCAATTTTGTGGACGGCTATCTGATCGAGTCGTTCCTCGACCTCAACAGGGGCAAGATGGAGGAGGTGGCCAAGGCGATGGCGGTCCCCGTGGAGGAGCTGTCCAAGAGGGTGGAGGAGTTGACGAGACTGCACTAGATAGCAATCCAAACAATGCCCTCAAGATCAAACCATGTATATCTTTTTTTTTTTACTGTTGTACGTGTCCGTCGCTCAAGAATGATCCTGTGGAATTGTTTGTAGTAACATTTTCTTCTCTGCTTTGAACGTTTGGTAAGGTGTACTTTTTTCCTCTGTGCTAATGTAGAATTTGGCGGTGAATTGTTGTCTCTTACGAGCATGCCATTCCAAAACATACACCTTGTGGTATTACTTGGAACAATATGCTGTCCTTTTCCTAATCCCTTTTTCTCAGTATTTTGTAATACCATGGACATGCAGGTGCTGGAAATCAGGATGGCACAGGGTAAGCATCCTATTTGAACGTTTTGAGTATGTGTGAAGGTGCAAGAGAGGTTCGAGGTGGATATCACGGAGCTGCCAGTCGTACAAGAAGTTGTCTCCTCGTTAATCCTGTCGTGTTTGGTTAACATTGCTGTTTGAAATGTTGCATGACCTGGTGATCTGTCTTTGTAAACTCTGCACATATACCAGAGGAGGAAGAAGAAGATGAAGGATGACATATCATGGATGTTTTTCCATGATATTGACCAGGATCCACGAGGAGCCGGGATAGTGTATGTTTGTGTTTGTAAGATGACAGAGGCAACATGCATGAGTTTTGGCAGCTTAGCTTGTGCTATTGAATTATTCATTGACCGTGGTATGTGTACATGGCCTGCGTAGATGAGGATGCGTTGATGCTATTGCTATCTAACAACTGACTAATGGCATGGAAATAAGGAAAAAACATTTGGATTATGTTGCTTTGTATATTAAACTATCAACTACTAATATGTATTTCATTTGCTCCCATCCCAATTGATATAATCCTACTTGCATATTACTTGTAGCAGTACTTTGTTGCACATAAATCTGACAGTTTTCTCTCTATATAAATCTTTGTCTAATAAATAAACAAACTTGACGGTTTTCTGATGAGTTCCGATGATTGAGACGTATTTCGGTCTTTTTGTTTTTGTGTTTTGAAACCACAAGGCTTCGACCAACAATTTCTGTCTTCTCCCATCTCCCCTCTCCTCTCCGACGGCGGCGGCGGACGGCGGAGATGAGCATGTGGAACTACGTCGTCACGGCGCACAAGCCCAGCAGCGTCAGCCACTCCTGCGTCGGGAACTTCACCGGCTCCCACCAGCTCAACCTCATCGTCGCGCGCCACTCCCCCTCTCCCTTTCTCTCAACTCCATCTCCCCCAATTTAGGGTTCAGCTTGCTTCTCGACGGCTCTCTATTGTTCCCCCGGCGCCGGCGCAGGAGGAATGTTGGTTTACCGCTCTATCTAGTGTGCACTGTGCAGCACGACAGTAGGGGAGGCTCCACTCTGCCAAGCTAGAACGAAATGGCGCGTAGGGCTAGGTTAAATTCCTTTTGCTAAGTGTGCGTGGCTGCCCAACTTTCAGGTCAGTGATCCATGCCACCTAGGAGTGCTGGTTGTGCTTCTATGTCATTTGTCCGCTGCCTGTTTGTTTGCATGATATCCTGCTGCTGCAAGACCTATGATAAATGTTTTGTTCTGCTTGCAGCCTATGCTAGATGTGCCGATATACGGAAGAATCGCCACGATCGAGCTCTTCCGACCTCATGTGAGTGAGTTCGTGTGCTGCTTTTCATATGTCGCACTTGTCTTTCGTGCAGTTTTTCTGTCAAAAGCAATTTACTGTCTGTTTCTCCCCTTCAGAATGAGACTCGGGACTTCCTTTTTGTCGCCACGGAAAGATACAGGTTCTGTGTCCTGCAGTGGGATGTAGAGAAATCAGAGCTTCTCACCATGTTGGTAGAACCAAAGCACATTGTCACTATATAGTACCTTCCGAGAGTTATCACCGTGTTTCGTATGGAATTATGATTTATTTGTATTATGTAGATCCATGGGAGATGTTTCTGATCCCATTGGCTTCCCAACGGACAATGGACAGGTACCGCCTCTTTCCATATTCAAACCCTTCCATATTCAATGATTTTTGTTTTCCATTATAATTCAAAATGGTATCACGTTCTTCCTAATTTTATCTTCACCTTTCCCTGCACTAAATGATACTACTAGATGGCCTTTGATTTATAATGCAGATTGGGATCATCGACCCTGACTGTAGGCTTATTGGCCTTCACCTCTACCATGGGTCATTTAAGGTAAGCACACTGTCCGTTACTTCTGTTCTTTTGGATCTTAGTCATTCATCCTTTGTACCAAACTGTACTTTTGCATCCCAGAGATTTTTTATGTTGTTCTGATTCTTTCCTTTAATTGGATATTTCTTTGTCAGGTTATACCATTTGACAACAAAGGACAGCTGAAGGAAGCTTTCAATATCAGGTAGGCAGTGAATAATTAATTGTTTTGCTGATTGAACCGTTCATTCAGTGATACACTGTAGAAATTTAGGCGGCGTTGTAACCTGTAACTATAACTCTTGGAGCATAATTGCATGCTTTTGCCGGGTTGCTCAATGGGAGGAATTCTTAGAGGATCTTATTGTCTTCCGTTAGAGGCAACCATAATGTACTTTGTTTCAGTTTCTCAACTTTATATTTATGTTGCTTGACCTGCTATCATTGTAGAAAATGCATACTTTTGCTTCAACATGCTTGTTGGTCAAGACAAAGCCACCATTTCTCATGGCATCTCGGAAGTCGTACGGATATTTCCGTGCTTACTTCTGTGCTATAGTTACTGTCATATGAATAATGATATAGGTTTATAGCACAGTTGTTGCTAGAAGTTCACGATAGAGTTAATGTTTCATGAGGGATAGTCTTTATTAATATTTGACCTGATTAACTTAGATGCCTTCCCTTCCTTATGTCAGACTAGAAGAGCTTCAAGTATTGGACATCAGACTCCTGTATGGCTATGTCGAACCTACGATAGCTGTCCTCTACCAGGTTTGCTCAAGCTTCAGTCTTTCTTACACTGTATATACTTTCAAAGTCGAAATCCAGCGGTTCAAAGTATTGAACTACATCAATCACAAATCACTAGTCTAATGATGAATATGAGCTTCCCGTATTTACATAGGGTTTGCCATTATTCTCAACTGGAGCAAATACTAGTTGGTTTACACCTGTAATCCTTGGGTTTTCTGTATTTACTTTTAAAATGTAGTCTGTTCACAGTTTGCAGTGCTTAACTTCTTAAAGGTTGTATGTAATAGGTTACACAGGGATGTTCATAGGATTGATTCTCGGGGTTGTTGACTGTCCACTGATTTAATTTTGATTTAACATTCGCAGTATGTGTTTTGCTATATCACCTGTACTATATGATATTGCTGTTGTGAATCTACTTTCGACACGGCAACATAGTTTAATACTGCTGGGATAATTACTTAGTTATCTTTATGCAGCTAACTCTAAAGTCAAACATGCTCTTCATGGTTCTGGCACTTGTCGTTCACTGATTTAATTTTTATTTAACATTCACAGTATGTGTTTTGCTATATCACCTGTACTACATAATATTGCTGTTGTTAATCAACTTTCGACCCGGCAACACAGTTCAATACTGCTGGGATAGTTACCTAGTTGTCTTATGCAGCAGTATAGATAACTCTAAAGTCTAACATGCTCTTCACGGTTCTGGCACTTGTGAAATTTTCAGTCATCCTGGTAGTACATTTGTACTGATTTTTTACTTATAGCATCAATCTATGCTGTTGATGTACCGGGATAATATTTTTTCTAATCTTTTGAGCACTGACTGAACGCGCCCTCTCCTTATTGCCACCCTGCCCAACTTTTTCCCCTTAGGGATTCTTTACTAATAACTTAGTGAAATGGTAACATATCATGATGATTTGCAATTTCCATGCTATGTGTCAGGATAACAAAGATGCAAGGCATGTTAAGACATATGAAGTTTCACTTAAGAACAAAGACTTTGTTGAGGGTCCTTGGTCACAGAACAATTTAGACAATGGAGCTGATCTTTAATACCTGTACCGGTTCCACTTGGTGGTGTGATAATTATTGGCGAGGAGACGATAGTTTACTGCAATGCCAATTCTACATTCAAAAGTATACCCATCAAACAAGTAATACTTCTGCTTACATTTGCTGTATTCTTGTTTTGCCAATTAAATAGTCTGTATTTTGACATGCTGTAATTATCTGCCTTTTATCTTTCCATACTTGCTCAGTCCATCATAAGAGCATATGGACGGGTTGACCCAGATGGTTCCCGCTATTTACTTGGTGATAATACAGGCACTTTGCACTTACTTGTACTCACCCAAGAACGAGAAAGGTACCTTCCATTGTGCCATTCTGGAACTAAAGGAAACGTGATCTACTACTTACATATTTTCTGTTCTGATGTATTGGTTACGTTCTAGGGTAAGTGGTTTGAAAATTGGGCACTTGGGAGAGACGTCGGTTGCATCGTCAATATCTGTTATGGTCGGGCTCCAGTATGCACGGAAGAGGCCCAATAGGGGACCGAATTAGGGGCTTAGCCCGAGTTATCTAGGGTTTAGAGGAGCTGTCCTCCTATATAAACACTTGTACCCCTTCGATTGTAAGCAGACAAGAAAACATATACTGTTGTCGTCTCCCTTAGGAGACGGGAGCCCCAAACCCTAGCCGCATCCAGCCCTAGCCGCCGCCTCCTCCCTCTCGCAGCGACAGCGCCCAGCCGCCGGCGTCTGCGCCTCCAGCCGCACTCCTCTCTCTTCCACCCCTATAATCTACGGCCGAGACCTGGTAGAACCGTAGTCTCTACCAATTTGGTATCAGATTGCTTGGGTTCGATGATTTCTTCCAACCTCCCCACCACCGCCGCCGCCGCCACCTCGCAGCAGCCGCCGCCGCTGCCCTAGCCACCACCGCCGGCCACCTCGGGTCCACCCGTCTCGGGCACCGCGGCCACCGCGGCCGACGCGGCCCCCGTCCTCTCTCCGGCGGAGATGTCGTCGGCGATCCGCGACCTCACCCTGTCAGTCTCGAACCTCCGGACGTTCCTCCAGGCTCGACACCACCGCCCCCGCCGGCTGCGCCCTTCGCGCCACCACCACCATCCACCGCCGCGCCCCAGGGACTCCCGATCACCCAGATCAGGTTTCCGCTGTCGCCGTCCCCGCTGCCGACGTGGATCAACACGCTGACCTATACGACGGCGCCGCCGCAGCCAACGGTGCTGCAGCCGCCCGCCACCACCTTCGGGGGGTTCGGCGGGTATACTGAACCGTACGCCGGGAGCTCCATGGTGCCGCAATACTCTCCTCCCGCCACGATGGGTCACCACGAGGGCGCCTACACGACCTCGCCGCCCGTGCCGCAGCCGCCTCGCTTCACCAAGATGGAGTTCGCCACCTACGACAGCCCCGTCGACCCCCTGAACTGGCTCAATCAGTGCGACCAGTTTTTCAGGGGGCAGCGGACCATGGCGTCCGACTGCACGTGGATCGCCTCCTACCACCTCTGTGGCGCCGCACAGACATGGTACTACGCCCTCGAGCAGGACGAGGGCGGGATGCCTCCGTGGGAGCGCTTTCACGATCTGTGCCTTCTCCGGTTCGGCCCCCCATATGCGGGAGCCGCCTAGCCGAGCTCGGTCGCCTCCCCTTCACCACCTCGGTGCAGGACTTCGCCGACCGTTTCCAGACATTGGCCTGCCATGCGCCTGGCGTCACGGCTCGCCAGCGCGCCGAGCTCTTCGTCGGCGGCCTCCCCGACCACATCCGCGTCGACGTCGAGATGCGCGACCCCCAGGACCTGCAGACGGCCATATACTACGCGCGCGCGTACGAGCAGCGCGCCAACTCCATGCAGCAGGCGTTCCCGGGCCGCGGCGCGCGACCCCCGACCCGTCCCGCACCGGCGACCGCCACCCCGACGCGCCCCGCCCTGCCGGCCGCTGCTGCAGCCGGCCCCGCGCCGACACGTACCTTCCGGCGACTGACGTCAGCCGAGCAGCTCGAGCGGCGCCGCAAGGGCCTTTGCTTCAACTGCGATGAGCCGTACGCGCCGGGTCATACGTCCGCCCGCCTGTTCTACTTGGAGACCGTCGACGACGCGGAGGTGGAGGCCCTCATCGCGGAGCTCGACGCCACCACACTCTCTGAGGCCGGCGTCACGACCTACGGGCCGGTCGATGCGACCGCCTTCGTCGTCTCCCTTCATGCCTTGGCGGGTATCAAGACGGCGAAGACGATGCTGCTTCCGGTGACGATCCACGGGGAGCGTCTCACCGCGCTCGTGGACACGGGCTCGACGCACAACTTCCTGTCCAGGGACGCCATGCGCCGCCTCGGCCTCCAGCCGGCGGGCGCCGAGAAGTTCAGCGTCACCGTCGCCAACGGGGACTGCCTTGCTTGCCAAGGCGTGGCGCGACAGGTTCCCATCCTCATCGGCGACGAGCCCCTCTCCATCGACTGCGTCGGCATTGACCTGGGCTGCTACGACTTCATCCTTGGCGTCGACTTCCTGTCCACACTAGGCCCCATCCTTTGGGACCTCGACGTGCTGTCCCTCATCTTCTGGCGCAAGGACGGTCGTCGCGTCCAGTGGAGTGGACGGGCATCGGCGGCTCCGACGCCGCGACCCCGCAGCTTCAGCTGATGGCGTCCGCGCTTGACGAGGCGCATCCTCTCCTGGCCGACCTCCTGCAGCAGCACAGCGACATCTTCGACGAGCCACAGGGCCTCCCACCCGCGCGGCCCTGTGACCACCGCATCCACCTGCTGCCGGGCACGGCGCCTGTTGCCGTGCGCTCGTACCGGTACCCCCAGCTGCAGAAGGACGAGCTCGAGCGCCAGGTGGCGGTCATGCTCGCGCAGGGCATCATCCGGATTTCGACATCGCCATTCTCCGCCCCGGTGCTCCTTGTGCGCAAGGCCGACGGCACATGGCGCTTCTGCATCGACTACCGCGCCCTATGCCATGACATCCAAGGACAAGTTCCCTATCCCCATCGTGGATGAGCTCCTGGACGAGCTACACGGAGCGCGCTTCTTCACCAAGCTCGACCTGCGCTCGGGCTATCATCAGGTGCGCATGCACCCGGACGACATCGCGAAGACGGCGTTCCGTACTCACCATGGCCACTTTGAGTTCCTGGTGATGCCGTTCGGCCTCTTCAACGCGCCGGCGACCTTCCAGGCCCTGATGAACGACGTGCTCAGCCCATACTTGCGCGCTTTGTGCTTGTTTTCTTTGATGACATTCTTATCTACAGTTCATCCTGGGCGGAGCACCTGCAGCACGTGGCCATCATCTTCAACGAGCTTCGAGCGCATCGTCTCCACCTCAAGCGCTCGAAGTGCTCGTTCGGCACGACCTCAGTCGCATACCTGGGGCACGTCATCTCGGCGGACGGTGTCGCGATGGACGCGGACAAGGTCGCCGCCGTCGCAGCATGGCCGACCCCGCAGTCACCACGGGCTCTCCGCGGCTTCTTGGGCCTCGCCGGCTACTACCGGAAGTACATCCGGGACTTCGGCCTCATCGCCGCGCCACTGACGCGCCTCCTTCGACGCGACGCCTTCTCATGGGACGAGGAGGCGGCTACAGCGTTCGCGGCTCCAGCGGGCGCTCACAACGGGACCCGTCCTCCAGATGCCGGACTTCGACATGCCGTTCGTGGTGGACTGCGACGCCTCCGGCATCGGCTTCGATGCCGTCCTCCACCAGGGCGAGGGACCACTAGCCTTTTTCAGCCGCCCCTTCGCCGCTCGCCATCACAAGCTCACGGCGTACGAGCGCGAGCTTATCGGGCTGGTCCAGGCGGTGCGCCACTGGTGTCCTTACCTTTGGGGTCGGTCGTTCCGTGTGCGCACGAACCACTACAGTCTCAAGTTCTTGCTGGACCAGCGCCTCTCCACCGTTCCGCAGCACCAGTGGATCAGCAAGCTCTTCGGCTTCGACTTCACCGTCGAGTACCGCCCAGGCCGTCTCAACATGGTCGCCGACGCCTTGTCCCGCCGCGACACTGAGGATGTCGCCGATGACGTTGCCACGGCGGGCACTGTCCTGTGCATCCGCTCTGGCCTGTCCTTCGCCTTCATCGATGACATTCGCCGAGCGACTTCTACTGTGGCGAATGTCATCAGCTAGGGGCGCCCTGGCGCCTGGACGATGGGCTGCTTCTACACGGGCGCCGCCTTTTCGTGCCCGCCCATGGCGACCTGCGCCACCAGGTCTTGTCCCTGGCGCACTCTGCAGGACACGAGGGCGTGCAGAAGACCCTCCATCGCCTCCGTGCTGACTTCTACATCCCCGGTGATGGCGCGTTGGTCCGTGATTGGGTGCGGTCATGCGTGACGTGCCAGCGGAACAAGACGGAGACGCTGCGGCCCGCGGGTATGTTACAGCCGCTGGATGTGCCTTCACAGGTGTGGGCTGATATCTCCATGGACTTCATCGAGGGCCTTCCCAAGGTGGGCGGCAAGTCCGTCATCCTCACGGTGGTTGACCGTTTCTCCAAGTACGCGCACTTCATCGCCCTCGGTCACCCCTATACAGCCGCGTCCGTGGCCCGGGCCTTCTTCGACGGCATCGTCCGCCTCCATGGGTTTCCTTCATCTATCGTCAGCGACCGTGATCCGGTGTTCACAGGTCACGTCTGGCGGGATCTCTTTCGGCTGGCGGGCGTCAAGCTCCGCATGAGCACGGCGTTCCACCCTCAGACGGATGGCCAATCCGAGGTGGTCAATAAGGTGATCGCCATGTAGTTGCGCTGTGTTAAAGTTGATCGTCCACGAGCTTGGGTGGACTGGTTGGCATGGGCGGAGTACTGCTACAACACCTCCTATCACTCCGCCCTGCATGCCTCGCCCTTCGAGGTGGTCTACGGGCGGCCACCTCCGCCGCTACTTCCTTATGAGCCGGGCACGGCTCGGTCCGAGAAGGCAGGCGACTTACTCCGCACCCGCGACGAGATCCTGGCTGAGGCGCGTCAGCGTTTTCTCCAAGCACAGCAGCTGGCCAGGAAGTACTATGATGCTCATCATCGCGAGGCGGAGTTCGCGGTGGGCGATTGGGTGTGGCTGCGCCTCCTTCACAGGACCACACAGTCCCTGGACCCGCGCTCCAAGCGCAAATTGGGACCCCGCTACGCCGGTCCCTTTCGTGTGCTGGAGCGTGTGGGCACTCTCGCCTACCGCCTGGAGCTGCCAGCGGGCTCTCGCCTCCATGACGTCTTCCATGTCGGCTTACTGAAGGCCTACCGGGGGGGCCCTCTTGCGGCGACCCCGGCCCTTCCTCCTACTTCGGATGGCCGACTTCTGCCAGCTCCCGCGATGGTGGCGAAGGTGATACAGGCACAGCAGTGTCGCGGCATGTGGCATGTCTTGGTGCAGTGGGCAGGCCTGCCCGAGGAGGAGTCGACTTGGGAGAAGCTCGACGATTTCCGCGGCAATTTCCAGATGTTCAGCTTGAGGACGAGCTGTTTCAGAAGGCGGGGAGAGATGTTATGGTCGGGCTCCAGTATGCACGGAAGAGGCCCAATAGGGGACCGAATTAGGGGCTTAGCCCGAGTTATCTAGGGTTTAGAGGAGCTGTCCTCCTATATAAACACTTGTACCCCTTCGATTGTAAGCAGACAAGAAAACATATACTGTTGTCGTCTCCTAGCCGCATCCAGCCCTAGCCGCCGCCTCCTCCCTCTCGCAGCGACGGCGCCCAGCCGCCGGCGACTGCGCCTCCAGCCGCACTCCTCTCTCTTCCACCCCTATAATCTACGGCCGAGACCTGGTAGAACCGTAGTCTCTACCAATATCATATCTTGATAATGGCATTGTCTACGTTGGTTCTCGATTTGGTGATTCACAGGTGGGTCAATAGCAGATTACATTAGTACAAGCTATCACTATTGCCTCCTATTTCATGCTAGATAGGACAGCTTAGATCAGTTCTGGTGCCATGTAGCAACTAAATTACATGTTATTGTTTGCCCGTTCAGTTAGATAAACAATCCTGCATCTCCATTGGTGCCTTCTACTTATTCTTATGTTAAATTGCATTTAAGTCAAGCTACTCTCAGCCCCACCCACCAAAATGGAAAAGAAGGAAAATCACGAACAACTGAAAAAAGAAAGGAAAACCAGTAACTACTAACTAGTTACTGCATGTGGGCACTTACTGGAACGTAGAAAACTTTCATTCATCCTTTTTGTTATTATTTTCAATGAAATTTGCACTGAAATATTCATTGGTCTTGACAGCTCATAAAGCTGAATCTCCAACCTGATCCAACTGGTTCATTAATTGAAGTCCTTGAACGATATGTGAATCTTGGACCTATTGGGGACTTCTGTATGGTTGACCTTGATAGGCAGGGGCAAGGTCAGGTGGTCACTTCTTCAGGAGCATTTAAAGATGGTTCAATTCGGGTGGTTCATAATGGTATATGGATTAATGAGCAGGTATTGATTTAAATAATTATTTTCTTGCTAGGAAATTACTAGCAAACATCGCAAGTGTTATACCGTTGGAAGTTGAGTTGTATATCTTCTCTCATCAATTAGGCTTCAGTAGAACTGCAAGGCATCAATGGATTATGGTCCTTGAAATCTTCCTTCAATGATCCATACTACATGTACCTGGTGGTGAGCTTTATCAGCGAGACACGATTCATGGCTATGAACATGGAAGATGAATTAGAAGAAACGAAGATAGAAGGCTTTGATGCACAATCCAGACTTTGTTTTGCCAAAATGCCATCAGTGATCAGGTACTTCTCTGATGTACCTTTTGGTTTGGTTTCCTTGTTTGATAAGCCGTAGCTGGATTATCCCAGTAATATTAGATATGGTGGGTTAGGGAAGCTGAACGAAACACTAGATGGAAATGGATGAACCCCGAGTAAAGAATTAAATTATTGTGGGTGATTCTAATTGTATTTAATGTGTGTTAGGTATGGGTGAATTTTCATGAGCAGCCATAATTTTGGCAACAAATCTAGCAAGATTTTTGTATAGGTGGCCAGTTTTTCTTGGTATTGCTAATTTTGACACCAATCACTCGAGCAATATTTTGTGTCAAGTTGTACGTTCCAAGTTTCTTTTCAGCATTTTAAATGATTACACGACTATGCTGCATTAGTACTGTTTTAAGGAATATTACCAATATCTTATCAGCTATTTCTAATGGCAGGTTACAGCTAATTCCGTTCGGGCCTTCTGGAGCGTGCCGGGTCGCACGATGGAGTACATGCTGGGGTGTGTCGCCAATGGCACACTTCGTCAGCCTCCTTCACGGCATCTCCTCCTTCCCACTGATGAGCGTCGAGGAGGACGGCATCGTCGTCGTCCGGCTCGGGGTCCTCCTCCTCCCGCGGCACGTCGGCGCTCCTTACCCCGAAGCCGGAGGTGAAGGAGGAGTTGCGCACCCCGGCGAGGCGCGCCAGGTGGAGCGGGGGCGGGATCGTCATCCGCGACGCCCCGACCGGACAGCGCGGCAGCAGCGGCGGCCTAAGCCCTCTTCCATCTCCGCCGCCGTCGAACAAGATGAATACGGAGTACGAGCACCTCATCGCCGCGCAAGAGAGCCTCTTCGACCCCGACGTCGACGATAACGACTGCCCCGAGCTCGCCGTCGTGCTGCACACTAGTAGAAAAATAGCCTTTTGTCCCGGTTGGTTTGGGCCATTGGTCCCGGTTCCCCAACCGGGACGAATCAATCGGGACGAATGCTCGTCCCGGTTGGGACACCAACCGGGACGAATGGGGGGGGGGCACGTGGCCCGGCCACAGGCAGCAGGGGCGGAGGCTTTCGTCTCGGTTCGTAATACGAACCGGGACTATTGTCCCGTCAGATTTTACTTTTTCCAAAAATTTCAGAAAATTGTTTAAATTTATAAAATAAATAATGCTTATTCTATAATTCATAAAAATATGAATAAAATACCAAAATGTTCAGAAAAATAAGACCTATTTAATTATGAAAAATGCATGCATGTTTAAAAAACTTAAATTAAATATTTCTTAGAACTACAAAAATGGCACTACTAGTTAAATAAGAGGAACCACTATTACACATCATCGCCACGAATATATATATTACACACATCTCATTCGTCGTCCTACATATATACATCTCTTTTACACTCTCCCTATTTAATTTCAACCTTACAGTAGAATTCTCCTTTCGGATCTAGGACCTCTGCAAGTAAGAATCCGGCAAATTCCTCTTGAATTGCTCGTATGCGATCGTGTGGTAGAAGGCCATCCCGCAACCGTTCGATCTAATTAAAAAAGGGTCAATATATATGAATGAAAGTAAACAGAATTGATGGCAATAAACTAAGATTATGAATATTGCATACGCACTTGAAGTTGTTCTAATTTTCTGCCCTTCTCACAGCACGTCTGACGAATGAACTCGCAGACGTAGTATCCACATAAATGATTCCCGCTTCCCTGGCTCAAGCACTTTACGGGAACAGAGTTCGATCAAAAAAGGGTAATGGTATTGAACTAGAATCAAAGAGATGCGCGGATCTAGATAGTACTACTTACATTTATTGGTTTAAATGTAAGCTCCTTCGCCCATTCACCCCTAGCCCTGGCGGTGAATCGTTTCCAAGCCCTGCCCGGCAAAGAAAATGAATAAAGGAGTTATATATTAATTACTTGCTATCAGTAAATGAACGGAAAGTTGCCGATAATGCCATAATGATTGAAATTACCTCTGGAGGCATTCCTGCATGTCCGCCCACTTCTCAAGGGGTTTATGTAAGGAGTCCATGACTTGTACTACTCCTTTGTCAGGCATAATGATTAGCAGAATAAAGTGGAAGCTGCGCACGCATAAGTCATCAATTATACACTTAACATCGAGAAATTAAGCGAAATAAAATATGTAGAAGACAGTAACACTTACTTGAAGTTGTAAGAAAATAATATTTCTCTTTTGACTTCGTTGAACCGTAACGCATTTACCAAGTTATTCTCGGTTTGGTCGTAAAAATCAAGGAGACTTTTTTCATAAACGGTATTTGGATCAACGAACCCAATATCATAGATTTTTCCTCTTTTGCATTCGAGAATCTTCATTCTGCATAATTAATATAGTGATAAGTAAGATAATTATAAATGCAATGAACGAGGTGAGCTAGGTAGAGACTTAACTACAGAAATAATACTTACAGACAATAGGCGCTGATGATAGCTTTGTCAAGGGCTTCTTGTTGGTATAACTGAAATAATTCACAAAATTCAATCATTACGTGGTCATCTCCATGCCCGTAATGCTCGTTCTTATATCCCACGTAGATCCAATTTTCCCCTTTCTTTGAGGCTGCCATGTACCAACTATGCAATCTTCGCATTTTTGTTGGTAGATCTTTGACATGAGATTTGACGAGAGGATGCCCGTGCCGGTATTGGTATTTTGGAACTATTTCTTCGTGGAATTGTAATTGGTCTAAGTACTGAGCAATAGACAAGCCGTGAGCAGCGGCTGCTTCTCCGTACATTGCAACAAACTCAGGATCGATTGTTTTTGCCCGTGCCGCAGGTTTGCTCGACCCCACCTTGGTATCGGAAAACACTTTGAGCGGGGGGCACGATTGTTTTTGCTGTTCTCCTAGCTGGGGAACTGTCTTCCGGCTTGCACTAATACTCTTCGACCGCTGTTTATTTGCCCGAACCGACTTGAGAATAGAGCGGTCATAGTCTGGTGTCAGCTTTGGCGGGGGTTGGGCTAGATTTTTCAGCATTTTCACGACAGCGGCATGTTCTTCTGGGGTGTCGGGGAACTCTGTTGCTTTCGCCTTCTTTGCCTTCAAGTTAGCAAACCACTTATCCGTTTCCCCTTTTGCGATCGCCTTATTTTCCTCCACCGTATAGTCATAAGGTCTCTTGGCAAGATTCTTATGAGGTACTTTTGGGAGGGGTGACCTTGAACGTTTCGGTGATCGGTTTTTATCAAACCCCAGAGTACCCACACGTGGCGCCGGAGAAGACTTACGCGGCGGCGGAGACGACTGACGCGGCGGCGAAGACGGCTGCTCTGGAGACTGGTGAGGCGGCGGAGACGGCGCCTGAGGCGGCAGCGGTGGAGAGTGGTGAGGCGGCGGAGACGGCGCCTGAGGCGGCGGCGGTGGAGAGTGGTGAGGCGGCGGAGACGGCGCCTGAGGCGGTGGAGAGTGGTGAGGCGGCGGCGGTGGAGAGTGGTGAGGCGGTGGAGAGTGGTGAGGCGGCGGAGGCAGCCAGTTTGGAAGCACGATGAATTCCTTTGGCCATAGAATAGTCCCTTTCTTGGCTTCTCCAAGTTCAACCACCTCCCCATCTTCACCTGCAGGGTGTTCCAGCTTCAGCTCCTCAAATCCTTTACTAACGTCATCCACCCCGACAACAGCGTAGCCATGAGGAACCGGGGAGCAATGGAAAGTTGGTGTAGGTCCAATTGGTACGGCATAGCCGACCGCCACCTTCATGGTTATGTTGAACACTTTCACATGTAGCTCACAAGGTGTGCTCTCCGTGATATCATCCACTGGGTAGCGACGAAGAGCATCCGTCGTCAGTGCATCATCATCACGTGCCGGGACCATGCTCGAAGCCACGCTGCTTTTCCGATATGATGGGTCGGTAGCATCGACTGCAGCTTCTACAACGTGCTGCTGAGATAGGCCGGCAGTGCCTTGCTGGCTAAGTTCGTTAATTTGATCCTGCTGCCGCTTCATTTGATCCTGCTGCCGCTTAATTGTTTCTTCTATATTACGCAGCCGGTCTGCAGCAGCGATTGCTTCCCTTGCCTCCCTTTCCTTTCTCCTCTGATGACTTTTATCGGGAAATATTTTCCTTTCCTCGGGAAACCCATGTTTCCACGGCTTGGAGCCTTTGGTGCCTCGTGTTCGTCCCTCATGTTCTTTATTCCCAATGGCGCGTGAAAGCTCGTCATCGTCTCTATCGGGACGGAACCGTCCCTCTTCAACATCCTTGTATGCTTTCCTAATTTCTTCGATGGGTAGTAGGGGATTATCCTTGTGTCTTCTGGTATATATGCACTTTCCTTCTGCGTCCAATGTGCCCCCATGCCCGTAAAACCAATTTCTTGTCCGTTCGGTCCATCCTTCTTTTATAGGCTCTGGAACGATCCCTTTAGCCAGCAGGTCGGCCTCAAGTTTGTCCCACTTAGGCATGGAACAGGCGTAGCTAGCAGCCCCCATAGTATGGTGGTACTTCTTTTTAGCAGCATTTGCCTTGTTTACTGCAGACTTTAACTGAGCTTCCTCTGATTTCTTGTAATTCACAAAATCTTCCCAGTAGTCTCTTATCTTCTCATACCCGCGATCGAAATCCGGAGTTTTATCTTTCAAGATGAAGTCGGTGTACAATCTGTTCTTAAATTTGTTGAATAGCTCGGCCATCTTCTTAAGAGCCCACGCCTTGACTTTATCTACTAGAGCTTTTTTTCGGGCATCCATCTCCTCCTCATCTGGCTCCCCCTCCTCTGGATCCACCTCTGGCAACGGCAATGTGAAATTAACCATGACCTTTTGAAAAAGGCGTCTTTTGCCTTCGGGGCCGATATAGCTAACTTTAGGATCCCTTGGCTTATTCCATTCTCGGATGGTGATCGGGACGTAGTCCCTAACAATAACACCGCATTGCTTCACAAATTTTTGTCTAACATCAATTGGAGCAATGGGTTCGCCGTCTGCACCGACTTCTTCGATCCTGTAGCGGACATTGTCCTGCAACTTTTTGGTTGGGCCTCGTTTCGTCCTCACAGAGGATTTGCTCGATCCGGATGGCTAAAAGAAGAAAGACTGTTAATATGTGTATATGGACAACAGAGGCTAAATTAATTAATATAAATATATATATGCACCTCGTCGGAGTTTGTAATAATCAATGTTGCACCGGAGCCGCCGGCTTCTGCCTTGTCGGCTTCTCCCTCATCGGAGATGCCGAGTTCGGCCTCTTTCCAGGCGTTGAGAGACTCATCCCCCTCACCGGAGTCGTTCAGAAAGTGACTTGTTTCATCATCGCCGCAGATTATATCCTCGAGGATATTTTCCTCAATTTCATCTCTGCCGTGTGGTTCCATAGTTTCTGCAAAATACGAAAGTTATTTTCGGAGCCGTCTCTGCCGTGTCGTTCAGAAAACTTGTAGGGATAGAATGGTACTACAAGGAAAGGCGCGCGTTGCTGCGCCTGTTGTTTCTAAGCGTCGTCATGGTGATACATTTTTATGAACATGTGTGATTTATGCTCATCGTCGGCACTTAGGTGACTAAATCGTCGATGACCTAGCTCATCGATTTCATCCCCCGCAACACGGTAAAAATGTCGCGGTAAATCACTCCTCACAAAAATGAAACACTTAGCACATTCATGGTTTGTCGAGTTTTGACTTCAATTTACATCACTAAATAAAAATCAACATCGCTACATCACTGAAATTTGCACTAGCTAAATATTACATATGCGAGGATGATCCACTAAATAAAAATCATCACAGATCAATTTTGCAATTATCATCGGATACTTTATATACACTAACCGCTGTCACATATCACAGATCAATTGCAAATAATAATGTAGACTGTCACATATGCTATTGAAAATAACCATACACTAACCGCTGTCACATATCACAAATCAATTGCAAATTTTTCTAATAACATTTCTAACACTAAATTTCCTAACACTAAATTCCTAACACTAAATTTCCTAACACTAAATTCCTAACACTAAATTTCTAACTTTGCTAACACAATCATCAAATAACATTGCTTTGCTAAATTTTCAAACTTTGTTAAAAAAATTAACTTTGCTAAATTTGCTAACTCTTCTAAATTTACTACACTAATTAATAATTTTTAAAACTAACTAACTAAATCTAAAACTAACTAAGTGACTTGTTTGTTTTAGATTTAGATTTTTAGTTAGTTTTAAAACTAACACAATCATCAAATAACATTGCTTTGCTAAAAAAAATTAAAACTAACTAAGTGACTTGTTTTAGTTAGTTAGTTTTAGATCTAAATTTAGAAGGCCAGTTTTTTAAAAATTGCTTTAGCTAGTTAGTTCTAAATTTAAAACTAACTAACTAAATCTAAATCTAAAACTAACTAACTAACACAATCTAAAACTAACTAACTAAAGCAATTTTTAAAACTAACTAACTAAATCTAAATCTAAAACTAACTAACTAAAATTACTAATGCACTAACTAAACAATTTTAATTAACTGCTAACCCTAATTAGGGAGTGGATGCTCACCTTGCGTTGGAGTGGAGGCGCAGCAGGCCAGGGGCACGGGCTCCTCCTCGGCTAGAGCAGCGGACGGGCTGGAACAGAGGAGCTTCGACGGCGGAGGAGCTCGGACGGCGGAGAGGTGGCACGGAGGAGCGGGTGTCGGAGGGCGGCACGGAGCGGGCGCCGGAGGAGCGGACGACGGCGAGCGGCCGGCGGGAGAGGTCGCGCGCGTGGCAGAGGAGGCGTGCGTAGAGGCCGGCGGAGGAGCGGCCGGAGGAGCGGGCGGCGCGGAGCGGGCGCCGGAGGAGCGGACGAGGCGAGCGGTGCGGCAAATTTCGGCAGCCTGACGGCGTCGATCTCTGTTGCGCCGCGCTGGTCCTTAGTCGATTTTGCGATAGATTGGGGAAGGAGAAGGGCGCGCAAGTTATGTAGCAGGACTCATCCGTCCCGGTTGATGCCACCAACCGGGACGAAAGCCTCATTCGTCCCGGTTCGTGGCATGAACCGGGACCAATGCCCTGAAAATTTAATGCCCTGGCGCGAACCGGGACCTTTCGTCCCGGTTCTTCTTATAAACCGGGACCAATGAGTCCTTTTTCAATTTTTTTTCAAACTTTTCAGTTCTGAATGTTGTTCCCCGCCTTTTTTATTCTTATTAAGGTGTTTGAATATGAATTTCAAATGGTTTTGAATTTGAAAAGACTTTCAACATGAAAAGTGTTTAAATTTGAATAAATAATTCAAAAACATTTTCTGTTTTATATAATAGTTATTCTATCTATACAAACTATTAACCATTTTGTCATTTTTTTTAAGATTAGAGGTGAATTCATTTAAGTAAAATTTTTGGAATGTGAACTTAATTAATTCATTAAACTGATAAATTCAATATATTTTCATATGTTTGTCAGAAAAATGAAATTAAAATATCAAATTGTTGATAAAAATGTAATCTATCTATTTATGACCAATTCATTTTTTTGAGATTATAGGTGAATTCATTTAATTACAAAATTTGGAATTTGAACTCCATTAAGTCATTAATTAATTTTATAAATTCAATATATTTTCATATGTTTATCAGAATGGTACAGCGTTCGCGGCTCCAGCGGGCGCTCACAACTGGACCCGTCCTCCAGATGCCGGACTTCGACATGCCGTTCGTGGTGGACTGCGACGCCTCCGACATCGGCTTCGATGCCGTCCTCCACCAGGGCGAGGGACCACTGGCCTTCTTCAGCCACCCCTTCGCCGCTCGCCATCACAAGCTCACGGCGTACGAGCGCGAGCTTATCGGGCTGGTCCAGGCGGTGCGCCACTGGTGTCCTTACCTTTGGGGTCGGTCGTTCCGTGTGCGCACGAACCACTACAGTCTCAAGTTCTTGCTGGACCAGCGCCTCTCCACCGTTCCGCAGCACCAGTGGATCAGCAAGCTCTTCGGCTTCGACTTCACCGTCGAGTACCGCCCAGGCCGTCTCAACATGGTCGCCGACGCCTTGTCCCGCCGCGACACTGAGGATGTCGCCGATGAAGTTGCCACGGCGGGCACTGTCCTGTGCATCCGCTCTGGCCTGTCCTTCGCCTTCATCGATGACATTCGCCGAGCGACTTCTACTGTGGCGAATGTCATCAGCTAGGGGCGCCCTAGCGCCTGGACGATGGGCTGCTTCTACACGGGCGCCGCCTTTTCGTGCCCGCCCATGGCGACCTGCGCCACCAGGTCTTGTCCCTGGCGCACTCTGCAGGACACGAGGGCGTGCAGAAGACCCTCCATCGCCTCCGTGCTGACTTCTACATCCCCGGTGATGGCGCGTTGGTCCGTGATTGGGTGCGGTCATGCGTGACGTGCCAGCGGAACAAGACGGAGACGCTGCGGCCCGCGGGTATGTTACAGCCGCTGGATGTGCCTTCACAGGTGTGGGCTGATATCTCCATGGACTTCATCGAGGGCCTTCCCAAGGTGGGCGGCAAGTCCGTCATCCTCACGGTGGTTGACCGTTTCTCCAAGTACGCGCACTTCATCGCCCTCGGTCACCCCTATACAGCCGCGTCCATGGCCCGGGCCTTCTTCGACGACATCGTCCGCCTCCACGGGTTTCCTTCGTCTATCGTCAGCGACCGTGATCCGGTGTTCACAGGTCACGTCTGGCGGGATCTCTTTCGGCTGGCGTGCGTCAAGCTCCGCATGAGCACGGCGTTCCACCCTCAGACGGATGGCCAATCCGAGGTGGTCAATAAGGTGATCGCCATGTATTTGCGCTGTGTTACAGGTGATCGTCCACGAGCTTGGGTGGACTGGTTGGCATGGGCGGAGTACTGCTACAACACCTCCTATCACTCCGCCCTGCATGCCTCGCCCTTCGAGGTGGTCTACGGGCGCCCACCTCCGCCGCTACTTCCTTATGAGCCGGGCACGGCTCGGTCCGAGAAGGCAGGCGACTTACTCCGCACCCGCGACGAGATCCTGGCTGAGGCGCGTCAGCGTTTTCTCCAAGCACAGCAGCTGGCCAGGAAGTACTATGATGCTCATCATCGCGAGGCGGAGTTCGCGGTGGGCGATTGGGTGTGGCTGCGCCTCCTTCACAGGACCACGCAGTCCCTGGACCCGCGCTCCAAGCGCAAATTGGGACCCCGCTACGCCGGTCCCTTTCGTGTGCTGGAGCGTGTGGGCACTCTCGCCTACCGCCTGGAGCTGCCAGCGGGCTCTCGCCTCCATGACGTCTTCCATGTCGGCTTACTGAAGGCCTACCGGGGGGGCCCTCTTGCGGCGACCCCGGCCCTTCCTCCTACTTCGGATGGCCGACTTCTGCCAGCTCCCGCGATGGTGGCGAAGGTGATACAGGCACAGCAGTGTCGCGGCATGTGGCATGTCTTGGTGCAGTGGGCAGGCCTGCCCGAGGAGGAGTCGACTTGGGAGAAGCTCGACGATTTCCGCGGCAATTTCCAGATGTTCAGCTTGAGGACGAGCTGTTTCAGAAGGCGGGGAGAGATGTTATGGTCGGGCTCCAGTATGCACGGAAGAGGCCCAATAGGGGACCGAATTAGGGGCTTAGCCCGAGTTATCTAGGGTTTAGAGGAGCTGTCCTCCTATATAAACACTTGTACCCCTTCGATTGTAAGCAGACAAGAAAACATATACTGTTGTCGTCTCCTAGCCGCATCCAGCCCTAGCCGCCGCCTCCTCCCTCTCGCAGCGACGGCGCCCAGCCGCCGGCGTCTGCGCCTCCAGCCGCACTCCTCTCTCTTCCACCCCTATAATCTACGGCCGAGACCTGGTAGAACCGTAGTATCTACCAATATCATATCTTGATAATGGCATTGTCTATGTTGGTTCTCGATTTGGTGATTCACAGGTGGGTCAATAGCAGATTACATTAGTACAAGCTATCACTATTGCCTCCTATTTCATGCTAGATAGGACAGCTTAGATCAGTTCTGGTGCCATGTAGCAACTAAATTACATGTTATTGTTTGCCCGTTCAGTTAGATAAACAATCCTGCATCTCCATTGGTGCCTTCTACTTATTCTTATGTTAAATTGCATTTAAGTCAAGCTACTCTCAGCCCCACCCACCAAAATGGAAAAGAAGGAAAATCACGAACAACTGAAAAAAGAAAGGAAAACCAGTAACTACTAACTAGGTACTGCATGTGGGCACTTACTGGAACGTAGAAAACTTTCATTCATCCTTTTTGTTATTATTTTCAATGAAATTTGCACTGAAATATTCATTGGTCTTGACAGCTCATAAAGCTGAATCTCCAACCTGATCCAACTGGTTCATTAATTGAAGTCCTTGAACGATATGTGAATCTTGGACCTATTGGGGACTTCTGTATGGTTGACCTTGATAGGCAGGGGCAAGGTCAGGTGGTCACTTGTTCAGGAGCATTTAAAGATGGTTCAATTCGGGTGGTTCATAA
This sequence comes from Puccinellia tenuiflora, assembly GCA_012064385.1. Lineage (NCBI taxonomy): Eukaryota > Viridiplantae > Streptophyta > Magnoliopsida > Poales > Poaceae > Puccinellia > Puccinellia tenuiflora. Next base: position 1,191,567 of record QRDG01000485.1, on the reverse strand, counting down.
TGGTATATGGATTAATGAGCAGGTATTGATTTAAATAATTATTTTCTTGCTAGGAAATTACTAGCAAACATCGCAAGTGTTATACCGTTGGAAGTTGAGTTGTATATCTTCTCTCATCAATTAGGCTTCAGTAGAACTGCAAGGCATCAATGGATTATGGTCCTTGAAATCTTCCTTCAATGATCCATACTACATGTACCTGGTGGTGAGCTTTATCAGCGAGACACGATTCATGGCTATGAACATGGAAGATGAATTAGAAGCACTACAGGAACGGCAAGAGAAGCCGACGGTCGACGCCCTCGGCGTAGACGACGATCCCCCTCGGCGTAGGCTAAGACGAGGGCCACCCTCGGCGTAGTCCCTCGGGCTAGATGGGCCTCGGGGTAGCCCACATGCCCTCGGCTTAGACAACGCCCTCGGCGTAGCCGCGTTAGGCCGACGGACTGCGAGGCCCTCGGCGTACAGGCCCTCGGCGTAGGGCTGGACGGCCCAGCGACGGCCGTTAACGGCGCCACCCTCTACGCCGAGGGGGGTCGTCGGCTTAGCCTCGCCACGTGGCAACCTCCTGGGCGTCCTGGGGCTTCGTCTAAGCCGAGGGGGGCGTCGGCTTCTCCGCCTCCTGGGCGTCCTGGGCTCGTCCCTACGCCGAGGGCGAAGCCGTCGGCTTAGCCCATCCCCAGATTTTTTTTTGCAGTTTCTGTTTTGCTGCTCGTTTGCCAGCACCAAAATCACAGAAATTAATATAATTAATTAGAAATGCAACTAGCATCATATGATCATCCAAAGTGCAATATACACACAAATGACTAGCATACATAGTACCATCCAAAGTAGAGACATACATAGTATCATCATCCATACATAGTACCGTCCAAAGTGGAAATAGACAAGTAAAGAGACACGTGCATAGTACATGATCTACTGACGCCGACGGCTGGGCCTCGACCTCCATGATGGGTCGGTGCAGACATAGTCATCTGGAGACGTGCTCGGGGTGAGCCCCAGATCTCCCATGGTCAAATTTGGCATCCTAGGGCTAGCTTGGTGTCCGGTAGAAGCTGCCGAAGAACCGTGCGGAGAAGCACCGGGAGTAGCATCAGCGGAAGGCCCACCGGTTTGGACCGGTGTGATCTCACGCGAGGCAGAGGAATGTCCCGTTCCCTGCATGTTTCCTAGATGTTAGCAACTTGCGAGGCAAAGGAAAGCGGTAACGAGTGAATTGGCACCGAGATATAACTTACCGGCGGCGCTGCGTAGTATGTCCTGGCAAACATCTCCCTTGTTGGCACGACTGGTGGCGGCCCCGGAACGGGAGGCGGTGGCCCTAACTCCTGCAGCGAACGTCCTTCTGTCATAGCAAGCATCATCTCCTGCAAGATTGTTTAAATGTCAGACTTTGCAGAAATAAAACATCAAACTAGGGGAAAGTGAGACTTGTCATCATTTGCAAAAATAAAGATTCAAACTTACATTCATATAAGCGTCACGGACCACGGTGCGCTGGTAGTGCTCCTGACTGACCTCCTGGAAGCGGTCGAGGGCAGCTTCAAAGGCCGCCTCGAAAGCAAGCTACAATTTCACAAATAATGAATCTCCTAAGCACTTAGCCATGCAGGAACAGAAGTAGGAAAGATGATGAAAACTTACATCGTAGCTGGGTCGGCGAGGCTGGCGACGAGGCGGGAGGGGGATGTCGGGAGCGGTTGTGGCCTTCACACGCGTGTAGGTCGTGCTGAGGGAATCCCTGACCGCCACATTAAAGTACTGTGTACGGCCATGCTCCAACCCGTGCGAGGACAGGAGCAACGACTCCTGGTCGATCTCCAGGTCCATGGGGTCATCCACCTCCGGGTGACGAGCCCGCACCATATCGATGTAGGCCTGTCTGGCCTCCGCGCTGTTGCCGAAGAACACGGGCAACGAGGGCTGAGGCTGGCTGAGATCGGGCCTCTTCATGCGCATCCTGTCATATGCCTGGGCATCAGTAATCACTTCCCCTTCTGATGCCTCGGCCACCTGCATCGCGAAAAGAAATGTTATGCATATCAAGTAGGAACATGACGAAAAACAAATGAATCTATGTATACACATACCAACTTCCCCTTGAAGCGCTGATAGCTGCGGTTTCCCGCGCAGTGTGTCCCACCGTCGCCTCGGTTCTTCGAGTTTCGCCTCGCCATGGCCGCAAACTCGCCGTTCTCCCTGAGCCACCTCGTCCTGACCAGCTCGGCCCAAGCGTCCTTCTTATTCTCAGCCCATACGGGGACAACCTGAAAATGCAATAATCAACTCAAGATAATGCAATAGCAACTTAGCAGCAATGTAGAATCTAATTGACATCTTACTCACCGTCATGTACTCATCCAGCGTCATATCGTACTCAGCCTTAGCATCGGGACCGACAATGTCCTGCTTCTTCACCCTCACGCCCTTTTGTGCCCAGAAGTGACTAACAGCCGTGGCCTTCTGGTTGTACCACACCTGCGGTGTCAGCTTCCGACAAGCCCGGAGCAAGGTCTGGTCCGCCCTTTTATCGTCCAGCTCGTTCACACGGTAAAATTTCTTCAATCATGCATAAAACAATTGTGAGAGCCATGAGTTAGCACATTAGGGTCATCAACTATGAACATAGCTCGAGAAATATGCCTTACCCAAAACTCGGTCATCACAGCATCGTCGGCGTTATAGTAGGGAGCTGAAGTAGGGGCAAGCTCGTAGTCCGCCCAAGTCAGGGCTAGCTTCCGCACGCGCGCGGGGACCTCCCCGCGAGGAGTGTAAATGCCTGGCCACCACTTCCTAATCAAAGCTGAAAGCATGCTGTTAGGAAGGCGACTCTTGGGCGACACACCCGGGGCCAAGGTCCAATTGCTGCACATAAATCAAACATTAGTACACATGCCAAATTGTTTATCTATACTACTATTAATCCACCCCATCCCCATACAGCGGCTCTAGAATTACCTTTGTTTACCCTTATACAAAGAAACATTAAAATCTGAAATTTGCTAAAGGCATATGCTTTTCTTTTTATATCTGTATCACTTAATTCAAGTTGTATTGTTGACATGACACTAGAATTGGCTAGCTGAGAGATTACCTTTTTAAGCTACATGACTATTTGGCAGATCAATAAGGTGCTGGCATTTGCTTACATGCTTGCCGCCATATGCATGGGTTTATAAATCATAACCGTACTTTAAATGACACATTTATGTGCATGAGATTTAGCCTGTTTGGAAGTGGGATCTTACTGCTGTGCTAGAAGCAAAATAACCTGCATATTTTAGTCGACCCAGGGATAACTATTTGTCAGGGCTTAGAGTTGGTGGGAATTTTATTTCTTCATGGCCATTGGTTACTGTGTGAATTCTTAGTTCCACCACCAACTCAAACCATTTTTGGTTCTCTTATATGTGACTCACACAACTTGTATCTTGTTAAAAACTTATCATTTTCCAGGCAATGCAATTGTTAACAAAAATGCATATTCACATTTTGTTTTCTATATTGCATATTTGTATAATGCCAATGCACATTTAGTACATAACAGAAGGCATGTCGACATTGTAACGAGTGACAGGGTTATGCAGAGTGGGAACTTCATCGGGATAGTACGTTGTCGCGGCTTCTGCCATCTCCCGAAGGCATGTTGCCTCAGCTATGCATGCTTCAATCTCGGCTTTATTTCCAGTTATCTTCCGAATATACTTAAACTCTCTCTCGATACAAAACTGCCAACGATACTGCACCGGGCCACCCAAGAGTGCCTCGTTCGCGAGGTGCACAATGAGATGCACCATCGGCGTAAAGAAGCCAGGCGGAAAGGTCATCTCCAAATCGCACAGCAACTCCGGCACTTCATCTTGCAGCTTCTGAATAACAGTAGAACATATCTGCTTTGCACAGAGCGTGCGAAAGAAATGGCTCACCCTCGCAAGCACTCGCCAGATTTTCTCGGGGATATACCCGCGAAGCATCACCGGCATGAGCCGCTGAAGCCATATGTGATAGTCGTGACTCTTGAGCCCGGTGACCTTTCCCGTCGAAAGATTGACTCCCTTACTTATATTCGAACAATAGCCATCAGGGAACATAACATCGTGTTTGAGCCACCTAAATGCCTCCTTCTTTTGGATGGAATCAAGGCAGAAGGGCGCATGTGGCTTGAACCAATTCTTCCGACGTCCAGTAGGAGGCCGCATGTGCAATTTCTCCCTATCACATAGCAACTCAAGATCGACTCTAGCCTTGACATTATCCTTTGTCTTCTTCCCAGGAATGTTCAGGCATGTGTGAAAGATGGACTCCCCGAAATTCTTTCCGGTGTGCATCACATCGATGTTATGGGGAAGTTTAAGGTCCTTGTAATATTCGAGCTTCGTTAGGGCTGCCTCGTGAGTCCAGTTGTGCGTTTCACCATATCCCACAAAACCTCCGTCTGACTTTGTTAGGGCACCTAGCTCGGCTTTAACAGCTGAACCATCAAATGTCGGCACCTCTTTTACTTCATGCACAACTTTGCCCTTCTTGAAGTTCTTCTTGTCTTTTCTGTACGGATGGCTCCTTTGGAGGAACTGTCGATTCGTGTCAAACGCAACATACTTGCCACCCTTGTTTAGATAAAGGAACTCAAGTCGGTGCCTGCACACTGGGCATGGAAACTTACCAGCTGTACACCATCCGCATGTTAGGGCGTACCCGGGCATGTCATGCATGGTATATTGCAACCAAACATGCATCTTGAAGTTTGTCCTCGATGCTCGGTCGTACGTCAACGTCCCGTGATTCCATGACTGGTTCAAATCGTCCACAATCGGCTGCATGTAGACACTCAAATTCTTCCCAGGGTAATCGGGCCCTGGAATGATCAGCGACAGAAACATGGTCTTCCGCGTCATTAGGACTCCGGGAGGGAGATTGAGCGGAATAACAAACACGGGCCAACAACTATAATTGGCAGAGCCCATGCCATATGGGTTGAAGCCGTCTGTTGCTATCGCAACTCTGACATTCCGAGCCTCTGCTGCCTTCTCTTCGTATTTTTCATCGAAGTGCTTCCATGCCTTACCATCGGATGGATGTCCCATCATCACCCGCTCCTCTTTGTCCGTGAATCTCTTCCCATACTTGTGCCATGTCATCTGTTTGGCGGTCTCCTCGAACATGTAAAGCCGCTGGATTCTTTTTATGAAAGGGAGATACCGAAGAATCGCTGCAGGCTTCTTTGACTGCCTCTCCTTACCATCTTTTCCCGTTACCATCACATACCTAGAGGCCTTACAAATGGGACAGTACTTGTCATCCGCAAACTCCTTCCGAAATAGAACGCAACCTTTCTTACAACACTCTATCTTTTCATAACCCATGTGGAGCCCCTTCAAGAGTCTCTTCGTCTCGTGCAGGCTTTTAGGCAGACAATGCCCTTCGGGCAAGAAGTTACCAGAAATTTTCAGATGAGTTTCGAAGCCGTCACGGGTCCAGTTGTGCTGGGTCTTGGCGGCTAGACACTGAGAGATGCTATCGAGCTGAGACATCGCCGCACCCTCGTACAGAGGCTTCTTAGCCGCGGCCAACATATCATAAAAGGCCTTCGCGACTGGCTCTGCTTCCTCCGGTTCTGGCGGTACCTCCGGTTCCGGCGGTTCCTCCCGTAGAGGTGGCGAATCCGGCATGTGAGCATCATGGAGATCATCTAGAAGGTTTCGGATCCCATCGTACTCATTGCCATTGAGCCGCTGCCGCATCACCTCACCTCTGTCACGCTCGCGCTCATGAAAGTCGACCTGCGTGACGTAGTTAGGCATATACCCATGTCGCAGAAGATGTTGATACATCTCATCCTTTCCTTGACGGTGATACTTCTTGCAGCGATTACAAGGACAAAGTGCTTGAAACCGGCCCTTTTGGCCACGCGCTAACTCCTTTACTAAATAGTGAGTCTTCTGCATCCACTCTTCTGTTTTCTTTGTCGCACTAACACGGCCGCTGTACATCCATCCATTATCAGCCATCCTCTGCTTTATTGCGAGCCAAACCACAGACATAGCATTTATATCAAATAGGAAATTAAATGCACCATATTTTTTATTTTTTTACCGGGCAAAACGCATGCATCAACCTACATCTCTACTAGGTGGGCTCCTAGCAGCCGCCGGATCCGTAGTTGGGTACGTTCTCCATGCTCTACCCCGGTCCAAGTCAGAATTTCGGCAGCACCTCCCCGCTGCTCTCCCGATACACGTCTCGGCAAAAAAGCCGAGAGGATGCGCATCCGGAGAACAACGGGGAGGCGCTGCCGAAATCCCGACTTGGACCGGAGTAGAGCACGGAGAACGTACCCAACTACGCATCCGCCGACTGTCCCGAAAATGCCACAAGCGTTACGGTTCATAATATGCTGACCACTAATGCATATTTATCTGCGTAACGCTTGTGGCCGGGAAATGACACCTAGGTTTCGCGACTTGACGGGGAAAATGAATCTAGTGACATAAAAAAATGCGGAGGAGGGGAGGCGGAGTTTTAGCTCACCCTCGGCGGTAGAGGAAGTAGTCGAACAACGAGTGGCGAGGTCTCCGCGGCCGTAGAAGCGCGTCAACACGGGGCGGTCACGACGGGGCCTAGTTAAAAGAATACAAAAACAAGTCAATACAAATTTAAATTATTTAAACAAATTCACATTTTACAATTATTACACAAATGCATTTCTACAATTTTCAATTTTATTGCATTTCTACTGCTATTACAAGATTACATATTCCTATAACAAACTAACTAACAAATTAACTAGAAACTAACAAACTAAATAGCTAAAAAAAGAAAGAAAAAAAAAAGAGGTGGAGCACCTCACTGCCGGCCGCCATGCTCAGGGAGGAGGGGCGACGGCGTCCGGGGAAGGAGGCGACGGCGTCACGGCGAGGAGGGTGCTCGGGGAGGAGGAGGGTGCTCGGGGAGGAGGAGGGGCGCGCGACCGGGAGGGAGGCGGCGGTGGCCGGGGAAGGAGGCGACGGCGTCACGGCGAGGAGGGTGCTCGGGGAGGAGGAGGGTGCTCGGGGAGGAGGAGGGGCGCGCGACCGGGAGGGAGGCGGCGGCGGCCGGGGAACGAGGCGACGGCGGCCGGCTGCTGCTGGAGGCGCTCGGGCGTGGGGAAGGAAACGGCGGCGGCGGCGGGCTGCGGTTGGGGAGGGTCGGGGCAGGGGAGGGAGGACGGCGGCGGCCGGGGAGGGAGGACGGCGGCGGCCGGGGAGGGAGGGAGGACGGCGGCGGCGGGCTGCGCGCAGTTGGGGAGAGGTCTCGGGCGCGCGCGCGTGTGAGCTGCGTGTGAGGGATACCTGGCAATAATTAGGTTTAGCTCTACGCCGAGGGCTCCGTATACGCCGAGGGCAACCCTCGGCTTAGCTTTTCCTTTTTTTTCTTTCATTTATTTTTCTACTTCTTTTCTTTCATTATTTTTCTACTACTTTGGCCTAGCATTTTTATGACTACAATATATTAATAGATATTCTAATAGGTCCACATTAATTTTTTTTGGATCATTCCGGCGTCGACATTGAATTGACCGTGGGGTCTACCCCTTTGACCGGCGCACGGCAAAGAAAATATCGCACGGCAAAGATTCGAAGAGGTGCACGGCAAAGAAACCTGCACGGCATAGAAGTTTTAAATAAGTTTTACTTTTGTAGACTATTTGTTAGTGTTACTTGATGCAATGTGTATAATGTATACAAACACAACAAGTAATCTACATCTTCATCGACCCCGCCCCCCCCCCCCCCACATATATCAGGGTTTCGAAGCAAAACAAGTTTCGGCCAATCTGCTAAGTGTTATCGCCCCCCCATATTAGGGTTTCCAAAAACAACTTCGGAACGAAACAAAACGCCTGGAGAAAGAGGAACAACATATGAATAAAACATAGGTGGGCACACACAGACAACACTCAACATAGATGAGAACACACACAGTACTCAACATAGGTGAGAACACACACAGTACTCAACATAGGTACTCAAACTAACTACGACCAGGTCCTAAGCCGCGCGGAGCTGAGCCGCGGACGCTCTGCTTCCAAAGAGCCGGAACCATGAGAGACTCGCTCGCGTCATAAGGATTCTGAAGTAGCGACCAACGCCTGTTACTTGGATTATTGAACAAATGCATGTAGCGAAGGACGTGCTCGTCCTCCTCCCTAATACGGATCCTTGATTTCACCAAGTGTTAGCCCCACTTCTGCGAGCAGGGTCACGGATGGTACATGCAAGGTTACACATAAAATTACACCACACTTGTAATCATATGTTAGGGACACATGCAAGTTTCTTGTGATTCCGACGCTCCGGGGGTCTGTGTCCGGGGAAACCCTAGAAGGGGGGGGCCGCAGGTCTACCCCTATAGCTTTTCCCGTACGAGGGTTTACCAAAGGAGTTTTCTATTTGTTTTGGTTGGTATAGGCCATATGTGGATGGAAAGCATGGGTTGGACCTACCTTGCCATAAAATAGGCTCCGGTTTAGCCGCAGGGGGAGTTTCCACATACGGATCCCTGATTTCACCAAGTGTTAGCCCCACGTCTGCGAGCAGGGTCACGGATGGTACATGCAAGGTTAAACATAAAACTACACCACACTTGTAATCATATGTTAGGGACACATGCAAGTTTTCTTGTGATTCCGACGCTCCGGGGGTCTGTGTCCGGGGGAACCCTAGACGGGGGGCCCCGCAGGTCTACCCCGATAGCTTTTCCCGTACGAGGGTTTACCAAAGGAGTTTTCTATTTGTTTTGGTTGGTATAGGCCATATGTGGATGGAAAGCATGGGTTGGACTTACCTTGCCATAAAATAGGCTCCGGTTTAGCCGCAGGGGGAGTTTCCACATACGGATCCCTGATTTCACCAAGTGTTAGCCCACGTCTGCGAGCAGGGTCACGGATGGTACATGCAAGGTTAAACATAAGACTACACCACACTTGTAATCATATGTTAGGGACACATGCAAGTTTTCTTGTGATTCCGACGCTCCGGGGGTCTGTGTCCGGGGGAACCCTAGACGGGGGGCCCCGCAGGTCTACCCCTATAGCTTTTCCCGTACGAGGGTTTACCAAAGGAGTTTTCTATTTGTTTTGGTTGGTATAGGCCATATGTGGATGGAAAGCATGGGTTGGACCTACCATGCCTTAAAATATTCTCCGGTTTAGCCGCAGGGGGAGTTTCCACATACGGATCCCTGATTTCACCAAGTGTTAGCCCCACGTCTGCGAGCAGGGTCACGGATGGTACATGCAAGGTTACACATAAAACTACACCACACTTGTAATCATATGTTAGGGACACATGCAAGTTTTCTTGTGATTCCGACGCTCCGGGGGTCTGTGTCCGGGGGAACCCTAGACGGGGGGCCCCGCAGGTCTACCCCTATAGCTTTTCCCGTACGAGGGTTTACCAAAGGAGTGTTCTATTTGTTTTGGTTGGTATAGGCCATATGTGGATGGAAAGCATGGGTTGGACCTACCTTGCCTTAAAATAGGCTCCGGTTTAGCCGCAGGGGGAGTTTCCACATACGGATCCCTGATTTCACCAAGTGTTAGCCCCACGTCTGCGAGCAGGGTCACGGATGGTACATGCAAGGTTAAACATAAAATTACACCACACTTGTAATCATATGTTAGGGACACATGCAAGTTTTCTTGTGATTCCGACGCTCCGGGGGTCTGTGTCCGGGGAAACCCTAGACGGGGGCCCCGCAGGTCTACCCCTATAGCTTTTCCCGTACGAGGGTTTACCAAAGGAGTTTTCTATTTGTTTTGGTTGGTATAGGCCATATGTGGATGGAAAGCATGGGTTGGACCTACCTTGCCTTAAAATAGGCTCCGGTTTAGCCGCAGGGGGAGTTTCCACATACGGATCCCTGATTTCACCAAGTGTTAGCCCCACGTCTGCGAGCAGGGTCACGGATGGTACATGCAAGGTTACACATAAAACTACACCACACTTGTAATCATATGTTAGGGACACATGCAAGTTTTCTTGTGATTCCGACGCTCCGGGGGTCTGTGTCCGGGGGAACCCTAGACGGGGGGCCTCGCAGGTCTACCCCGATAGCTTTTCCCGTACGAGGGTTTACCAAAGGAGTTTTCTATTTGTTTTGGTTGGTATAGGCCATATGTGGATGGAAAGCATGGGTTGGACTTACCTTGCCATAAAATAGGCTCCGGTTTAGCCGCAGGGGGAGTTTCCACATACGGATCCCTGATTTCACCAAGTGTTAGCCCCACGTCTGCGAGCAGGGTCACGGATGGTACATGCAAGGTTAAACATAAGACTACACCACACTTGTAATCATATGTTAGGGACACATGCAAGTTTTCTTGTGATTCCGACGCTCCGGGGGTCTGTGTCCGGGGGAACCCTAGACGGGGGGCCCCGCAGGTCTACCCCTATAGCTTTTCCCGTACGAGGGTTTACCAAAGGAGATTTTCTATTTGTTTTGGTTGGTATAGGCCATATGTGGATGGAAAGCATGGGTTGGACCTACCATGCCTTAAAATATTCTCCGGTTTAGCCGCAGGGGAGTTTCCACATACGGATCCCTGATTTCACCAAGTGTTAGCCCCACGTCTGCGAGCAGGGTCACGGATGGTACATGCAAGGTTACACATAAAACTACACCACACTTGTAATCATATGTTAGGGACACATGCAAGTTTTCTTGTGATTCCGACGCTCCGGGGGTCTGTGTCCGGGGGAACCCTAGACGGGGGGCCCCGCAGGTCTACCCCTATAGCTTTTCCCGTACGAGGGTTTACCAAAGGAGTGTTCTATTTGTTTTGGTTGGTATAGGCCATATGTGGATGGAAAGCATGGGTTGGACCTACCTTGCCTTAAAATAGGCTCCGGTTTAGCCGCAGGGGGAGTTTCCACATACGGATCCCTGATTTCACCAAGTGTTAGCCCCACGTCTGCGAGCAGGGTCACGGATGGTACATGCAAGGTTAAACATAAAACTACACCACACTTGTAATCATATGTTAGGGACACATGCAAGTTTTCTTGTGATTCCGACGCTCCGGGGGTCTGTGTCCGGGGGAACCCTAGACGGGGGGCCCCGCAGGTCTACCCCGATAGCTTTTCCCGTACGAGGGTTTACCAAAGGAGTTTTCTATTTGTTTTGGTTGGTATAGGCCATATGTGGATGGAAAGCATGGGTTGGACTTACCTTGCCATAAAATAGGCTCCGGTTTAGCCGCAGGGGGAGTTTCCACATACGGATCCCTGATTTCACCAAGTGTTAGCCCCACGTCTGCGAGCAGGGTCACGGATGGTACATGCAAGGTTAAACATAAGACTACACCACACTTGTAATCATATGTTAGGGACACATGCAAGTTTTCTTGTGATTCCGACGCTCCGGGGGTCTGTGTCCGGGGGAACCCTAGACGGGGGGCCCCGCAGGTCTACCCCTATAGCTTTTCCCGTACGAGGGTTTACCAAAGGAGTTTTCTATTTGTTTTGGTTGGTATAGGCCATATGTGGATGGAAAGCATGGGTTGGACCTACCATGCCTTAAAATATTCTCCGGTTTAGCCGCAGGGGGAGTTTCCACATACGGATCCCTGATTTCACCAAGTGTTAGCCCCACGTCTGCGAGCAGGGTCACGGATGGTACATGCAAGGTTACACATAAAACTACACCACACTTGTAATCATATGTTAGGGACACATGCAAGTTTTCTTGTGATTCCGACGCTCCGGGGGTCTGTGTCCGGGGGAACCCTAGACGGGGGGCCCCGCAGGTCTACCCCTATAGCTTTTCCCGTACGAGGGTTTACCAAAGGAGTGTTCTATTTGTTTTGGTTGGTATAGGCCATATGTGGATGGAAAGCATGGGTTGGACCTACCTTGCCTTAAAATAGGCTCCGGTTTAGCCGCAGGGGAGTTTCCACATACGGATCCCTGATTTCACCAAGTGTTAGCCCCACGTCTGCGAGCAGGGTCACGGATGGTACATGCAAGGTTAAACATAAAACTACACCACACTTGTAATCATATGTTAGGGACACATGCAAGTTTTCTTGTGATTCCGACGCTCCGGGGGTCTGTGTCCGGGGGAACCCTAGACGGGGGGCCCCGCAGGTCTACCCCGATAGCTTTTCCCGTACGAGGGTTTACCAAAGGAGTTTTCTATTTGTTTTGGTTGGTATAGGCCATATGTGGATGGAAAGCATGGGTTGGACTTACCTTGCCATAAAATAGGCTCCGGTTTAGCCGCAGGGGGAGTTTCCACATACGGATCCCTGATTTCACCAAGTGTTAGCCCCACGTCTGCGAGCAGGGTCACGGATGGTACATGCAAGGTTAAACATAAAACTACACCACACTTGTAATCATATGTTAGGGACACATGCAAGTTTTCTTGTGATTCCGACGCTCCGGGGGTCTGTGTCCGGGGGAACCCTAGACGGGGGGCCCCGCAGGTCTACCCCTATAGCTTTTCCCGTACGAGGGTTTACCAAAGGAGTTTTCTATTTGTTTTGGTTGGTATAGGCCATATGTGGATGGAAAGCATGGGTTGGACCTACCATGCCTTAAAATATTCTCCGGTTTAGCCGCAGGGGGAGTTTCCACATACGGATCCCTGATTTCACCAAGTGTTAGCCCCACGTCTGCGAGCAGGGTCACGGATGGTACATGCAAGGTTACACATAAAACTACACCACACTTGTAATCATATGTTAGGGACACATGCAAGTTTTCTTGTGATTCCGACGCTCCGGGGGTCTGTGTCCGGGGGAACCCTAGACGGGGGCCCCGCAGGTCTACCCCTATAGCTTTTCCCGTACGAGGGTTTACCAAAGGAGTGTTCTATTTGTTTTGGTTGGTATAGGCCATATGTGGATGGAAAGCATGGGTTGGACCTACCTTGCCTTAAAATAGGCTCCGGTTTAGCCGCAGGGGGAGTTTCCACATACGGATCCCTGATTTCACCAAGTGTTAGCCCCACGTCTGCGAGCAGGGTCACGGATGGTACATGCAAGGTTAAACATAAAACTACACCACACTTGTAATCATATGTTAGGGACACATGCAAGTTTTCTTGTGATTCCGACGCTCCGGGGGTCTGTGTCCGGGGGAACCCTAGACGGGGGGCCCCGCAGGTCTACCCCGATAGCTTTTCCCGTACGAGGGTTTACCAAAGGAGTTTTCTATTTGTTTTGGTTGGTATAGGCCATATGTGGATGGAAAGCATGGGTTGGACTTACCTTGCCATAAAATAGGCTCCGGTTTAGCCGCAGGGGGAGTTTCCACATACGGATCCCTGATTTCACCAAGTGTTAGCCCCACGTCTGCGAGCAGGGTCACGGATGGTACATGCAAGGTTAAACATAAGACTACACCACACTTGTAATCATATGTTAGGGACACATGCAAGTTTTCTTGTGATTCCGACGCTCCGGGGGTCTGTGTCCGGGGGAACCCTAGACGGGGGGCCCCGCAGGTCTACCCCTATAGCTTTTCCCGTACGAGGGTTTACCAAAGGAGTTTTCTATTTGTTTTGGTTGGTATAGGCCATATGTGGATGGAAAGCATGGGTTGGACCTACCATGCCTTAAAATATTCTCCGGTTTAGCCGCAGGGGGAGTTTCCACATACGGATCCCTGATTTCACCAAGTGTTAGCCCCACGTCTGCGAGCAGGGTCACGGATGGTACATGCAAGGTTACACATAAAACTACACCACACTTGTAATCATATGTTAGGGACACATGCAAGTTTTCTTGTGATTCCGACGCTCCGGGGGTCTGTGTCCGGGGGAACCCTAGACGGGGGGCCCCGCAGGTCTACCCCTATAGCTTTTCCCGTACGAGGGTTTACCAAAGGAGTGTTCTATTTGTTTTGGTTGGTATAGGCCATATGTGGATGGAAAGCATGGGTTGGACCTACCTTGCCTTAAAATAGGCTCCGGTTTAGCCGCAGGGGGAGTTTCCACATACGGATCCCTGATTTCACCAAGTGTTAGCCCCACGTCTGCGAGCAGGGTCACGGATGGTACATGCAAGGTTAAACATAAAATTACACCACACTTGTAATCATATGTTAGGGACACATGCAAGTTTTCTTGTGATTCCGACGCTCCGGGGGTCTGTGTCCGGGGGAAACCCTAGAATGGGGGGGGGGGGGGGGGGCGCAGGTCTACCAGCGACTCCGACCCTCCGGTGGTCTGTTTGGGCATATGTTTGGGCCTACTTTACCATATGCCATGTACCAATACATAAAAAAAAAACAAGGTTTAAGTAAGTGGTACTTATAAATAAAGCAAGTCAAATGTATCAAAAGATTAAAACTTGGAAAAAAGAAAGTCGGTTAGGCCGAGGGTGGCCGTCGGCGTATGAGAAAAAAAATGAGGGGGCGCGTACGCCGAGGGGGGCCGTCGGCGTATGCCTAACGCCCTGACCGCCCCGGCACGGTCCAAACGCTAACCTCCACCTACGCCGAGAGTTTCCTTTACACCGAGGGCGGCCCTCGGCGTACCACTGCTACGCCGACGGCATCCATACGCCGAGGGCCGCCTCCGTGGCGTATCCTGGCCACCTTATACGCCGACGGCACCCCTCGGAGTACATCCTGGCCGTCGGCGTATAAGTCCATTCCCGTAGTGCGATCGCTAAGGCGCCGAAACATAGTGTTGTTGAATACTTAATCATCTCTGCAGTTCGTCATTGCCTCCTGTGATGGAGGACACAGTGGAGGGAAGTAACACTGTCCCCAAATATCGCCACAATCCGCCACCCGAGCCGTCCTTCCGTGGCCACACCACAGACGTTTTTCATTCTTTCTTATTGTTTCTAGCTTCTCTTTTAACTCAATTAAAGGTTAAAGCATATGTATAGAGTATTATTTTCTTTTTACTCTGATCTTTTGGATAAAAAAGGGATAAACTATATCTTTCTTTCCAACTATCAAATTTTATCGTTGGATATAACCTGGGAATCTCCCCCCAAGATTTAAACTTATAGCATGAATAGGAAGTAAGGTGTAGTAATATGGCCATTTCGATGCAAAAGCCAAGGATATTCAACTCTTCTTTATTAATATATGAAAAAGGTAAAACCGTAGGAGTAAAATAATCGACTAATATCTGTGGTCTTCCGTATCTCAGGCGAGTCGTGACTGCAGCTTCGAACAACTCGTCGTTCCACCTACGGACCAGATCGTCACGCTTACTCCGAGCTATTCATTCCCGACCGAGGTACCGCCAGCCTCGCGCTCGTGCTTGACGACGTCTCCGTTCGGCCCTGAGCAAAATCACAGTCCAGGGTCGCCTCTGTGGTCTGTCCTGCCCTGGTCAGCGTCTGAGGCGAAATCCATCTGCCTCGAGCCCGACCTGTCGTCGAGCTCACCACGTAGCTCTCCGTTCTGATTTCCACTTGTACTGGAGTTTATGTTGTTCAGTTTGACTTATATATTTATAAACTGAAACTTCATACTGGTAGGAGCTCCGATGGTCATGCTTGCTAGCATCAAAACCGAGGCTCGCCTTTGGGTCATTGCGGGTGCCAAGCGCTTAGGTGACATAATGCCGCGAGAGTAATCCCGGCCGTAATGTTTTGGGCGGCCGAGCAAACCTTCTATGATCTCCGCTCGGCATAGTTTGTAAAAAATTTCTATCTTAATTAATTGAACTAGTCGTCAACCCGTGCATTCGCACGGGCTAGTATTTAGAATATCTTAATACATATAGTCTCTCTTTTGTTTAACTTTAATTATTACTCAATCGTGAGACCTATAGTTTGATAAATTTGAAGCTTTGTACCATTGCAAAGTCTCATGATTCTAAGTAAAGTAAACTCCATTACACTGTTTAACAACTTATCCAAACTCTTCAATAGATAAATACAATTAGATGTGTTAAATATTAATTCGTAGCTATGATTTATACATGGATTCTTTTGTCTAATAGACCACCATATAATCGAGGGTAGCTCGCCATCTATGCAATTATGTTTAGAAAATTTATAGTGTTTCGACACATATTTCTAATCTTCTTTCTTTCTCAACAGTTCAAGTCATTGTAGAATATTATTTATGAATTAACATATCATGAAAAATATTCAGAACATGTACTAATCTTCATGAAACAAAGAACATAGATATATTCAACTGATTTCGGAAGAACAATGTACGTTGCATCTCATCTAGGTATTTGTTAGCATAAGCTGCCATTCAAATATACATGGTCTAATTCATCGCCGTGTCAAGATTTTTTCATCCACACTTTTAATAAAATCTTTTGAATCTGGACCCCGCCGAAAACAAAACATGCCGCAGCTATATTCCAAGAAATTGCATCAGTTTGCAATCAGGATCTTCTACAGGACAATCCATATGGATGATGTTTGTTTTCCATTGGCCAACCAACAGTAATCCTTTTAACAGCAAGAGGATCTTCCAACGTTTTTTGTGCACACATTTGATTCAGGAGACAAACATAGCAGATAAAACAAAATTTTAGTTATATATAATACTCTAAGCGAGATCTCATATAAGTACTGGGTTATTTTGGTATAGAAACAGATAAAATAGGCACGGAAACACGTACATGAATTAGTAGCACACGGACAAAGTCATAATTTTGACATTGGTAAAATTAATCTCTAAACAGAAAGAATGTATAAACATGCAACAACCTCGACAGAGAATATGCATTACGATACGCTTACTCACGCATCCGCTGGAGAACCGTCCTATACGTGTATGCATGTAGGCTGTAGCTACAGTTGGAAACATACAATTCCGGGCACTATTTGTATGAACACCAATGCATTGATGCTGGCAACTCAAGTAATCTACAATATTACGGTGACTGTGAGAGAAAAAAACATATTACCATATGATGAGGAAAATGAATCTCATCCAGCTCGATCTCCTTGTCCGTCCACGCCACATGAACCACCGTCAATGAAATTCTGTGTGCTATAGATATACGGGGAAAATTATGACATGCATGCAGAAAGAGCACTACTGCCAATAGTTTAGGACTTAATTTAACTTTGAGTTACCAATTAAAACACAAATATTTATGTAAATACTGCACCTGAAGCCTTCCACGGAGAAAAGGGAGACCCGGTGGAGGGAGACATGACATAGTTAGATGAAAAAATACCTTTATTACATTGAAAAAAGAAGTGAGGTGGTAGAATTAAATAATCGATCTCGGCTACTTAAACCCAGAAAATAGATGGCTAGATTAATTTTACTAATAAATCATATGAATACTTCTGGTATAAGATGATATATTTTTCCTTTTGCAGTCCACCGTTGTTCTGTTCACTGTCTAGTTTACTCCAGATTTATAGATTTATAATTTCAATATTTAATTTTATTACTAAAACAAAATTTAATACTTCAGGAGAAATTATGTGGACAAACATAATTGAATTTCTTAATTTATTAATGCCTTCCTATATGTATTTACATGAATATTTGTGTGATATATATTTTTGGCTCCAGAAAGATTGGAAATATTTCACGTGCTTAAAATCCTGACATGGCACTTCAGCAAACAAAAACAAAAAAAAAACTCCTGGTGTGCAAATAAAAACACGTTTCCAACTTTACGCATCTACACTTCATCTTGTATACAACTTCAAGCTATTAGCTATGGCTCCATATATTTTTCCGTGCAGTACTCTCTATATACCTTGCATATTACACATATGTCTGATTCATTGTGCATGCAACATGTGCATGGTTATCGGTGATATCTTAATTAACAATTTATCTTAACTAAATTAATTAAATTTCCATTGATAGCTGATGAGTAATATATACATATTGGAGGTAGAGGGGGGCAAGGAAAAATAACTACTAACACGCATGTCACAACTCATAGCAGATCGTTAGGAGGCAATAATAACTCGGAATAAGGTTGAAGCATACCTGATGCATGCTTTGCATGTAGACATGGTACATCCTATTGGGGACCAAAAATAATCAATTAGATGGAGAATCTTTGCGTAACTCCCTCCAGCATGCATGAGACCTGCAGCGCTTGCATGCAAAACTGCTGCATACATAGACGATGAGTGGCAGCAGCTAATCCATCGAGAAATAGAAGCCGCCCGTCCGGTAAACCGTCTCGCAGTTGTGACCAAGCTCCTAGCAGTTTGCGCGCTCGTAAATACCTTAACAAAATCTGATACTTCCGCCTACTAATTTCGACTGTACAATATACATGAACGATTCAACCTGGGTGAATAAATTACTCGCCGGTGGCGTGGG
The DNA here is from genome assembly GCA_012064385.1 of Puccinellia tenuiflora. Classification (NCBI taxonomy): domain Eukaryota; kingdom Viridiplantae; phylum Streptophyta; class Magnoliopsida; order Poales; family Poaceae; genus Puccinellia; species Puccinellia tenuiflora. The sequence continues at coordinate 1,173,289 of QRDG01000485.1, read as the reverse complement.
AGTTTTGAATAATTAGGCGATGCAGCCTGACTTGATTGGGATCGATTGATCTGATAACCCTAAGCACGATCTCGTTTTTTTTTTTGCATGGTTAGGATCAAAGGTTCGCTATATTGTATTTGCATGCACGTGCGATGCTGACTTGTTAGTTACGTCCTTACAGACTTTGTGTCTCACACGGCTGATCCTATCGGCAAATCCATATCTAGCAGCCTAAATCTCGTTGTTTTTTTTTGCTTTTGGCATGTATGACTCGATGTCAGACTATCCTGCCAGATGTCGTAAAAAAAAGACTATCGTGCCAGATTATCTGTCACATGTCCTACGTGGCTTTTTAGCCAAATATCTATCAGGCTAACTATTTTTTAATAATGTTTAAAATCAAGAGTCCAGATAGTAAACCGCCTCTTAGTTTTTTTTGGGCATGATCTCATTGCACGTACGATTCAATCGTATCGTGCCAGATTAATTGTCATGTCCTACGTGACTTTTTTTTTGCACGGTTCATCCTAGCCGTAAATCCAACATCTAACAGCTTAATTAATTTTGATGATGTGGATTAACGTGGAGGCTTTATTGGTGCCTCCAATTAGTAAATATAAGATGGGGCAAAGCTTTTACCCCGTTTCAAAAAAAATTATTGGCAGAAGCAATTGATTAAAGAGATCGACTTCTTGTTGTTTTCTTTTACTGGGATTGCTATCACCAACGGTTGTTTTTCTCAAAATTAAAAAAATACTGCCAAAAAATGTAACTCTTTTTTGTTAAACAAGTAGCATAAATAAGATTGGAAATTGAACTTTAAAATTTTCACACAGAGGATATAGTATTGGAGGCACAATCCCTACTTATCTTGATTTCTTTGATTTTTAGCTATATTAAATCGATTAAATAAGTGTGTTGTAGTTTAATCCTATATTAACACAAAATCATAAAGATACTCTACCATGATTCTATGCAGTATCCCCAAAAGAGTTGAAAATTTACCCACTAGTTATGAATGGTCGTGCGGACAATTTCGGTCCAGTTTTGAAAAAAAACATGAATTGAAAAAATTCAAAAAACGAAAAACTTGTGCAAATCTTTATTTTTTTTAGTTTACTAGTTTAAGTTGAAAATAATAAATTTTAATACCAATTTTGTTTTTAAAAGATCTTCAAAATTTGACTATCATGTATGAAGATTTCAAGCCAAATTATCGAAACCATGACCATATGCATGGCTAAGATAATGATATCATTACCGAAATTGGCACAAACATGGTATTTTACATTGTAATCAAGATTATCAAAGTAGGATTCCAATATTAGTTAAAAAATTAATTTATTTAGTGAAAGGAACGTATTTTTATGAAGAAAGTATCACATATATGATTCAAAATTGTAATTTGAATATTTCACACAGTTATATATCATATGGAAGATACAATCCCTAAATATCTTAATTTTTTTAGATTTTAGGGACCAGATCGTCACGCTTACTCTGAGCTACTCCCGGTCGAGGTACCACCAGCCTCCCGCTCACAGTTGACGACGTCTCCATTCGGCCTTGAGAAAAATCACAGCGCAATGTCGCCTATATTTGTCCGAGCCAAAATCCATCTACCTCGAGCCCATTCTGCCATCGAGTTCACCATGTAAGCTCTTCGTTCTAGTTTCCACTTGTAGTACATAGTGTTGCAATTTGATGGCTCGTCACGACGTCACTTCCTTCAGTTCATGTTGCATAGTTTGACTTATATAAACTGAAACTTCATACAGGCTGACGCAGTTGATTAAAGAGTTAGTTGATTAAAGAGCTCGACTTATTGTTTCCATCACCAATGTTTTTTCTTCAAACAATTAGTGCGAAAAATGTGATTTTTTGTGAAGCGTATATCATAAATAAGATGTAAAGTTGAACTTTTGAAATTTTCACACAGAGGATATTATATTGGAGAAACACTCCCTAATATCTTGATTTATGATCTTTTTAGCAATGTAAATAAATATCTTGACTAAATTGAGTTTAATATCATTTATTGAAAGTAATTTAAATTTGAACTACAAATGTGTTATAGTTTGTTCCTATGTTAAGAAAAAAATCATATAAATATAATCTATCATGATTGTATGCACTAACCCAAAAGAAATTGAAATATAAATGGTCATACGGAATATCTTGACTAAATTGAGTTTAATATCATTTATTGAAAGTAATTTAAATTTGAACTATAAATGTGTTATAGTTTGGTCCTATGTTAAGAAAAAAACCATATAAATATAATCTATCATGATTGTATGCACCAACCCAAAAGAAATTGAAATATAAACGTTCATACGGACAATTTTAATCACGGGATAAATTTAATTTAATCCCGTAAACGACGGTGGATACCTAAGTCCACAAATTTCTCCCTATGAGCCCCTCCCCCGACGTCACCAAATCCAAACGAGGACGCCATGGATGCAACAGCAACAAGCCCACGTCTGCTCCGCTCGACTCCCTTGGCCGCCCGTCCAACCTGGGCACAGTGCCGCTCTGTCGTTCCGACGCACACCTCACAACACTGGCAAGCTCCGGGCATTTGCGAAGCCACTAGTAGGAAAAAGCCTACCAGTGGCGCACCTATTTTCCTTACCAGTGGTGCATCACGGTGCGCCACGGCTACCCCGTCACTGGTAATATTTACCAGTGGCGCACCATGCTGATGCGCCACAGGTAGTTCAGTTACCCATGGTGCACCTCATTTTTGGTGCGCCACTGGTAACAATTTTGATTTTTTTTATATCATATACCCGTGGCACACCCTATTTTGGTGCGCCACTAGTAACAATTTCCAAATTAAAAAAAAGTCGCATTCGTCCTCGACGGGGATGGCAACCGGGACGGGGACGGGGCGAGCCGACAGGGGATCGTCGGAGGGGTCCGGAGGAGTCCGGAGGCGGGTACTGGGACGGGACGTGGCCGGAGGAAGCGGGGATGACCAGGTCGGAGGGAGGTCGGGGCGGCGACCATGGAGGAGGGAGGAGGAAGGTCGGGACCCATGGAGAAGGAGGGAGGAGAAGGAGGGAGGTCGGGGCGGCGGCCATGGAGGAGGCCATGGAGGAGAAGGAGGGAGGTCGGGGTGGCGGCCATGGAGGAGGGAGGTCGGGGTGGCGGCCATGGAGGAGGGAGGTCGGGGCGGAGGAGAAGGAGGGAGGTCGGGGCGGCGGCCATGGAGGAGAATGAGGGAGGTCGGGGCGGCGGCCATGGACGAGGGAGGAGGGAGGTCGGGGTGGTGGCCATGGAGGAGAAGGAGGGAGGTCGGGGCTGCGGCCATGGATGAGGGAGGATTAGATAGAGAGGAGGAAGAGAGGAGATAGAGAGGAGAGGAGGAAGAGATGAGGAGGAGGAGATAGAGAGGAGAGGAGGAAGAGGGGAGAGGAGGAAGAGAGGAGGAGAGGAGAGGTGCCAATCCATGTTTCTATCCTCTCGGTCAATCAGAAACAATAAGAAAGGAGCACACGGATCGTGTGCTAGTTTAAGTCGCTGTGAGCCGTCAAATCGCTGGGAGCCGTCGGATCGTGGTGTTGCCCTCCAGGTTACCGTGGAGCATCTCATAGTGTTGCGCCACGAGTATTAGTACTACCCGTGGCGCACCATGCATCCCGTGCGCCACGGGTAAGTGAGACCCTTTATAATTTTTTTGCCCTGAAATCTTAAACGTCAAAAAAGAAATAGTTCCCTTTCGAATTTGGGGATTCTGTAGCCCAAAAACGGCTCAAAAGGCCATAGGCTATTTTGATTGGATGTGTTTTTTTCTCTAGTTTTTTTAAGGTATTATATGTCGAAATACGAGTTCATATGCAAAAGTCATCGCCGTTTTACTTTTACATAATTTTTTTTTTGCAAAATACATCGAAATTCATGTTTATTAATTTCCCTACCAAGTAGGGAACATAACATAACTAAATCTCAAAGGATTTTATTTTTTGAATTTTTTATCATTTTCTTTCATCCATTTCAAAACTAAAAAGGTGATCCACAAGGGTGCATGTGAGCACAAAGTGGAGAAAAGTACCAGTGGCGCACTTGGGCCACATGCGCCACTGGTACCTCCCTTACCAGTGGGGCATCTGTGACACATGCGCCACTGGTAACATGGCTTGTTCTGTAGCCCTCGGGGCAGAACTTACCAGTGGCGCATTGGACGCTAGATGCGCCGCAGGTAAGGTGCTTACCAGTGGCACATGAGGCCAGATGCGCCACTGGTAAGTTAACAGTGACGCATGGGTGGCTGGTGCGCCACAGGTAAGCACCTCACCTACAGGCTATTTTCCACTAGTGAGCGTCTGGCCAACATGTCGTCCGCGACGCACGAGGACGCCACGCCGGAGCTACACGTCCAGGCCACGAAGCTCAATCTCGATCGTGGCCACCACGGCATCCGCGACATCCTCGTCGCACTCTACCTCGCATGCGGCCGACGCGTCGCCGCACGCAGGCGGTGACTCGTCAGGCGGTGACTCGTCGCCGGATGTGGTCTCCTAGGCATCCATGTTAACCGGGCACACACGGTTTTGGGCCTGTTCCGCGAGGCCACGACGCGGTTCATAGACATGGCGAACGACGGCGTGGACGCTGTACGTCAGCCTGTGCCGGCTCTGTTCTTGGGCATGGCGGACGACGGCGTGGTCGTCGTTGACGTTGTACGCCAATGCAGCCTGCGCCAGCGCCATTTCTGGGCATGGCAGATGACGGCGTGGTTGTCGTCGATGCTTCGCCGACGCCTGGGGTCTCTCGCTGGCCAGGGAGGTGCACCGGCGCTCACCATCCGCACATGACCACCACGGTCGGATCCATTGTACGTCTGAAATAATGCAGAGTTCTTGGAGCTTTGAGCTTGCAGTCAGGGACGCTGGTGCTCACCGGCTCACTGCCCCACCTTGATGGTCATCCAAGTTGTCCGGGAGCAAGCAGACGCATAGGTAGGAAGCAAGTAGAATTCCAAACAATGAGTAGGAAGCAATTGTAATGTTTGTCGATGGAAACAAACTATATTCATGTCGTCGTGGAGAACAACAGATACCTAGGGGTAGGCTTGAGTTTGGGGGCCGATGGACGCTAGAGAATTCGGGGAGGGATTATGCGTAGGATTGCGCACACAGAAGACAAACGGATGAACACGAGGATTTACCCTGCTTCGGGGCTCTCGCGAGAGATAACACCCCTACTGCAGCATCTAGCCTATTTGGTGTATTTCTCTCTCTGTATATGACTTGTACAAATGCTCCTTGAGCTGTATGACTCTTGCCTGTATTTGTCTATCTCTATAAGCTGAAGGTCTAGTGCTAGTACTAGAGGAAGAAAGGAGTCAGGGGGGAAATGAGCCCGCCAGGGCTACCGAGAGCTCTCCCCCCGGTGCTCTTTATATAGGGAGAGCCCAGGGGACAAGGGGTGGCCCGCAGGTCACTATGCACATACTGCAGCCGAAATGACTACTGGGGTCTAATCAACACTGTGCATGCGTCATCATATGTACTCTAGTCACGTCCGCGTCTCTGTAGCCATGCTGGCTGTCCTCTCCTTGTCTTGCTCCTGCTTGGTCAACTGGCCATCATCTTTATCTTCTCCTGGGGGTAGCTGACATCTTCTGCTGGTGCAGGTACGAGCTGGGAGCGTCCCAGTACCTGGTTATGCTGGATGTCGGGAGCTGGATGCTGGAATGGGCCGGCCGGGTGGCAGATGTCGGAGTGGGCCGGATGTCGGATGAACAGTGGCGAGACATGTCGGATGAACAGTGCCCCCGGGGGTGAACAGTGTTCGGGTATGTCGGATGAACAGTGCTCGGGTGAACAGTGTCGTACCGGGTCATGTACGTCGTATGAACAGTACCGGGGTGAACATTGTTCGTTGTATGTTGGATGAATAGTACCCGAGTGAACAGTGTCGTATCGGGTCGTGAATGTCGGATGAACAGTGCCCGGGTGAAAACAGTGCTCGAGTATGTCGTATGAACAGTACCCGGGTGAACAGTGTCCGGTTATGTCGGATGAACAGTACCGGGGTGAACAGTGCCGTGCCGGGGTCATGTATGTCGGTTGAACAGTACCCCGGTGTGAACAGTGCTCGGGCACGTCGGATGATCAGTACCCGGGTGAACAGTGTCGTACCGGGTCATGTATGTCGGATGAACAGCACCCCCTGGGGAACAGTGCTCTGGTATGTTGTATGAACAGTACCCGGTGAACAGTGTTCGGTTATGTCGGATGAACAGTGCCGCCAGGCCATACTTGGTTTCGCATGAAAAACCACCAACTCTGGGATACCCGGGGTTATATCCCCGACAGTAGTCCCCGAGGCTATGTGGGACTCGTAGAGTCACGCATAGTCTTATCAACAGTATCACAGAGTTGGTATCAAAATATAGTCTGCATGGGCATATTTTATATGTCGGATGTCAACATCCTTTGTCTCCAGCATAAGCTAGTTTGACATATAGGCATCTTGGGCATATTTCCTATGTCGGTTTACCAACCTCAAACGTCTCCAGCATAAGCTGGTTTGACATATTGGCCTCTTGGGCATATTTCTTATGCCGGTTTCTGCCACTTTGGGTTTTTACCGCATAGATATGTCGGCAGCATGAGCTGGACCGACATATAGCCTGCTTGGGCATTATTATATACCGGTTTCTAGCCTTCTCGGGCATTACCGAAATTGTATGTCGGCAGCACGAGCTGGACCGAGATATAGCCGTCCTTGGCTGAATTTGACATTCTGCCTTCATGGGCACTTGTCAGGTGACGAGTTGAGATATTTCTCAACGCGTAACACTCGGTGAGATTACATATTTTTCGACTCTGAGCACCGAGATAATGATGCCATGATACTTTGCAAGCTCGAATAACTGAAGAATCATGATAGTCAGTAAGACCGATAAAGATAACGATTTGTGAGATGCTTGATGATGTGAGATAAATGCCGTGATATTTTGGCAAGCCAAAATAAACGGCGATTCGAGATATTGCAGGATGCCCTGATATTTTGGCGAACCGACATAAACGACGATCTGGAGATATTGTGCTGTGATACTCTGATTTGCTAACATAGGATATGTCGGGATGATATGCCATTTATGATTCATCAAGGCGATGTCAACGATTATCCGGGAGATGCTTTTAAGCCACAATGAGTATAAAATGAATCCGAGAAGACTGATATACCACGAACTTGGTGATGGATATTTTCTCGGTAAAACCGTTATCACCTTTCAATGTTAGTTCAAGCATATATATAACGAATATTTTGACGAGAGCAACAACTCTATTAACAGATGAAAATTATTCTAGCATATGTTGGAAACTGAATCTAGCAGCAAGTCTATGCACAGATGTGCAGACTCGGGCTCCACCGAGTCCCCGAGTTGCTTTTCTTATCTAGGAGAAACTGTAGAACAGACTGACCTACCAGTCCCCGGGTCAAGACTTTTGGTCCCGGGGAAAACAACTAAGCAAAGCAGAAAAGAGGGGAGAGTCCCCGAGCACTGTTTGAGACTATTTAAAAGAGTGATGCAGACATATAAATGATACTTACGAGGCAATGTTGTTGGAGAAGTCGAGGAAGATGTTGATGCCGGCATGAATATCAATATGTCGGCCTGGGCCACCAACATCTCGGCCCGGACCACATGTATATCGGATTTGACCAACGTATGTCGGATTCCCCAAGCTTAACTCGAATTTCCAAGCCTTAACTCGGATTTTCCAACCTTAACTCGGATTTCCAAGCCTTAACTCGGATTTTCCAACCTTAACTCGGATTTTCAAGCCTTAACTCGGATTTTCAAGGCTTAACTCGGATTTTCCAAACTTAACTCGGATTTCCAAGTCTTAACTCGGATTTCCAAGCCTTAACTCGGATTTCCAAGCCTTAACTCGGATTTTCCAAACTTAACTTGGATTTTCCAAACTTAGCTCGGATTTCCAAGCCTTAACTCGAATTTCCAAGCCTTAACTTGGATTTTCCAAACTTAACTCGGATTTCCAAGCCTTAACTCGGATTTTCCAAACTTAACTCGGATCTCCAAGCCTTAACTCGGATTTTCCAAACTTAACTCGGATTTCCAAGCCTTAACTCGGATTTCGAAGCCTTAACTCGGATTTTCCAAACTTAACTCGGATTTCCAAGCCTTAACTCGGATTTCCAAGCCTTACCTCGGATTTCCAAGCCTTAACTCGGATTTTCCAAACTTAACTCGGATTTTCCAAACTTAACTCGGATTTCCAAGCCTTAACTCGGATTTTCCAAACTTAACTCGGATTTCCAAGCCTTAACTCGGATTGCCAAGCCTTAACTCGGATTTTCCAAACTTAACTCGGATTTTCCAAACTTAACTCGGATTTCCAAGACTTAACTCGGATTTCCAAGCCTTAACTTGGATTTTCCAAACTTAACTCGGATTCGAACTGTAGTCAACTCGAAAATGAGTTAACACATGGGGATGATGCCGAAGTTGAGTCCCCGAGTCACTTTTCTCATCCGGGGTCTGCCGATGATGTCCGTTGGTGGAGGCAGCGCTAGCCTCTGCTCACAGCGGCAAGCTAGAGCACGGGGGATAATGGCGATGTCGAGTCCCCGCGTTGATGACGAAGGTCCCGTCCGAATTGATCCAACAAGCGCCACTGAGAGCCCCACAGTGGGCGCCAACTGTCGTCGTGGAGAACAACAGATGCCTAGGGGTAGGCTTGTGTTTGGGGGCCGATGGACGCTAGAGGATTCGGGGAGGGATTATGCGTAGGATTGCGCACACAGAAGACAAACAGATGAACACGAGGATTTACCCTGCTTCGGGGCTCTCGCGAGAGATAACACCCCTACTGCAGCATCTAGCCTATTTGGTGTATTTCTCTCTCTGTATATGACTTGTACAAATGCTTCTTGAGCTGTATGACTCTTGCCTGTATTTGTCTATCTCTATAAGCTGAAGGTCTAGTGCTAGTACTAGAGGAAGAAAGGAGCCAGGGGGGAAATGAGCCCGCCAGGGCTGCCGAGAGCTCTCCCCCCGGTGCTCTTTATATAGGGAGAGCCCAGGGGACAAGAGGTGGCCCGCAGGTCACTATGCACATACTGTAGCCGAAATGACTACTGGGGTCTAATCAACACTGTGCATGCGTCATCATCTGTACTCTAGTCACGTCCGCGTCTCTGTAGCCATGCTGGCTGTCCTCTCCTTGTCTTGCTCCTGCTTGGTCAACTGGCCATCATCTTTATCTTCTCCTGGGGGTAGCTGGCATCTTGTAGCTGGTGCAGGTACGAGCTGGGAGCATCCCAGTACCTGGTTGTGCTGGATGTCGGGAGTTGGATGCTGGAATGGGCCGGCCGGGTGGCAGATGTCGGAGTGGGCCGGATGTCGGATAAACAGTGGCGAGACATGTCGGATGAACAGTGCCCCCGGGGTAAAACAGTGTTCGGGTATGTCGGATGAACAGTACCCGTGTGAACAGTGCCGTACCCCGGGTCATGTACGTCGGATGAACAGTACCCGGGTGAACAGTGTTCGTTTTATGTTGGATGAACAATACCCGGGTGACCCATTGTCGTATCGGGTCGTGAATGACGGATGAACAGTACCCGGGTGAAAAAACAGTGCTCGGGTATGTCGGATAAACAGTACCGGGTGAACAGTGTCCGTTTATGTCAGATGAACAGTGCCGGGGTGAATAGTGCCGTCCGGGTCATGTATGTTGGCTGAACAGTACCGGTGTGAACAGTGCTCGGGGTACGTCGGACGATCAGTACCCGGGTGAACAGTGTCGTACCGGGTCATGTATGTCGGATGAACAGCACCCCCCTGGTGAACAGTGCTCTGGTATGTTGTATGAACAGTACCCTCGGTGAACAGTGTTCGGGTATGTCGGATGAACAGTGCCGCCAGGCATACTTGGTTTCACATGAAAAACCACCAACTTTGGGATACCCGGGGTTATATCCCCGACAATTCACTTGGAGCAGCAAAATCATATGTTGGAAGCAGGTACTAGTGCAAACTGGTAGGAAGCAATGTGTAATGTTTTTTCATGGAAGCAAATTATTCACCACTTAGAGCAAACTGACACTACCGTGCAACCACTATTGAGTAATACTATAGTGTATTTATATTATGTCTTGATACAGCAGCCATTAAAGCTAGATGCACTATTGAGTAAGTGTTACCATCGTAGGCGCACAGTCGATCTACCGAGGACAAGCAATCACAGCATGATGACGCACCGGCGCTCACCATCCGCACATGACCACCACGGTCGGATCCATTGTACGTCTGAAATAATGCAGAGTTCTTGGAGCTTTGAGATTGCAGTCACGGGCGCTGGTGCTCACTGGCTCACTGCCCCACCTTGATGGTCATCCAAGTTGTCCGGGAGCAAGCAGACACATAGGTAGGAAGCAAGTAGAATTCCAAACAATGAGTAGGAAGCAATTGTAATGTTTGTCGATGGAAACAAACTATATTCACTTGGAGCAGCGAAATCATATGTTGGAAGCAGGTACTAGTGCAAACTGGTAGGAAGCAATGTGTAATGTTTTTTCATGGAAGCAAATTATTCACCACTTGGAGCAAACTGACACTACCGTGGAACCACTATTGAGTAATACTATAGTGTATTATATTATGTCTTGATACAACAGCCATTAAAGCTAGATGCACTATTGAGTAAGTGTTACCATCGTAGGCGCACATTCGATCTACCGAGGACAAGCAATCACAGCATGATGATGACACTGAGATTTGTTAACGCAGTTTGGCCATGATTTGCCTACTCTGCGGGGCATGACTACGGGTGCTCCTCCCCATTGATACCGCTACACCGGCCGCCTTGGTCGCCGGCACAAGCCGCCGGCTCCCCTTGCACGCCTGCTGCTATCAAGTCGCCATTGGTTACAACGTGTGGTGCCTCCCTCATTATATAGGAGGCCCAGATTACAAGAGTTCGACTCCAACACTACTCGTACCCTATCCACACCTATTACAATTGCAAGTCCTAACGTAACCCAACTCGTACATAATATTCGACACAAACACAACAAACTCCACCTTGGCGAATATTCTCCACCACCTTGAATTCGTTAATGCGTCGAACCTCCATGTAATTCGGACTTGGTTGTCTTCCATGAGCTCCGCTGCTACTCCCAGACTCCATGTGACTCCACCTGCAACTGTAGTTCTTCTTCCCGTTCAACACCATCACACACCGACCGCTGATCTGCGTGAAAATGCTTTCAACTTGAAGGAATTTCATCGTCGCTATTGAAACACCTTGAGTCATATTCACTAGTTGTCTCATCTTCTCCTGGATAGTCTTCTACATGTCCCACAGCTATAGTACTCCACCTCCTTCTGTATCTCGTCACCCGCACTTTGCCATGTGCAATGAACATCACAGAATATACGGCCTTGTACTCTCCAAGCTTTCGACATTTCAGACTTTCCAACACTTTCTCAGATTCCCCATGGCTGACTCTTGTCTATCACTTGACGTCAATCCCGATAGACCCAGTCACCAACTTGAACCTGGTACTCGTCAACACTGCTTCAGCACCCCTCGCACACTTGTTAAACCACATGTCCAACCACCAGTGCACTGTTCTGTCGCTGTGTCCCGTGCTCCCGCACGCCTCGCTGCCATTACCGCGTCGAGCATCCGCAATCTTGGCCAAGATCTACTGGGTCGCGCACCCACACCACCTCGGTCCCCACTTCAGATAACCATCAGTCATACCCGACCGATGCCGAGTTCCACGCATCTCTTCGAACCCTGAGCTCCAGTTCGAACCACGTGCTTCTCGCCTTCCCCCTGGATAGGCTTCGATTCTCCGGATCCTTACACCGTAGCCCCTCCATCAGCTCGAGTGGAATCTTCCATAAGAAACTAGCTCCACCTTCAACATGACTCCATGGATGATTAGTCCACCCGCACCTCGTTGACTTCAAGCTCTCATGCGCGCGCCATCTTGAATCAACCCCGTGTCATTCCATGTTGTTATCACCCGTTTTTGGCAGGTCCCGGATCAAGCTTACTTGGAGGAAATGGCGACTCGGTGGTAACCCAGTAGAGATTAACATGGCGGGAGTTAACCCAGTTCAGTCAGAAATCGGATCATAGGTTCAAGCTCACTTGGAAGGAAGAAGAATCGGAGAAGACCTGGGATGACGACCCGGCAGGAGTTAACTCGGCAGGCATAACCCTGTACTTGGGACCCGGTGCGCGTTATTCAAAGCTTCCTGAAGATTCCACAAGCTGCACTAGAGACGCCAGACGCGAGGTGACTTAATGCTTGGAAAGCTCAAAACGGAAGTCAGTGGCACCAAAAGGAGTTCGGGTTCAACCCGGAAAATGGCTTTCCAAGAAAGGCCGGAAGATGACGTTGAAGTCCTGATCTAATACGAATCCGGCCGGGAGTCTTACCTAGTTTAGAGTTAGAAACCGACCTACGCTATGAATTGTAATCTGTGTAGAAGTACAATTGCTTGTACGGAAAGTCCAACCGCTTCGCTATATATATGTAGGAGGTGACGGCCGATTGAAGCTAAGCAAACAATCGACAATCAATACCAAACCCTACTTTTTACCTTCAACCCTTGTTTCTGCTTCCGTTGTTCGGCGACTTCGCGTAAGTTTCGACGAATATCGACAATCGAGTTGAGAGCGGTCCAATCCGGCTTAACTCAGCCAATCGTCGCCGGCCACCTCCGACGGGGTCCCTCCCGAGGTGCTGGGGCGTCTGGTTCGAAAAGAGCCGGCTCATTGTCTTGCGTATCACGCCTTGAGTCGGTCTCCCGCGGGGCGAGTTGCGGAGTATCTCCCCCGGCACCGCGGGTACACGAGGACGTGTTCGTGTGACGCGTTTTAATCGCAACACACTTTTTGGCGACTCCGCTGGGGACAATATCTAAACCTAAATCGGGCAGCAATGACCGGTTCTAAGGCTACAGATCTATCCGGCATCACCACTGACAACATCATCAAGCCCACTCTTAAGGATTTGTCGGAGGCACAACGCCAAGGTCTGGATGAGTGGAAGAAGAAGAGAAGCGAGGAGTTCGAGACACTGCGACTCAAGCGGGAACAGGAAGACGAAGAGTTGTACTTGGCCAGCTTCAAGTTAGATCGGCAAGGTGTAACCACGCCGATCAAGGAACCGGCATACGCACCTCTGAACATCAACACCGACATACCCGCTGTAAGTAACAGTATCTTCTCTCCTGAGCAAATAGCTGAGATCCAGTTTCATGTTTCACAAGGTACAAATAATGTTTATAATGCTGTGCTGGAACATAAGAAGGCTAAGAAAAACATCATCCAAGCCCAAGCATCGGACGCACAACCGATGAGCCCGAACAGGGAAAACCGGATTGTTGGTGCATTACCTTGTCCGATTCCGATCCGAAGTTCACCCTACCCGGCAGGTCAGATGGGACCAGCGGTGCAACTTCCGGGTCGTGAGTCAATGCCGAATCTAAATTCGGCTCCTTGGATGCAATCCGGCCCTGTGACCAATTTTGCTCCTGGTCCGAGTCAATCGGCCAATATGGATGATTTAGTGGTAGAATTCAATAGGAAATTGGACCAAATAGCATACAACAAGCTCGGGGTTAAGCTGGGACCTAGGACCTACACTAAACCCTATCCCGAGTATTTTGATTTACAACCTTACCCACCTGGCTATAGAGTTCCCGAGTTTTCTAAGTTTAATGGGGTGGATAACAAAGCGACATGGGAGCATATTAGTCAATATCTGGCTCAATTAGGCGAGGCTAATCATGATCATATCAAAGTTCGCCTATTCTCTTTGTCGCTAACCGGGGTTGCGTTTTCTTGGTTTTCAGTTTTAGCTCCTAATTCTATACACACTTTGTTTCACCTAGAGCTAAAGTTTCATGAGCACTTCTATGCCGGAGAAATCGAGTTAAAGTTGTCCCATCTTACATCGGTTAGGCAGAAGCATGATGAATTGGTATCCGATTATATCAAGAGATTTAGAAATACCAGAAATCGATGTTATAGTTTGGTGATAACTGAGAGAGATATGGCCGACTTAGTTTTTAACGGGTTAAGGACGTATCTCAAAGAAAAGCTAGAAGGACATGAGTTCTCCTCTGTCGGGCAGGTTCAGGAGAGAGCTCTGGCTCATGAAAGCCGAGTTAACGAGTCCAAAGACTCGCATCGGATGAGCAGGGGTCGGCTTAATGCTGTCGAATACGATGCCGATTCCGGTGATGAAACCGATGTCTACGTAGCCGAGTTTGTTTGGCCGAGTAAGGCCAAACCCTTTATGTGTGATGACCTAAAGCCGGTTCGTAAAAACCGGGATGATGAGGTAAAGTGTAGCTTTGACGTAGGCAAATGTGATAGAATATTTGATGCTTTGTTAAAAGATAAGGTGATCCCAGTCAATCATGTTATACCGTCGCCCGATGAATTAAGGCGACGTGCTTATTGCAAGTATCACAATTCTTTCTCTCATGCTACTAATGATTGCAATGTTTTTCAATGACAGATTCAATCGGCCCTCAATGAAGGACGATTAAGCTTTGCCGGCATGGCCATTGACACACAGCCGTTCCCAATAAACGTGCTAGATCTCGAGGGAAAGAAAGTTCTTCTTCGGCCAGAAGCGGCCGAAGGCGCTAACAAATCTAACATGGTTATTGGTGAGCCCGGGAAAGAAGCCGGTGTCAAGGAAGCAAGGAGAGAGATCACATTGACCCGGCAACCCGATGGAAAGGAAGTTATCAAGATCACCATCAAGAACTCCACACTCGGGGGGCAGCAACCACAAGCAAGAGAATCCGGAAACTAGAACCCGGAACTCGGGGGGCAACCTCGGTTCATGAGGCCCAAAAACCCAGAAGTCGGCAAATGGAAGATGAATCAAGTTGAGTACAAGCCCAAGAAAATCAAGCCGACCTTCGATATGTTGCTGAACAAGTATGTGCGCCAGGCCGGGTCAAAGGTAACCCGGCAATATGGGAGGCGACCGAGGTCACCATCTACCGAGAGAAGCTACCAGCATCAAGAGTCGGCTGAGGCATCCAAGCGTCAAGTAACCCGGCAAACTGTGCAAAGCCGACTCGTCTATCCCGGTGATTCCTCATATTGGCGAGTCAAGGAGCAGGGAGCCAAGGCAGCCGACATAGAGAAGAGGTTGATCCCGGATAAATCGTTGGTCATTGGGACGCATGTGTTGAAGCTAAAGGATCCGGTTGCAGAGCCAGCAACTGATAAGCCTATACTTGCTATCGTGCCTAAAGCAACGTCCAGTGACCATGAAGCCGGATCCAGCCAAACCGAGGTAGCTAAACCCCGGGATCCAAGATACACTCAGCCCAAGTGGTTCTCGTCGGGTATAACGAAGACACAGAAGCGGAAACTGCAAAGGGCAAGGAACCGGGAAAAGGCAGAAAAGGAGGCCGAGCAAGCCAGAGACGTCAAATTCAACAATGAAAGGCCAATGGTGCCAACTCAAATATGGGTACCAAAGCCGAATACTCCGCCAATTCCATTGCTAACTGCACCAAGTCTTTCTGTGAACAACGAAACAGGGCCGGTTGCAGTACCGGCCATTACTTACTCATCATGGGCGGATGAAGTGGAAGCAGCAGATTTGGAAGCAAAGGATAAGCCGACATCAGACGAGTTGGATACCGAGTTAGCCAATGAAGATTTGGCAGATGATTCGATGGGCGAGGAGCCAGCAGGAGACTCGGAGTTGGTGATGTATGATTCGGAAAATCAACCAGATGAAGAGCTACTGGACTACGAGAACACGCCAACTCAGGTAGGTATGGACATTAACATGGTATATTATTTGCCTGCTGAATTTCATGTCGTAGAAGAAGAAGCCGAGGTAGCGCAGATCAACTTCGGACCCAAGAATGCTGTCTTCGAGAAACCCAAGGAACCGGTTAGGCATCTTAAGCCTCTATATGTCAGAGGACATATCAACGGGAAGCCGGTTACCCGGATGATGGTTGATGGAGGAGCTGTGGTAAATCTAATGACGTATTCTGTCTTCAAGAAATTACAATTGGATGATGATGATCTCATGAAGACGAACATGGTATTGAACGGGTTCGAAGGAGGAGAAGGAGTAGAAGCCAAAGGAGTTATTAGTATGGAGCTCACAGTGGGAAGAAAAACTTTGGTTACTACGTTCTTCGTTGCCGAGGTGCAAGGGAATTACAACGTATTACTCGGACGAGATTGGTTCCATGCAAATCAGTGTGTGCCATCTACCATGCACCAGCAACTCGTACAATGGATCGACGATGAGATTGAAGTTGTTCATGCTGATAACTCGGCATGTATTGCCTTAGCCGAGTCCGTTGTTGATTCGCAACACTCCAATGTCACATGTCTTTCGGGACGTGACTTATCCGGGTTTGATTTCCTGAGTGCTACCAGGGACGGATTTGTGCAAGTATCCTTAAAGCCGGTTGGAAGGAATCGGCTGCAGCTCAAGTAAATGGATCCCAGCAACAACGAGTGGCTGCAGAAACGTCTGGACAAGTATCGGGCAGAAAGGAACGATATGTGTGAAGCAATTGAAGAGCCAGACGACATGGACAAGTTGGGACAAGGTTTTACGTCGGCCGACCCGCTCGAAGAGGTGGATATCAGGGATGGCACTGTTCCTAGACCGACATTTGTAAGCCAGAATCTAGAAGCCGATTATAAATCCGAGTTAATCGCGCTAGTCAAGGAGTACGTGGACTGTTTTGCTTGGGAGTACCACGAGATGCCCGGGTTAAGCGAAGAGATGGTCGAGCATCGGTTAACAATAAAGGCCGGTTTCAGACCATATAAACAGTCGGCTCGTAAATTCAACCCAGCAATATATGACCGAATCAAGGAGGAGATTGGCCGGCCTCTAAAAGCAAATTTTATTCGGCCTTGCAAGTATGCCGAATGGATTTCCAACATTGTGCCAGTCGAGAAGAAAGGATCCGGTAAGATCAGGGCCTGCATAGATTTCCGAGATCTAAACTGAGCTATGCCCAAAGATGAATATCCTATGCTGATAGCTGACATGCTTATCAATGACGCCTCGGGACACCGAGTCATCAGATTTCTGGATGGAAATGCGGGGTACAATCAGATATTCATGGCTGAAGAAGACTCGGCCAAGACGGCATTTCGTTGCCCCGGGTTCGTGGGTTTATTCGAGTGGACGGTAATGACTTTTGGATTGAAGAATGCCGGAGCTACATATCAGAGAGCGATGAACTTGATATTTCACGATCTTCTTGGAGTCATATTAGAAGTGTACATTGATGACGTGGTTGTCAAATCGGACGACGAGTTAAATCATTTGGCCGATTTACGACTCGCGTTTGAAAGGATGAGGAGGTATGGGCTCAAGATGAATCCGTTGAAGTGTGCCTTTGGCGTGTCAGCTAGAAAGTTTCTCGGTTTAATCATACATGAATCTGGCATAGAGATTGATCCGGCAAAGATTGAAGTCATCCGGAAAGTGCAGGCGTCGATTTCTGAGAACTGTCCCAGGAACTGGGTGTTTCTCACTAGGTAAGGAATCGAGTAAGGGGCTGAACACGGAATCGAACAACCCTCAACGTGCCTCCGCGACGGCGCTCATCGAGATTGCTGTGGGACGGCACTGCAGAGATGAACACACGATGTTACCCAGGTTCAGGGCCCTCTTGGAGAGGTAAAACCCCTACGTCCTGCCTTGGTTGTATTGCACTGCTTGTAGAGGTTACAGTACAAGGAGAGCTTCGGGAGCTCGAGGTGGCTAACAATGGCTATCGCTAGAACAGCGCTCCAACCAACTAACCAACCTCTCAACCTCTCAACCTTTTAACCTCCTTGCCTGACGTGCTCCCCCTCTTTTTATAGGTGTCCTGGACCTCTTCCCCCAAATATCAAATATCTTGGCGGGAAGGGTTACCACATGGTGACGAAGGAGGAGGTCGGGTGCACGATAAAGGGAGAGTCCATGGACGCGGTCCATGGTAGCACTACCAGGAAAAGGGCTATTAGTGGCGCACCAAAAAAGAATTCTGTGGCGCACCCACAAGAAATGCCCATGCGCCACAGAATCCTCGCCACTAAAATATATTTCCGTGGCACATGCTGGCGGTGCGCCACAGAAATGCTAAGATTCTGTGGCACACCCAGAACCGTGCGCCACAGAAATATTTTAGTGGCGCACCCAGCACCATGCGCCACAGATTTTTTTTTTGAATTTCAAAAAAAAAGGCGGCCAGATCTAGATCTAGATCTAGCCGCCGGCATTTCGCCGGAATTTTTTCAGTGCTCGTCGGAGGCCGTGTTGCCGTGGGTGGAGGAGGAGGGGGTAGCCGGAGGTGGGTGGAGGATGGGAGTCGTCGGAGATGGTGGAGTAGGTCGCCGGAGGTCGCTGGGGTGGATGAGGAGGTCGTCGGAGGTCACCGGAGGTGGAGGTAGCCGGAGGTGGAGGAGGAGGTCGCCGGGGTGGTGGAGGAGGTCGCCGGAGGTGGAGGAGGAGGTCGCCGGGGTGGTGGAGGAGATCGCCGGAGGTGGAGGTGGAGAGGAGGAGGTCGCCGTGGTGGTGGAGGAGGTCGCCGGAGGTGGAGGTGGAGGTGGAGAGGAGGAGGTCGCCGTGGTGGTGGAGGAGGTCGCCGGAGGTGGAGGTCGCCGGGGTGGTGGAGGAGGTCGCCGGAGGTGGAGGAAGAGGAGGATAGAAGATGTGGAGGAGAGGAGAGGAGAGGAGAAGGAGGAGGAAGGAGAAGGGGAGAGGAGAAGTGGAAGAGAAGGGGAGAGGAGAAGTGGAGGGAGAATTGGAGGGAGAAGTGGAGGAGAGAAGTGGAGGAGAGAAGGGGTGCCGTCGGGATTCAAAATTTGGAATCCCGCCCAACAATTCTGTGGCGCATGGGCTAGACATGCGCCACATAATTGTATTTTTTTATTTTTTTTATTTTGTTGGAAAATTTCTTCTTTTCGCCATAACTTTTTTTTTTGGAATTTTGAGAATCCGAGAAATGTCCAACCGGGTAAACCCGGGTGAGGGCGGTTCCGAATTTTTCTCTAGTTTTTTTTAAGGTATTAAACGCATTTTTTTGACGTCGTATGCAAAAGTTATGCCCATTTTAATATTTTTCACCTACTTTTGGAAAAAAGTAAAAATGTGTATTTTAAATTTTTCCTAACAACTAGACCCTAAACCTTCCCTATATCTAAAAAGATTTTATTTTTTGAATTTTTTATCATTTTCTTTCACTTCGTGCAAAACTAAAAAAGGCGATCCACGGGGGGGGGGGGGGGGGGTGTGGGGTGAAAAAATGCTGCACAATTCTGTGGCGCATGGAACCACATGCGCCACAGAAATGTCACTTTCTGTGGCGCATGTGGACCCATGCGCCACAGAATTGTGCAGCCCCTAATCATTGGTGCCAGGCCCACCATATTTCTATGGCGCATGTGGCCAGATGCGGCACAGAAATGTACATTTCTGTGGCGCACCTTGCTCCATGCGCCAGAGAAAAGGCGGCGTAGGATGCAAGCCAGCCGTTGGTTGTGGGGCCCACAGAATTTCTGTGGCGCATGGAGGAAGGTGCGCCACAGAATGTCTTCTTTTAGTGGCGCATGTCCTCCAGATGCGCCACATAATTTCTTCTTTTAGTGGCACATGGAAACTGGTGCGCCACAAAAAAAATTTAGTGGCGCATGAAATATTGGTGCGCCACAAAATAGCATTCCACCTACAGCTAGTTTCCTATTAGTGTAGGGAGCGGCGTCACCAAAGCTGGAAAAGCCACCGTCCAGCCAGGATGGTGGGCTGGCGCTGCTGGGGCTCGGGATGCGCCCCACGGTGACGTCGCCCTTGGAGTGTAGCGGCAGATGGTCTCCTTATCACCGAAATGGCAATTCTTGTAGCTCCTTTGCTTGGTGCAGCATTGTTGACTGCTTTATACACGAGAGTGGCAACTGCGGCGCTGTCGTCACCGCGCGTAGGCGCGCCCGTGACTCTGCGGAGGGCGCAGAGCCTATGTGCGCTCTGTCGCGGAGACAGAGCTTGCTTCGTGGGGAAGGAACCCCGCGAGGCTGGAGGCCTCGCCAAGCCTTTTGGCTTGATCCTTGGCAGAATCGAAGGTAGCATCCGAGATGCACTCTCGAGGAGAGGTCCCTCGCGAGGGAAAAAACCCTCGTGAGGCTCGCCAGGCTTGGAGACCAGAGCCTGGTCCTTAGCGAAATCTTCTGAAGAGTGTCGTGGGCCCTGGCAGGCCGGCTCGTGCTACCCTGGTTTCCACTGTGCTGACAGCCGAGTTGTAAAAAGGATATGCAGAAATTCCTAGATAAGGTAAATTATTTGAGAAGGTTTATTACTAACTTGTCTGGAAAAGTTGATGCGTTCATACAGATCCTTCGGCTCAAGAATGATGACGAGTTCACCTGGGGGGCAAAACAGCAAAAGGCATTTGACCGAATAAAGGATTGCTTGTCTAAACCTCCGGTTCTGAGGAAACCAAGTCCTGGTCTACCGTTCCGGCTTTACATTGCTGCCGAGGAAAAGGTGATTGGAGCAGCTTTGACTCAAGAGACCGAAGGACAGGAGTACGTCATCACATACCTAAGCCGGCGGCTGCTGGATGCCGAGTCAAGGTACAACTTTGTGGAGAGGTTATGCTTGTCTCTTTATTTTGCCTGCACCAAATTGCGCCATTATCTTTTATCCAGTGAGTGCAAAGTTTTTAGTCAAACTGATGTCATCAAACACATGATACATAGGCCGATTCTCAGTGGACGAATCGGCAAGTGGGCATATGGATTGATCGAGTACGATTTGGCTTATGAACCTCTCAAATCTGTAAAAGGCCAGGTCGTAGCCGATTTCATTGTTGAACATCGGATTGATCTAGAGCAAGAAGCCGACATACATGTTGTGTCGGCTGTACCGTGGAAACTTTATTTTGACGGCTCAGTTTGCAGTAGCGGACAGGGGGTCGGCATTGTGTATATCTCACCCCATGGTACTATCTTTGAAGCCTCTTGTCGTCTTGATTATTTTTGTACTAACAATGAAGCCGAATATGAAGCTCTTTTATTCGGATTGGAGATTTTAAAGGACGCAGGGGTAACTCATGTCGAGGCATACGGCGATTCACTGCTTATCGTCCAACAAGTGGCCAAGATCTTCCAATCCAATAGTGGGTCACTCAACACATATCTCGACAGGTGCCTGGATATCATATCAACTTTGGATTATTTTTCTATATATCATGTTTCCAGGCAGGACAATTGGCTCGCCAATGAGTTGGCACAGCAGGCATCAGGCTATCATGTCAGTAGAGGGGTATTTCTCACAGCAGAAAAGCCGATGCTAGCTGTTGTCAATAACTCGGAAGCTAGAGGAAGAACCGGGTCATCTAATACAGACGGTGGAAGGAAAGGCGAGTTATCTTGCTCGGCTCCAGAAGAATCTAGTGGAACCCGGTTAGCTGATTGGAGGATACCCATTGTTAATTATCTGAAGAACCCGAATCAGAGAACAGAAAGGGCTATTCGGCGGCTTGCTTTTAAGTATGCTTTGATAGATGACGAGTTATATCGCCGAATAGCTGATGGTCTTCTTCTTAAATGCCTGGATGAAGATCAATCTCGGGTTGCCATGGGAGAGGTCCATGATGGTTTATGCGGGACACATCAGTCGGCTCACAAGATGAATTGGATGCTCAGACGAGCCGGATTTTATTGGCCGACGATGATCAATGACTGCTTCCGATACTACAAGGGATGCGAGGCATACCAGAGATTCGGAGATATTCAGTTAGTACCAGCTTCACTTCTTAACCCGGCAATAAAGCCGTGGCCTTTTCGAGGATGGGCATTGGATTTCATTGGCATGATTAACCCAGCTTCATCCAAAGGGCATCGGTTCGTGTTGGTTGCTACTGATTATTTCACCAAGTGGTCCGAAGCAGTATTCCTCCGGAATACGACCCACAAAGAGGTAATTCAATTTATTACTGAGCATATTATTCACAGATTCGGTATTCCGTAGACTCTCACCACAGATCAAGGTACTTCCTTCATGGCCAGGGAGGTGAAACAGTTTGCCTAATCACTCGGGATCAAGATGCTTAGTTCATCTCCATATTACGCTCAAGCCAATGGACAAGCCGAGTCAAGCAACAAAATTCTGATCAAGTTGATTAAGAAGAAAGTACAGGACTACCCGAGGAGGTGGCATGAGGTACTGTCCGAGGCATTGTGGGCTCACCGGATCTCAAGGCATGGAGCAACCAAGGTAACTCCTTTCGAGTTAGTTTATGGACAGGAAGCCGTTTTACCTATAGAAGTAAATCTGGCTGCTTTGAGGTTCGCTAAGCAAAACGATTTGTCGGCCGAGGATTATCACAATTTGATGATGGACAACATAGATGAGGTAGCCGACAAACGTATCAAGGCTCTGAAGGACATTGAGAAGGAGAAGTTGCGGGTAGCAAGAGCTTACAACAAGAGAGTCCGGATCAAGGATTTTCAAATCGGTGATTTGGTCTGGAAAGTCATATTGCCAATCGGTTCAAAAAGCCGAAGGTTCGGCAAATGGTCATCGAGCTGGGAAGGGCCGTTCCGAGTCGTAAGAATTGTACCCGGTAATTCATATCTGGTGGAAACGTTGGAAGGCGACATACTGCCCTGAGCTATCAATGGGAAGTACTTGAATAAATTCCACCCGAGTGTGTGGCAAACCGTATAAGCCGCACATATGGCCGATGAGCTTAAACATCGCACTTAGACAAATCTTCTACACCGGATATTTTCTAATACGCGAGCTTTACTAGAAAACAGGGGGGCATGTGTTATCACCCGTTTTTGACAGGTCCCGGATCAAGTTTACTCGGAGGAAATGGCGACTCGGTGGTAACCCAGCAGAGATTAACCTGGCGGGAGTTAACCCGGTTCAGTCAGAAATCGGATCACAGGTTCAAGCTTACTTGGAAGGAAGAAGAATCGGAGAAGACCTGGGACGACGACCCGGCAGGAGTTAACTCGGCAGGCATAACCCGGTACTCGGGACCCGGTGGGCGTTATTCGAAGCTTCCTGAATATTCCACAAGCTGCACTAGAGACGCCAGACGCGAGGTGACTTAATGCTTGCAAAGCTCAAAACGGAAGTCGGTGGCACCAAAAGGAGTTCGGGTTCAACCCGGAAAATGGCTTTCCAAGAAAGGCCGGAAGATGACGTTGAAGTCCTGATCTAATACGAATCCGGCCGGGAGTCTTACCTAGTTTAGAGTTAGAAACCGACCTACGCTATGAATTGTAATCTGTGTAGAAGTACAATTGCTTGTACGGAAAGTCCAGCCACTTCGCTATATATATGTAGGAGGTGACGGCCGATTGAAACTAAACAAACAATCGACAATCAATACCAAACCCTACTTTTTACCTTCAACCCTTGTTTCTGCTTCCGTTGTTCGGCTACTTCGCGTAAGTTTCGACGAATATCGACAATCAAGTTGAGAGCGGTCCAATCTGGTTTAACTCAGCCAATCGTCGCCGGCCACCTCCGACGGGGTCCCTCCCGAGGTGCTGGGGCGTCTGGTTCGAAAAGAGCCGGCTCATTGTCTTGCATATCGCGCCTTGAGTCGGTCTCCCGCGGGGCGAATTGCGGAGTATCTCCCCCGGCACCGCGGGTACACGAGGACGTGTTTGTGTGACGCGTTTTAATCGCAACACATGTCGAAACACGCATCCCTCAGGTATGCGCCACGTGTTGCCACGCCACAGAATTCGGACACCATCAGCCCTCACGCTCCTACATCGTCATCGCCGATCTTCACTGTCTTCTGTCCCGTCAGACTGTCCAGTCCAACCCAGCCGAACATATCCGACTGCAATCATGATCCACCTCGCGTCTAGCTCACCCGCCATAGCGCTGCACTAACTGACGTCTTGTATATGCATGATCCTTACGACACGCTACGAAAATATTTCCACTGCCCAACAACGCTGTCACTGCCAATTTGATATCTTGGTAGTCAGTCAACATACAAAACAGAAACGCTAAAAGACATAACCTGGTAGCCTTTCTCGTGTGTCCAAATGCAAGATCAAACTGGTTGATTAGCATCAACTAGTCAAAGACCAATCCAAAACACACGCGTATGCGTCTCACACTGACGATCCATTGTATGGCCAGCACCCCTGCCCTTCACTAGACTGCGCTAGATCCTGAGGCCACGTGCCTAGCCCATGCAGCCCTTGGCCTTCAAGCCTTCAACGAACCTGACGTTGCTCTCGCAGCAATATCCGTGCGCCGCTGCTCGTTCCGATCTTGCCGAGATTGGACCCTTTTTTTTCACTAAACGTGTTTGGTTCGGTGGCTATGAAAAACTGGTTGTGGTTACCCCTAACCACCTAGTTGGTGGTAACCATTTTTTGTGTTTGATTGTGTAGGATAAGAAGTGGTTAGGAGTAGCCATATTTCTGTTTGATTTGAGGGGTAAGAGATGGATGGGGTGATATGGTCACCTCTTTAGTATGGTGGTGAGAACACCACCAAGCGGTAATATAAATCAATCAAACTATAATATGGGTAATAAGAATTCAAAAAAATGCAAAATATCCTCACATTTTTTGTCCAAAACACATTATAATTTGGGGAGAGAAATCAAGTCTTGATGCAAAATATCACTTTCCTATTGATGATATAGACTGAAATTAGACACTAGAGAGTGATTTCAGAACATCTTTATATGCATCCAAGTAAAAATGCTCTAGCTTTGCAGCCCCGGATCGGATCTAACTAATCTGCTATGTGCCAACTAGTGGATGGAAGAAATCGATGTAGTTTGGCTTTGCACCGCGCGTGGCTCAGCAGTGCACAGCGAACGCAAACTACAGCATGCCGCCGTCGCGTGCCCTGCCGCATCGCGCCTTGCGCGCACTGCAGCCGGCCGCTGCGCGCACACTGCAGCCATGAACAAGCGCCCCGCCCAGTTCCTTGCTTCCCGTCGTGCATACTTTTGCCATGAGCACAGTGAGAGAGACGGAGAGGAGAGATAGGAGAAGGGAGGGTATGGGCTTGTCTCGTACAGTTCGTCGCAGGACGCCGGTGCTCCCCAGAGTATTCACTACGGCCAAGGCGGAGCTCGATCTGCCGCCGCCGCAACAAGCCTTTTTTTCCTGGTTACTTTGGTATCAGGGGGAAAGAAAGGAGAGGAGGTAAGCGGCGGAAAAATGTTTCACGAGTGAGTACAGTGGCTCTCGGCGGGTGGTTAGCCACAACCACCACAAATGTGTTGGTTGAGCTCAATCAGTTTTTGGAGAGAATACGCTGAAAATATGGCTACCCTCACACACCTAGCATCACAAATTAAACAGGAGATAACCACTTAAAAAAACTGGCTACCACCAACCACCCAGTGGATAGCCACTCAACCAAACACACCCTAACAAATCTCCATCTGGTGTTCCACGCGTTACGCTGCCGCCGCCGAACAGATTGAGAATCGATCTGTCGCATGCGCACGTAAAGCGTTTATACTGCCGCCGGTTGATCGAGTCCCGTGACGGTCCGCTTCCGATTCTCCCAAATCTTTCCAGCTGTTTTGCACGATTATCTTTCCGACGAACTCGACAAGACCTATCGTGTATCAACTCCATGACTCGGGTGCGCAGCTTGTAATCACTATCCGATCCGGCGAGAGCCTTGCAAACCAAGACTCATCCGCTTCATCTTCTAGATCAATCTTCTGTGGCCTTCAACCTTGGTCTAATACCACTTGTTACCATCGTAGGCGCACAGTCGATCTACCGAGGACAAGGAATCATAGCATGATGACGACATTGAGATTTGTTAACGCAGTTCGGCCATGATTTGCCTACTCTGCGGGGCATGACTACGGGCGCTTCTCCCCATTGATACCGCTGCACCGGCCGCCTTGGTCGCCGGCACAAGCCGCCGGCTCCCCTTGCGCGCCTGCTGCTATCAAGTCGTCATTGGTTACAATGTGTGGTGCCCCCCTCATTATATAGCAGGCCCAGGCTATAAGAGTTCGATTTTAACACTACTCGTACCCTATCTACACATATTGCAATTGCAAGTCCTAATGTAACCCAACTTACATAATATTCGACAAAAACACAACAGTAAGCATTGCTGAATGGAAATTGTTTAAAAGGCATTTGAAGGCCTATGAACATTCAAGACTTTTAAACAAAGTTCTGGAGGTTGCATGCGGAAGCTCTTAGATTATTCAGTTACATCCGGACAGAGAAGATGTTTGAGTGTGCCACCTAAAGGAGTGTGTTCTCCTCCAGGTCGGTGTACAAGGCCTTTTTTACGGGTTCAACAAGATAAAGATCTAGCGATGGCCATTTAGAAATCTTGGGCCCCACTCCGCTGCAAGTTTGTGATGTGGTTAAACCTTCGGGTAGGATTCGGACTGCCTATAGACTTGCCAGGAGCGACAAATTCAGCGGTGGTCATACGGGAGAAAAGAAAGCACTGGAAGGGAAAGCAAACACACCAAACCAAACCATACATGTAGAACACCTAGCCAAGTTAGGTTTTTGTGCTATCATCGCCGATGTTCTCCTTGGTGATTTCCTCGAACGATCTGCCCATGGACTCCGGCACCAGCGGCGAGAAGAGCAAGTTTAGAAAGTTAGGCTTCGGTTCCATCGCCGCCCACGTTCTCTTTGGTGATCTCCTCGAGCGACCTGCCACTGGACTCTGGCACTAGCAATGAGAAGAGCAAGCCCAAGAAGTTCGATCCGGCGAGCACAAATAGCGAGTTGCGCACACCGATACCCTTGGCGTATCCACTCTCGGGCTCCTTCTGATCTTGTGACGCATAAAGAAACCCGAATGCACCGATGATCGCCCCTGCCTTTCCGCTGGCCGCAGAGATGCCGTGGCACGTGGATCGGAACCTCGCTGGGAAGATCTCGGCGGGCACGATGAAGGTGGTGCTGTTGGGTCCGAAGTTGGCGAAGAAGAAGGTGAGACCGTAGAGCACAATGAAGCCAGTGTGGTTTGCCGGCTTCACCAGGTAGTCATACGGCACGGCAACCGCGAGCATGAAGATGGTCATCATGGTGAAGCCGATGAGCTGGATCCAGAACCTACCAATGATGTCTATGAAGGCGACAGTGAACCAGTAGCCAGGAACGGTGCCACATAGCGCGATTTGCGCCTGCACGCGGGCGATAAGGTACAACTCCTCCAGGGCACTCATCCTCCTCGGTGGCGGGAGCCACCCGATCTTGGAGAAGATGTCCGCCTGCAACAAGTTCTGGCTGTAGAATGCAACATCTAATAGGAACCAGGTACTGGTGGTCGCTAGCAGGTGCAGCCCGTGGCGTTTCATGAACTGCCACGAGAAGAGGCCCCAGGTGTCGCCAGGGGCCACTTGGCGTTGGACTTGCTCCTCTGTGATTTCCTTGTTGAGCACCCTAGACATGTCCGTCGTGGCCTGCTTCATGTCGCGGGCGATGAGAGCTGTGTACCGTGCCGTCTCCGGCATCTTCATGCGCCAGTAGTAGGTTAGCGCCGCCGGGATAGTTCCGAACATGACGACGATGCGCCAGACGTAGTCGGCCTCTGGCCCGATGGAAGCACCAGCATCAACGTAGAAGGGCGGCGCAGGGAACGCTTGCCGGAACGCCGCCGAGACGATGATGGTGAGTATGGTGGCGAACAGGATGCCGAATCCCTGCATGGCGAAGACAGCGGCGATGAAGGCACCGCGGTTCTTCTTGTTAGCGTACTCTGACATGATGGTGGCCGATAAGGGGTAGTCGCCGCCGACCCCGAAGCCCAGCCAGAAGCGGAAGAAGCAGAGCGTCCCTATGACACCATTGGCCGTGTGCCCGAAGGAGAGCCCGGACGCAAGGGAGCATATGCCCATGAGGATGAGCGTGAAGCCATAGACACTCTTGCGGCCGAGCTTGTCGCCGAGCCATCCGAAGAAGAGCTGGCCGGCGAGGGTGCCGCATAGGGCCACGCCATCGACGGCGGCGGCCACGTTGGCCGGGAGTTTGCCGGGCTCGTTGAGGTTATGGTCGGTGTAGTAGATGCGGCCGAGCAGCTTGGTGATGAGGGAGATGCAGAAGAGGTCGTAGGCATCGGTGAAGAAGCCCATGCCGGCGATCACGATGGTCGTGAAATGGTACAGTTGCGTCTTGGCGCTGTCCAGCGCTTTCAGCACGGTGAGCTGTTCACCGTCCATGGCCGATTTGATGGCTGATCGATCAGTAATCATCCTCGACTTCTTTTTCTTCCCTTGCTCTCTTGCTGTGTGTTTTCTTCCATACTCTCGCACACCTCATTTCATCCTATAGCACATCCATCTATAGGATGAGCACCGGAGTTGATGAGGCCACGAAGTAAGCTGTAGCATAATTAGGCCACAAACTGATCTGATATTAAATCATGTAGATACGGTAGATAGATACGGTGCACTGGCGTGGTCGTACCTTACAAACGCGTTTCTTTGCCGGGACTGGCCTAAAAGTAGTAATTAGACATGTCAATATATTATTTAGCAGGTTTGACTTTCAAGTTTCAATATAGAATTGTGCAAGGAAAGCGATTGAACCCATATCGATCATTGTTATGCTGGGAATATACCTTGACGGATCAAATTGTACGGGCTCCTGCAAGTTATCTTTAGAAAATGGATTTGTGATCTTCCTTGGCAGATGGGGTTAGTAATGTTCTCTCCTCCATATCAACTTACGTGGCATTTTTTTCCAATCCTTTTTCCATACATAAACTACATTTGCACAACATACTAGTTCAAACATTGATATTTGAAATTAATGAGCGAAGGAGGGGGCTGACTTATGACATTTCTATTTTTTTTTGCTAATAATGATAAACTTTATACAATATAATACTAGTACATAATAAGTTGCACACACACTAATAGTCTAGAAACAACTTTAAAATGATGAAACAACATGGGAAAAATGTATTCTCACTAGAAAAATACCCTGTCTCTAGGGTTTAAAAATGTACGGACATAGTTTTTACTATTAATTACAGTCGGTATTTTTTCTTGCAGCAAAATTACAGTCGGGATACTAGAGCATATATCAGCACTATCTAGCAGCTAACAATGACCATAGCTGGTTTTTGTATCAGCTGAACACATTGGTCTTTTAGTAGAAAGTATCATATCATAACCTCCTGTGAATGTAGTAGTAAGTTTAGTTGGGACAATATACTTCCAAAGAATATTAGGAATCTTATTCAGATTCTAAATTAAAATAGTTGGTCGTTTTTGCCTTCGTTTTGATCGATTGTGGCCATAGCTAATGTCTATTTTCTATATTTTCAAGTGATTAAGAAACAGTTTTTTAACATCTGATCGACTTAATGTTAAGTTCGACAATCTCCTTGACACCTGCTTCTTTAGAGAAATTTTGCAAGACCAAAATGAACATATCATTAACAGATATCTAACTGCTATTTGTGATATCTCCTGCCGAAATAAGCCATTTGCTTCCTCAGCCAGCGCAGAAGTTTAATATCCTGCAGTGACATTCAGTGCATATATTCTGACCTATTTGCATCCCCAGTTGTGAATACATTCTCAAGTAACTTAGCATTAGCATGGAAAGGCCTATTCGTATTTCTTTTATCCCTGCCGACGGAGGCATTTTGTTCCCTCGAGGAGTGATTTGGTAGTGACTGTTTTGCTTGGTTTGTGCAGTCTTACAGCCTGCAGAGGCCATCCCAGGAGCTCGTTTCCCATTGTGTGGCCATGAAGAGTTTTTTGTCGCGTCTACAATCTCAGGTATACACTTTCCTGATTATTTTCGTGATCGTATGAAATGCCTGCATTAACATCCTCTCCTTTCCACCATAATAATAACAGAAGGTTATACTGATAGTTCTAATGTTTTCCTATAACAAGTTATACATCTTGCCGGCCATAGTAAGTAAAGATTCGATGGATACAGTCTGTGTTCTCCTAGAACAAGTTATACATGACGGCTGTTGTATCTTAAATGGTAACCAGATGTATGTTTCGTGTTCATGAATGTTCAGTCACCTCATCTACATAACAAGATTTCAATGCTGTGGAATGATATAAAGTGTTTGCCACCTATGACTCATTCAAGTTTGAAAATTGGTATTTCACTGTTGCCATACTCTTTTACCCTGAGGAATCAGTGACCATACTGGACAGAGTTGTTTCATATCTAACAGGATTGTGGTCACCAAAGTCAACTTCAGAGTATTCGTATATATTTGCTTATTCAGTGTAGGATAGGCAAGTTACTGTTTTAGAAACAGAATTAAGGGATTAAGATATGAACTCATGCACACTCTCTATGCATCCGAGATTCAGGTGATCCAAAACAGTTGTAGCTAACACATCATAACGAAATCGCAGCTCATTTAAGCTGTTAGCATTTCCTCTTTTCTTATCGTGTGTGCCTTTTGTCATTACCCTGAAATAGTTCTTTCCTATTGCAACATTTCTGCTTTAATATGTTTTTTTCCTTAGGTTGTGTGCTGAGGACTCAATACAAGTTGGTCGTCTTTTATGGTATACTTATTCAACATGGTGACTTGGACATACAGAAACAAATTTGAAGCATTTGCTTGCTACTGCCATCCATATTCTTCATGGTTAGGTTATTATAGCGTATAGTAGCAGATGGGTGCAACAAATCAATTACAATATCAGGTTGAATTTTTTTATGTTTGATCTCCCAATTGATTGCTCCACCCTCTTACAGAGAGAAACCTGCGATATGATCAGTGAGAGAAACCCTGCCATATATTTACAGACCGGGTGAAATCCTGTGATATGGCCTCTCTAGCAAATGCAAGTGCCCAAGCTCTTCGCCAAATGTGTCACTACCACAGAATGGGTTATAGGGAGGTTGGCACTCTGTGGCGCACCGTTAATTCGTGCGCCACAGAAATATGTTTCTGTGGCGCATCGTGCTTGGTGCGCTACAGAAAGTCACATTTCTGTGGCGCACCTGGCCACATGCGCCACAGAAATGTGACTTTCTGTGGCGCACCAGCCACGGTGCGCCACAGAAAGCCAGATTTCTGTGGCGCATGCCCACCCATGCGCCACAGAATTTTTGTGGGTCCCACGTACAATCATTGTGCTAGGGTCCATCTGGGGACATTCTGTGGCGCACCGTGGCTGGTGCGCCACAGAAAAGTGACATTCTGTGGCGCACCGTGGCTGGTGCAGCCACAGAAAGCTGACTTTCTGTGGCGCACCAAGTTGGTGCGCCACAGATTTTTTTCTCCAAATCCCACCCCCCCCCCCCCCCGTGGATCGCCTTTTTAGTTTTGCAGGAAGTAAAAGAAAATGATAAAAATTTCAATAAATAAAATCCTTTGACATGTAGTTAGGTTTGAGTGTCTAGTAGGTATAGAAATTTTGAAATATGAATTTTGACCTTTTTTGCAAAAACCCGTTAAAAAATGTAAAACGGCCATAACTTTTGCATACGACGTCGAAAAAATGCGTATAATACCTTAAAAAAAACTAGAGAAAATTTCGGAACCGCCCTCACCCGGGTTTACCCGGTTAGCCTTTTTTTAGATTTTCAAAATTCCAAACGAAAAAAAAGTTATGGCCAACAGAAGAATTTTTCCAGCAAAATAAAAAAAATAAAAAAATAAAAAGACAATTCTGTGGCGCATATGTAGCCCATGCGCCACAGAATTGTCTGGCGGGATTCGAAATTTTGAATCCCGCCCAATAATTCTGTGGCGCATCCTTGGCATTGGTGCGCCACAGAATTATTGGGCGGGATTCGAAATTTGAATCCCGCCCAATAATTCTGTGGCGCACCAATGCCAAGGATGCGCCACAGAATTTCAAACAGACGATTTTTTTCTACAAAATCAAAAAAATTCAAAAATTCAAAAAAAAATAAAAAAAGAAAAAATTTCGAAAATTCCCCAAAAAATTATAACAAAGAAGATTGTTTGTTGAAAATTTTGGATTTTTTAAAGTTTTTTTTAAATAAGTTTTTTGAAAATTTTGGATTTTTTGAATTTTTTAAAGTTTTTTTTTTAAATAAGTTTTTTGAATTTTCTGGATTTTTTAAAGTTCTTTTTTGAATTTTTTGGATTTTTTTTAAAAAATAAGTTTTTTGAAATTTTTGAATTTTTTAAAGTTTTTTTAAAAAAATTTAAGTTTTTCGAATTTTTTTGGATCTTTTGAAACTTTTGAATCTCCTTTTGAAAGTTTAGAAGTTTTTGAAAAATCTGAAATTTAAAAACACACATTTATAACATATACATAACATATACACATACAAGACTTAAGAGGATTCATATGATATATATATCAATAAGAACTTGAGTAGCAGAAGGGTAGGTGAAGTGGGTGGAACTTAGAAGTTAAGCGTGCTAGGGTTGGAGCAATCTGAGGATGGGTGACCTTGCTAGGGTTGGAGCAATCTGAGGATGGGTGACCTAGCGGGAAGGTATTAGTTCAAAATATGCAAAAAATCTGAAAAAATTCAAATAATTAGGATTTTTCATATTATTTCATATTTTGATTTTTCTGATTTTTTTTGAAAACTTTTTATATTTTTTTGCATTTTTTGAATTTTTTCAGAATTCTGTGGCGCACCAAGCAAGGTGCCACAGAAATATTTTCTGTGGCGCACCTTGCTTGGTGCGCCACAGAATTCTCACATTTCTGTGGCGCACCAAGCAAGGTGCGCCACAGAAAATATTTTTGTGGCGAGAATTCTGTGGCGCACCCAGCAAACCTGGGGGTGCGCCACAGAATTCCAATTTGGTGCGCCACTGATAGCCTTTTCTGTGGTAGTGTGTGTAGTCATTCTCTTAGTGGGATTATTTTTTTGTATTGTTTGCAGATATACCACAAACCAGTAGATTGTAAATTCAAAACTATTTTGGAATGTAAAGTTTCGGTCAAAATTGGGTCGCACAAGACCGGCTAGGAGGCACCCCAAGGGGCGCTCCAGCCTCTAGGGGCTACTAAGAGTTTAATCTCCTTCTCTATGTGTTGTGTGACGTCACTGACGTGGTTTCTTACGCCCTTACTGGACAAGAGCTCGAGGCGATTGAAAGTGCATGGTTGCCCTCATGCATGGTTTTGGTAATTAATGACAATCTCTATGGACTAATATTTGCATTGAGCTATATTTGTAGGTGTCCATTAGCTTGCTTGTCTCCATTTGTTGGAGTCAAGATCTTGCTTGTTCTCCATGTGTTGGAGTCAAGGTTAAGGGAAGAAGATCATTTGTTGATCAAGGCCAAGGTGTCCGTCATCAAGATAAAGGCCAAGTGAAGATATGCCGAAGAGGTGCTTTTCCCCATCTTGGTGTATGGGGGAGCATCAGGTGGTTCGTCTTGAGGAGATGAAGATCGTCTTCATCGACCTCAAGTGGATTAATGTGCAAGGCAAAGGTATGATCTTGGTAGGGACTTTTATTTTACCGGTCTCATGATGTTAGTTGAGAGACCGGGTTATAAAATAGATAGCCGTACTATCAAGAGGGGCTCTCGACCGAGTATCGTGATCGTATCGTTCATGGAGAGCTCAAACCTTTGCATCCTTGCATCCTTACAATCATCTTTATTGGTTCTTATTTGGCTCTTATCGTAGTGTGGTCTTGGTGCTTGTCATGACAAGGCTAAGTTCACCGAAAACCGTTTTCATATGCGTCTTATTTTGCATTTTCGGTTTTGGAGATTTTGCCGGTTCTTCCGTGTGGAAGGTTTCACCCTTCCAACCCTCCGCACAATCTCCTTTGCTTGTTTTCATATTTTCAGTTTTTGTAGGGTAAGCTCTTGTCGTCCTCTTTCCAACAAAATTGGATTCACTTGATTCGGACTTCATTTGCAAAAGTTATGACAGTTCCGGTCTTCACTGTTTTGATCTAGCCCGGAGATGGTCCGGAGTCTCCGGTCACACCGGAGTCTCCGCCCCAAATGACTGGAGTCTCCGGTCCCCCTCTTTTCGCTGCCGAATGAGTTTGTGTGGTGCGGTACTGGACTGGGGTCCGGAGGTACCCCGGAGATGGACCAGAGTCTTCGGCCCACCGGAGTCTCCGGCCCAAGGGACCCGGAATCTCCGGCCCCAGGCTTTTCTCAGCTCTTCTGCGTTTTTGTGGTGCGGCACTGGATAGGGGTCCGGATCCCCCCCGGAGAGTGTCCGGAGTCTCCGGCCAGGCCGGAGTCTCCGGCCCTCGGGACCGGAATCTCCGGCCCTCCCCGATGATCCTGCCACCCAGAGCCTGGCCGGAATGTCCGGCCAAGGCCGGAGTCTCTGGCCAACTTACACCGGAGTCTCCGGCCTGAAAAGGCCCAACGGCTAGTTTTTGGCGAGGGGCTATAAAAATCCCCCTTCTTCCCCAAGAGCTGGCTGCTCACTTTTGCTCGGCTCATTTCTTCGCTCCTCCTTTGTTGCAAACTTGTGAGGTTGATTCCTCTCAATCCCTCCAATGATTCTTGCCCAAACTTAGGGATTCAAGAGAGGATATCTAGATCTACCATTCCACCAATCAAAATCTCCTCTAAGTGAGGGGAACCTTGTGGATCTAGATTTGGGGTTGCTTTGTGTTCATCCCCTTTGTTCTTCCTCTCTTATTCCCTCCATAGCATTAGTTGCTTTGGTTGGGATTTGAGAGTGAAGGATTTGACCACTTAGTGTGTTCTTGCCTTTTGCATTAGTTGCATTGGGTTGCTCTCTCCACGGTGATACGTGAAGTTGAAGGTTGAGAAGCTTGTTACTCTTGGGTGCATTGTGTTCCCAAGAGCTTTGTGCCTCTTTGGTGCATTGTGTACCCTAGACGGTTTGGAGGTGCCGCGAAGACTTCGAGTTGTGAAGCTTCGGCACGAATTTGGGAGCCCCCAATTGAGTTGTGGGTGTGTGCCCCAAGAACGGTGTAAAAGGGCTCCGGAATCCGCCTCGAAGGATTCCGATAGTGGAAGGTGAACCAATCCCTTGGGTGCGGTTCATCGGAGAATAGGGTGAGGCCTTTGTGGCATCTTGAGTAGGCCTCTTGTGGCGAGCTCACACCCCTCCAACGAGACGTACTCCCCCTAACAAGGAGGAACTCGGGAATACATCCTCGTCTCCGCGTGCCTCGGTTATTTCTATACCCGAGATTTTACTTATGCACTTTACATTGTGATAGCCTTCATGCTTGAAGTTCATATCTTGCAATCACCTTGTTGCTTGCTTTGCTTAGCATAAGTTGTTGGTGCACATAGGTGAGCCTAGTAATTAGGTTGTTGGCTTGTTAATTTAAACACATAGTTTTATTCCGCAATTATCAAGCCCCTAATTAGAAAAAGTTTTAATCGCCTATTCACCCCCCCTCTAGGCGACATCTCGGGCATAGCTTGTTCTTTCAGCGATCCATTGCCGGCCTCCACAACAATTACGAAAGGTGGAGACCCATAGTCAACAAGAGGAGATCGCATTGCGTCCACAAGCACCGTGAGAACTGTGTTCCAGGTACGGAGGACGCACCTTGAGGATGTGGTTCCAAGTAGAGTTGACCTGATAATTGGAATATTGATATTGACATACTATCATGAGTAACTTTGCATCCAAAAATATTAGAAGAACATTTTGAAACAATATGTATAATTTTATATCAATAATGTTCTTGTACACATTTCACATGTTTAACAGTGACATTTTATATTTACACATACAATTATTGTCTTAATGTTTATAGGGCCTCATGTTATGGTTTCGCCCCAGGCCTCGAGAATCTCAGGGCCGGCCGTGGTCAGCTCACAATGTAAGCTTTCGGTTCTGGTTTCCACTTGCTACATGATTATTTCAAATTTGATGGCTCGTGATGTCACTTCCTCAGTTCATCTTGCTCAGTTTAACTTGCATAATCTGAAACTTCATACTGCCTGAATCAACTGATTAAAGAGTTCGAATTCTTGTTTCCATCATCATTGGGTTTTTTCCCAAAAAATTAGTGTAATTTTTTTTTGTGAAGCGGATATCACAAAAAAGATGGAAAATTAAAGTTTTGAAAGTTTCACACAGAGGATAACATATTGAAGTAATTTTCACAAGGGGTTTAATATCATTTATTGATAGTAATTTAAATTTAAACTGCAAGTTTGTTATAGTTTAGTTCTAAATTAAGACAAAAATCATATAAAAATAATCTAGCATGGTTCAATGCTCTAGCCCCCAAAAAAGTTGAAAATTCACCCCGTAGCTATGAATGGTTATGCGGACAATTTTGTGTTCAGTTTGAAAAAATCACATAAATTGAGATTTAAAAAAATAGAAACTCATGCAATGCTTTATATTAAGTGTACTAGTTTCAATGAAAAATAATAAAATTATAATAAAGCTTTTTTAAAAAAATGTTAAAAACATGGACTATCATGTGTGAAGATTTTTAAGTCGAATGACCAAAGTCATCGCCATATACATGACTAAGATAATAATATCATTATCAAAATTGGCACAAACATGGAATTTCACATTGTTAACAAGATTGCAAAAGTTAGATTTCAAGATTTTTAAAAGTTCTTTTTCATTTTTTAGTGCAAATAATGTGATTTTTGCGAATAAGGTACCACTAATAAGATTGAAAATTAGAACTTCGAATTTTGCACGCAGAGCATATCATATTGGAGTCTGAATTCCTAAATATCTTGAACTTTGTGATTTCACATATATTTCATTGATTAAATGAGTTTATTAGTTTTGTAAAAAATAATTCAATTTTGAACTAGAAGTGTGTTATAGTTCTGAATTAATACAAAATTCATATAAAGGTATTATAACATGATTCTATGCAGTACCCACAGAAAAGTTGAAAATTGAACCCCTAACTAAGAATTTACTGTTTTGAAAAACATTCACAAAAATCGAGATTATTTTTTTGAAAAACTTACTCAAAGCTTCAATTTTAGCGTACTAGCTTAGGAAAAAATAACTTGCATTGCCAAAATTTTGTTTTTAGAAGTCATTGAGAAATGGACTATCCAAGACCAAATTGCAACAACAATGTGTTTTTTAATTGTAAATAAGATTGAAAAAGTTAAATTCTAAGGATTTTTAAAAGTTTTTTGAAAAAACTGTGTAAAAATGTGATCTCTTGTGAAGCAGGTGCTGCAAATAAGACTAAATATTGAACTTCTAAAAATTGCACAGAGTATATCATAATGGAGGCACAATCCCTAAATATCTTGAATTGTTTAGCTTTTTCTCTATATTTTATTGACTAAATGATTTTGATGGTATTTATCGAAATTAATTTGATTTTGCACTATAAGTGTGTTATAGCATGACCATAAATTTAGATAAAATAATATAAAGATACTCTAGCATGATTCTATGCACTAGCCCCCAAAGTTTTTGAGAAATTCATCCCCACTTATGAATGGTTCTGCAAGGATAGCTGACGCTGGTGCTCCATGTACCGGCTAGCGTTGAGGCACAGACCACCCCCACGGTCACGAGCGTCGCATCTAGATGAGATTGCAGGGAAAGCCATTAGAGAGACCGAGATGAGTGCAAGAACGAAGATTGTATTTGGTGGATTGGGTTGGGATAGACTGAGATTGAGAGCGACGGGAGTTGGAGGGGCTCTTACGGGCCAACTTGTAGGATTTCTGGGCTATTTAGCATTGTCAATGAACATACGGAATTTTATTTTTGCGATGAGCAATTATCGACAACTGTGGTTTTATCAAACCGTTCATAATGTGGTTAGCCCTTCCACCCGTTGCTAATTAATGTGATCGGCCCGTAATTTCCTAGTGTTAACACCCCCTATGGTCACATGTATATTCTTTTAACCGTGGTCTGTCTTGCTGCCGTTGCAATAGTGGGTGTCCTTAATGTCATTATGTACTAGTGCGCCCTGATACTTTGGGTCTTAATTGGTGGAGGAGACATAGATCTACAATCATATCAAACCAATTTGATTCCATCGTCCTAATTAATATTTTTTTGGATCTTATTACTCTTTGGAACCATATACGGAGATTGCTGCTCAGAGCTTGACTTCGATAAGTTGCAAGACTATGTTGGGAGCATCCAATTGAGTTGTGTAGTAGCTCCAACTTTTGTAAAGATCTAGTTGTTGCGTTCAAGTACTTCGCTTAGTAGATCCTGACACCATGCTTCGGGAGAGGGAATGAGGAGAGTAAGGTGAGCGTTTATTGCTTTGGTGGGCTTTGTGCCGAGATGCTCTCTGTAGATAGTGTTGGGTACTCCCAAGTGAAAGAGAGATGTAGCCCATTAACAAATATTTCTCTCAGTTGAGAAATAAAGTTTAATTGAACCAGTAGGAAACACCAAAACTCCAACCAAGTTAATGGTACGTGCATATAAAACACAAGACAAACTTTAGAACCATATACGGAGATTGCTGCTCAGAGCTTGACTTCGATAAGTTGCAAGACTATGTTGGGAGCATCCAATTGAGTTGTGTAGTAGCTCCAACTTTTGTAAAGATCTAGTTGTTGCGTTCAAGTACTTCGCTTAGTAGATCGTGACACCATGCTTCGGGAGAGGGAATGAGGAGAGTAAGGTGAGCGTTTATTGCTTTGGTGGGCTTTGTGCCGAGATGCTCTCTGTAGAAAGTGTTGGGTACTCCCAAGTGAAAGAGAGATGTAGCCCATTAACAAATATTTCTCTCAGTTGAGAAATAAAGTTTAATTGAACCAGTAGGAAACACCAAAACTCCAACCAAGTTAATGGTACGTGCATATAAAAAACAAGACAAACTTGTCCCATCTTTCAGAAACCGTTGTCAAACTCCCTCTCTGCTAGTGAAAGGGATTGAAACGTACGGTGTGGATGGAAGTGATGAATAACAATAAAAGCGGTAATGGACCACAACAAGGAAGCAATAATCAAAGCAAGTAAATAAGAGTGTAAACACATTAAAAGATAAATTGGGCCATAGTTTCCCTTGATGCATCTCTCCTACAATCATAGCATATTGGGTGAAAAAATTATAGTTGAGTAGCGATTAAATTGTACTTATTTACTCTCATTATGATTATGATCGTTCAAGGCTAAATTCATATAGACATTACGTCCAAGGTTTATATACCTAGAGATGCAAGCATAGAAGAAGTCTCGAAGTGGAATATTATAGATGCAGTCCAAGGATGGACCTCTCATACATCATCTTGTAGGCAAAAATGGTGTTGTAGAAACTTACAGTGATGATTTCCATCTCTAGCGGAGTATCGAAACGCGACTCCAGATTGGTTTCGTAGATGGCACCGGATCTGCATAAAAAACTTAAAGATGTTGATCAGTGGCTCCTGTGCGCGCGCGCATGTGTGCGTGTGCGTGTGCGTGTGTGTGCGTGTGTGGATGTTTTCAGGTAATAGAGAATTTATTGGAAAAGGCACGTTGCGACATGTTGAGCCAGGATGCGGCATTGGTGCTCCTTTGGTTGTATTGTGGGGACGCGCCAGGGCGCTGATGCCCTCCTAGCACCCCTCTTGTAATGTTCATCCCCATCTCGTAAAATCAGGCTTATTTTCTATTATCCGGAACTTTTGGGTTCCCGCACCTTCATATTTTCTATGATGCAAAATAGCGTTCACATTGGGCTACACTTCCGTACCGGCATTTCAAAATGAAAACACATACAGACCTAGCACGTCAGGCGCACTGCCGCACTATCATAAAAAATAAATTAAGAACATCTCCATAGGTTCTCCCAATAGCCCTCCCAATAGGGCTATTGGGACGACAGACACAAATTCGGTGCCCAATCGCGGCCCCAATAGGAGCAAAGTTGCCGGACCGACCCAATCAGCATTCCGACACTTCTACCCATGGCCCGGTCCATAGGTAGAGGTCTCGTGCCAAACAGAGCAGACAAATGGCGCCATGTCTGATTTGGAGGCGGGCCAACCCTATCATAGATATAGCCAAAACCCTGTTTCTGTATCCCCTTTCTCGCTCCTTTCCCTTCTCATTTTATTCTCCCGCTTGCTCCCGTTCCCGCCAAACCACACAATACCACAGCATTTCATCCCCCGCTATCGATGTACGTCACACACCCTCGTGCTCGCAAGCCTAATGGGAGACCAGAGGGGATTGCAGATGAGCCTGGGAGGTGCAGAACGACCGAAGGAAGATGGTCAAGGATGACCGCAATGGAAGAAGCCGCAATGAGGTGGCCAAGAAAGCGCCGATGAAAACGATGGAGTTGCCAACAACGGAGGCAACAACGACGATGGAGGAACCAATAATGAAAGAGACGGCGAAGCAAACAACAACATCAATGGAGGAGTCAAAAAAAAACTTTTGTTTGATTTCTATGACATATTGGCGTTTTATGTGACCGAGACTTTTAATTTAGCCTGTATTTGCGAAAATTGGGTCAAAATTCAATTGGAAGGTCCTCTTATGTGTCGTCGACGACATGGACAGCACGATATGGGATATAAACCAAATCCTAAAAGGGGAAAACCCATCACTGAACAATCGTAGGCCCCGATAGAGCGATAACATGTGTCGATGCTTCCAATTACACCCGTCCGACATAGTTATTGTATCGGCTATTGGGAGGACTGGTGCAGATGCTCTAAACGCCCCCTCACCCTCAGCCCATCACGCGTGACTGTCACGCAGCCCGCGTAGAAAAGAGTCGTGCCTAGACTCGTTGACAATTGACGCGGTGCTACTTCATCTCCTCGGCACGACGCCGGTTCGTCTTCTCCGCAGTGATCGATATCTCGGGTCTCTTAGCCGCTAGGAACAACAAAATCAGACCAGCAGTGTGATGCGGATAGAGGTGAGCTCCACGTTCTGCTTGCTTAATCGCCAAATAAATTAGCAATTCTGCAAGTACGTCATGGCATCTTATATTTACTAATTGGAGGCACCAATAAAGCCTCCACGTTAATCCACATCATCAAAATTAATTAAGCTGTTAGATGTTGGATTTACGGCTAGGATGAACCGTGCAAAAAAAAAGTCACGTAGGACATGACAATTAATCTGGCACGATACGATTGAATCGTACGTGCAATGAGATCATGCCCAAAAAAAACTAAGAGGCGGTTTACTATCTGGACTCTTGATTTTAAACATTATTAAAAAATAGTTAGCCTGATAGATATTTGGCTAAAAAGCCACGTAGGACATGTGACAGATAATCTGGCACGATAGTCTTTTTTTTAC
This sequence comes from Puccinellia tenuiflora, assembly GCA_012064385.1. NCBI lineage: Eukaryota > Viridiplantae > Streptophyta > Magnoliopsida > Poales > Poaceae > Puccinellia > Puccinellia tenuiflora. Next base: position 1,132,146 of record QRDG01000485.1, on the reverse strand, counting down.
GACATCTGGCAGGATAGTCTGACATCGAGTCATACATGCCAAAAGCAAAAAAAAACAACGAGATTTAGGCTGCTAGATATGGATTTGCCGATAGGATCAGCCGTGTGAGACACAAAGTCTGTAAGGACGTAACTAACAAGTCAGCATCGCACGTGCATGCAAATACAATATAGCGAACCTTTGATCCTAACCATGCAAAAAAAAAACGAGATCGTGCTTAGGGTTATCAGATCAATCGATCCCAATCAAGTCAGGCTGCATCGCCTAATTATTCAAAACTCCCACGCCACCGGCGAGTAATTTATTCACCCAGGTTGAATCGTTCATGTATATTGTACAGTCGAAATTAGTAGGCGGAAGTATCAGATTTTGTTAAGGTATTTACGAGCGCGCAAACTGCTAGGAGCTTGGTCACAACTGCGAGACGGTTTACCGGACGGGCGGCTTCTATTTCTCGATGGATTAGCTGCTGCCACTCATCGTCTATGTATGCAGCAGTTTTGCATGCAAGCGCTGCAGGTCTCATGCATGCTGGAGGGAGTTACGCAAAGATTCTCCATCTAATTGATTATTTTTGGTCCCCAATAGGATGTACCATGTCTACATGCAAAGCATGCATCAGGTATGCTTCAACCTTATTCCGAGTTATTATTGCCTCCTAACGATCTGCTATGAGTTGTGACATGCGTGTTAGTAGTTATTTTTCCTTGCCCCCCTCTACCTCCAATATGTATATATTACTCATCAGCTATCAATGGAAATTTAATTAATTTAGTTAAGATAAATTGTTAATTAAGATATCACCGATAACCATGCACATGTTGCATGCACAATGAATCAGACATATGTGTAATATGCAAGGTATATAGAGAGTACTGCACGGAAAAATATATGGAGCCATAGCTAATAGCTTGAAGTTGTATACAAGATGAAGTGTAGATGCGTAAAGTTGGAAACGTGTTTTTATTTGCACACCAGGAGTTTTTTTTTTGTTTTTGTTTGCTGAAGTGCCATGTCAGGATTTTAAGCACGTGAAATATTTCCAATCTTTCTGGAGCCAAAAATATATATCACACAAATATTCATGTAAATACATATAGGAAGGCATTAATAAATTAAGAAATTCAATTATGTTTGTCCACATAATTTCTCCTGAAGTATTAAATTTTGTTTTAGTAATAAAATTAAATATTGAAATTATAAATCTATAAATCTGGAGTAAACTAGACAGTGAACAGAACAACGGTGGACTGCAAAAGGAAAAATATATCATCTTATACCAGAAGTATTCATATGATTTATTAGTAAAATTAATCTAGCCATCTATTTTCTGGGTTTAAGTAGCCGAGATCGATTATTTAATTCTACCACCTCACTTCTTTTTTCAATGTAATAAAGGTATTTTTTCATCTAACTATGTCATGTCTCCCTCCACCGGGTCTCCCTTTTCTCCGTGGAAGGCTTCAGGTGCAGTATTTACATAAATATTTGTGTTTTAATTGGTAACTCAAAGTTAAATTAAGTCCTAAACTATTGGCAGTAGTGCTCTTTCTGCATGCATGTCATAATTTTCCCCGTATATCTATAGCACACAGAATTTCATTGACGGTGGTTCATGTGGCGTGGACGGACAAGGAGATCGAGCTGGATGAGATTCATTTTCCTCATCATATGGTAATATGTTTTTTTCTCTCACAGTCACCGTAATATTGTAGATTACTTGAGTTGCCAGCATCAATGCATTGGTGTTCATACAAATAGTGCCCGGAATTGTATGTTTCCAACTGTAGCTACAGCCTACATGCATACACGTATAGGACGGTTCTCCAGCGGATGCGTGAGTAAGCGTATCGTAATGCATATTCTCTGTCGAGGTTGTTGCATGTTTATACATTCTTTCTGTTTAGAGATTAATTTTACCAATGTCAAAATTATGACTTTGTCCGTGTGCTACTAATTCATGTACGTGTTTCCGTGCCTATTTTATCTGTTTCTATACCAAAATAACCCAGTACTTATATGAGATCTCGCTTAGAGTATTATATATAACTAAAATTTTGTTTTATCTGCTATGTTTGTCTCCTGAATCAAATGTGTGCACAAAAAACGTTGGAAGATCCTCTTGCTGTTAAAAGGATTACTGTTGGTTGGCCAATGGAAAACAAACATCATCCATATGGATTGTCCTGTAGAAGATCCTGATTGCAAACTGATGCAATTTCTTGGAATATAGCTGCGGCATGTTTTGTTTTCGGCGGGGTCCAGATTCAAAAGATTTTATTAAAAGTGTGGATGAAAAAATCTTGACACGGCGATGAATTAGACCATGTATATTTGAATGGCAGCTTATGCTAACAAATACCTAGATGAGATGCAACGTACATTGTTCTTCCGAAATCAGTTGAATATATCTATGTTCTTTGTTTCACGAAGATTAGTACATGTTCTGAATATTTTTCATGATATGTTAATTCATAAATAATATTCTACAATGACTTGAACTGTTGAGAAAGAAAGAAGATTAGAAATATGTGTCGAAACACTATAAATTTTCTAAACATAATTGCATAGATGGCGAGCTACCCTCGATTATATGGTGGTCTATTAGACAAAAGAATCCATGTATAAATCATAGCTACGAATTAATATTTAACACATCTAATTGTATTTATCTATTGAAGAGTTTGGATAAGTTGTTAAACAGTGTAATGGAGTTTACTTTACTTAGAATCATGAGACTTTGCAATGGTACAAAGCTTCAAATTTATCAAACTATAGGTCTCACGATTGAGTAATAATTAAAGTTAAACAAAAGAGAGACTATATGTATTAAGATATTCTAAATACTAGCCCGTGCGAATGCACGGGTTGACGACTAGTTATTATAATTCATTAGTACTACGTATTTAAATAGGGTCTCATTTTAAAGTTTGGCGCTGGGCCCAGGATTTTGCGTGCTCGTGCGTCCAAATTATGATTATTTTCCCGTGATTGTTTTGTATTCATGAAAGGGAACGTATTTTCATGTATTCATGCCAGTAAAGTCTGATTATGTATTTATACGTAGGGCGCAATATATATACATTTTTTTTATAAGGAGCATATATTAATATCACGGAGATACCAATTACACCCAGCCTCTACAATAACGTGTTGCCCTAGCGGCCACATGGATGCACACAACCCAGAAAAAAGAATAAGAATTTCAAAAAATCTGCTACAGTGATCTATTCCTTGTAGCAGCAGAGCTAACACCACCAAAAGTCCAGCTTCTTCAAAAACGACGCCTCTAAGGGACAGTGCTCTTGCATCGTCATCGCACTGATCGAAGATCATACGTTTTCACCTGCAGAAAGTCCGCACTAAAAAACAATCTCTTCAACAAGGCCATTGCCAGGCATATACAATTAAGCCCAGGCACTGGGGTTTCACCCTGAAAGTTTAGACGCTGAACTTCTCCTGTGCTGTCGCCCCCACTTGCCGTTGCCGCTGCTTCAAGTTACAAATCACCAAGCCAACCCCTCATTGCCACCGGGACTCGAACCACCATTACTAGTACTCAAATCTCAGCTTCCATGCCATTCTCCGCACACTGACGTCACCATGGACCAAAAGACATGCTGTCCACGATGGCAACAGACTGCAGAGCTTCGCAACTCTCCTTCAGAAACCAAACGGTCAGAAAGAAACATGGTTGTGCGCAACCGAATCCCACCCGATCCGGCAATCTCCATGCTTGAGTTGCACAATGGAGTTCGCCGGCGGAGCCTTCCGAAACTCGACACTCCGGCCAGATCAATGGAGACATGCATCAAGTAGATCTTCGTCTTGGCGTGAGAGGGATCCAAGGACCGCCACCTTTATTCAAACCGAGCCGGCAGCCCCCACGCCACCCGCCGGCAACCTGCAAGATCTACCTCTCCGGAAAGGCAGCGGCAGAGCAGGGTCGACCCTCCACCGGATCCGGCCCAACCACGCAGCAAAGAGGAATTGGGTGGCGGCACGGGAGACACCCAGATAGAGATCTAGGGTTTCATTCACGACCTCCAGGCCCAGGCCCATCTCCGCCGCCGGGAGAGGACCTCCACCATCGTGCCCATGGAAGGCGCCACCGCTGCATCACTCCCCACGAGCCAGGCCCGGCTGAGCGAGCCACCGTCGGGGAGTACCACCACTGCGTCGCCCGGGGACAAGCCAAGCCGTCGCCACCGCTGCCGGTCGAGCTCGTCCTCGCTCCATGGTCACGTCGCCGCCACACCAGTTCTCCCGCCAGGACGAGCGCGCGTCGTAGAGAAGCCCCGCCGCCGCCGGCACCACGAGGGCTTTGCCCTGCGGCGTTTGCCGGCGACAGCCAGGAGAGAGGAGGGGAGGGAGGACGCTCGCGGTGGCTAGGGTTCCATCCCGGTCACCCGAGCGGGGGGGCGATGCAGAACGGTAAGCTGTGTGCGTTGCCTCCAAATGCGAGAAAGATATGGATACAAGCATAGTTTTGCTACCATTCGATCGTCCGCCCCTTTTTCACCCGTACAGGAATGAATCTTGATCAATCTCATCTTGGCTACCCGTCGATCGAAAGATCCCATTCGGATATCACCCCGCTGGTGGAAAACACCCCATTAGTCCCGGTTGGTTTGGGCCATTAGTCCCGGTTCCCCAACCGGGACTAGCCATTCGGGACTAATGCTAGTCCCGGTTGGGACACGAACCGGGACTAATGGGGGAAGCACGTGGCACGTCCGGAGGCAGCAGGGCGGAGGGGCTTTAGTCCCGGTTCGTAATACGAACCGGGACTAATGGGGGCAGCACGTCGCACGTCCGGAGGCAGCAGGGCGGAGTGGCTTTAGTCCCGGTTCGTAATACGAACCGGGACTATTGGCTTGTCAGATATTTCACTATTTTTCAGAAATTCCAGGAAAAGGTTTAAATTTGTAAAATCAATAATGCTTATTCTATAATTCATCAAAATATGAAAAAAATACCAAAATGTTCAGAAAAATAAGACCTATTTGATTATGTCAAAAAAAACTGAAATTAAATAATTTTTAGAACTACAAAAATGCCACAACTAGTGAAATATGCGGAACCACTATTACGCATCATCGTCACGAATATATTACCCACATCTATAGTCCCGTGCTTGGTCAAACATATTACACACGAGTTTCATGCATATATACATCTCTTTTACACTGACCCTTTCACTTAGACCTTCCGATAGTATTCTCCCTTCGGATCTAGGACCTCTGCATCTAAGAATCCCGCAATTTCCTCTTAAATTGCTCGTACGTGATCCTGTGGTAGAAGACCATCCCGCAACTGTTCGATCTAATTTAAATAAAGGGTCAATATATATGAATGAAACTAAACACAATAGATGGCAATAAACTAAAATTGTGAATATTGTTTACACACTTCAAGTTGTTTTAAGATTCTGCCTCTCTCACAAGTTGTCTGGCGAATGAACTCGCAAACGTAGTATCCACATAAATGATTCCCACTTCCCTGCCTCAAACACTTTACGAGAACAGAGTTTAATCAAAATAATAATCAAGCATGGTAATGGTATTGAAACTAGAATCAAAGAGATGCGCGGATCTAGCTAATAGTACTTACATTTATTGGTTCAAATGTAAGCTCCGGCGCCCAAATACCCCTAGCCCTGGCGGTGAATCATTTCCAAGCCATGCCCGGCAAAGAAAATGAATAAAGGAGTTATATATTAATTACTTGCTATCAGTAAATGAACGGAAAGTTGCCGATATAGTGCCATAATGATTGAAATTACCTCTGGAGGCATTCCTGCATGTCCGCCCAATTCTCAAGGGGTTTACGCAACGAGTCCATGACTTGTACTACTCCTTTGTCAGGTATAATGATTAGCAGAATAAATGGAAGCTGCGCACACATAAGTCATCAATTATACACTTAACATCGAGAAAGAGAAATAGAATGTGTAGAAGACAGTAACACTCACTTGAAGTTGTAAGGAAATGGTTTCGGAAAACCTTAACGCCCTTACCAAGTTATTCTCTGTGTCGATGTAAAAATCTGTGAGACTTTTTTCATGAACGAAATTTGGGTCAATGAACCCAATGTCATAGATTTGTCCTCTTTTGCATTGGAGAATCTTCATTCTGCAAAATTAATATAGTGATGAGTAAGATTATACATGCAATGAACGAGGTGAGCTAGCTAGAGACTTAACTACAGAAATAATACTTACAGATAATAGGCGCTGATGATAGCTTTGTCAAGGGCCTCTTGTTGGTATAACTGAAATAATTCACAAAATTCAATCATTACCACGTCATCTCCATGCCCGTAATGCTCGTTTATATATCCCACGTGGATTCAGTTTCCCCCTTCCTTTGAGGCTCGCATGTACCACTTATGCAATCTTCGCATTTTTATTGGTAGATCGTTGACTAACTCAAGTTTGATGAGAGGATGCCCGTGCCGGTATTTGTATTTTGGAACTATTTCTTCGTGGAATTGTAATTGGTCTAAGTACTGAGGAATAGACATGCCCTGAGCAGAGGCACCTTCTCCGTACAGTGCAACAAAATCAGGATCGATGCCGACTGCACGTCTGCTCGACCCCACCTCGGTATTGGAAGACACTTTGAGCGGGGGGGGGGGGGCATGATTGTTTTTTCTGTTCTCCGAGCTGGGGAACTGATTTTCGGCTTGCACTACTACTCTTCGACCGCTACTGTTTTCCCTCAACCGACTTGCGAATAGAGCGCTCATAGTCTGGTGTCAGCTTTGGCGGGGGTTAGGCCATATTCTTCAGCATTTTCACGACATCGGCATGTTCTTGTGGGGTGGAGGGAAACTCTGGCTCTTTCGGCTTCTTCAAATTAGCAAACCACGCGTCGCATTCGGCCTTTATGTACACCGCATTTTCCTCCGGTGTACAGTCGTAAGGTCTCTTGGCAAGATTCTTGTGAGGTACTTTTGGGAGGGGTGACCTCTTACGTTTCGGTGATCGGTTTTTATCCAACCCCAGAGTACCCACACGCGGCGCCGGAGACGACTTACGCGGCGGCGGAGACGGCTGTGCTGGAGACTGAGGCGGTGGAGACGGCTGCTCTGGAGACTGGTGAGGCAGCGGAGACGGCCCTTGAGGCGGCGGCGAAGAGGACTGTTGCGCTGGAGACTGGTGAGGCGGCGGAGACGGCGCCTGAGGCGGCTGCGGTGGAGAGGACTGTTGAGCTGGAGACTGGTGAGGAGTCGATGGCCTTGGCCGCCAGTTTGGAAGCACGATGAATTCCTTTGGCCATAGAATTGTCCCTTTTCTGGCTTCTCCAAGTTCAACCACCTCCCCATCTTCACCTGCAGGGTGTTCCAGCTTCAGCTCCTCAAATCCTTTACTAACTTCATCCACCCCGACAATAGCGTAGCCATGAGGAACTGGGGAGCAATGGAAAGTTGGTGTAGGTCCAATTGGGACGACATAGCCGACCGCCACCTTCATGGTTAAGTTGAACACTTTCACATGTAGCTCACAAGGTGTGCTCTCTGTGATATCATCCACTGGGTAGCGACAAAGAGGATCCGTCGTCAGTGCGTCATCATCACCAGCCGGGAGCATGCTCGAAGCCACGCTGCTTTTCCGATTCGATGGGTTGGTAGCATCGACTGCAGCTTCTACAATGTGCTGCTGAGATAGGCCGACAGTGCCTTGCTGGCTAAGTCGGTCAATTTGATCCTGCTGCTGCTTCATTGTTTCTTCTATATGACGCAGCCGGTCTGCAGCAGCGCTTGCTTCCCTTGCCTCCCTTTCCTTTCTCCTCAGATGACTTCTATCGGGAAATTTTTTCCTTTCCTCCGGAAACCCATGTGCCCATGGCTTGGAGCCTGAGGTGCCTCGTGTTTGTCCTTCGTGTTCTTTATTCCCAAGGGCGCGTGCAAGCTCGTCATCCTCCCTATCGGGACGGAACCGTCCCTCTTCAACATCCTTTACTGCTTTCCTAATGTCTTCGATGGGTAGTAGGGGATTATCCTTGTGTCTTCTATTATATATGCACTTCCCTTCTGCGTCCAATGTGCCCCCATGCCCGTAAAACCAATTTCTTGACCGTCCGATCCATCCTTCTTTTATAGGCTCTGGAACGATCCCTTTAGCCATCAGGTCGGCCTCAAGTTTTTCCCACTTAGGCATGGAAAAGGCGTAGCCACCAGGCCCCATAGTATGGTGGTACTTCTTTTAGCAGCATTTGCCTTATTTATTGCAGACTTTAACTGAGCTTCGTTCGATTTCTTGTACGCCACAAAATCTTCCCAGTAGTCTCTTATCTTCTAATACCCGTGATCGAAATCCGGAGTTTTATCTTTCAAGATAAAGTCGGTGTACAATCTTTTCTTAAATTTGTTAAATAGCTCGGCCATCTTCTTAAGAGCCCACGCCTTGACTTTATCTTCTAGAGCTTTTTTTTGGGCAGCCATCTCCTCCTCATCTGGCTCCCCCTCCTCTGGATCCACCTCTGGCAACGGCAAGGTGAAATTAACCATGACCTTTTCAAAAAGGCGTTTTTTGCCTACGGGGCCGAGCCAGCTAACTTCATGATCCCTTGGCTTATTCCATTCTCGGATGGTGATCGGGACGTAGTCCCTAACAACAACACCGCATTGCTTCACAATTTTTTTTCTAACATCAATTGGAGCAATGGGTTCGCCGTCTGCATCGACTTCTTCGATCCTGTACTGGAGATGGTCCTCCAACTTTTTGCTTGGGCCTCGTTTCGTCCTCACAGAGGATTTGCTCGATCTGGATGGCTAAAAGAAGAAAGACCGTTAATATGTGTATATAGATAACAGAGGCCAAATTAATTAATATAAATATATATGCACCTCGTCGGAGTTTGTATTAATCAATGTTACACCGGAGCCACCGGCTTCTGCCTTGTCGGCTTCTCCCTCATCGGAGACGCCGAGTTCGGCCTCTTCCCAGGCGTCGGAGACGCCGTCTCCTCGGTTGAGAGACTCATCCCCCTCACCGGAGTCGTTCAGAAAGTGACTTGCGACATTCTCGCCGCGGATCATATCCTCGAGGATATTTTCATCATTTTCGTCTCTGCAGTGTGGTTCCATAGTTTCTGCAAAATACGAAAGTTATTTTCGGAGCCGTCTCTACCGTGTCGTTCAGAAAACTTGTACGGATAGAATGGTACTAGAAGGAAAGGCGCGCGTTGCTGCGCCCGTTGTTTCTAAGCATCATCATGGTGATATATATGAAAAATAATTCAGCATTTGATCTTGTCTGAAACAGAACAAAATTGAATTGTAGTAATAATATGACACCTACGAAATAGGAATCATTAACTAACTACACATTTCGATATCATTGTACTTCACATGAACATCACTTGAGCAAATTGTACACAGCTCCAATTACACGGTGCACCGATTAAAAATATCAGAGTATACAATTCTATCAATTCATACAAATAATTCTATCATTTCCATCAATTCATGCAAATAATTCTATCAATTGCATCAATTCATACAAAACTTTATCAAATCCAATTCTATCGTAAATAAATAAATAAATGTATCAAATCCAATTCTATCATACAAATAAATTTGAAGCCTAAAATTATTGGATTTTGGATAAATATTTATTTATACAAATATGAAGCCTAAAATCATAAATAAATAAATATGAAGCCTAAGTAAATATTTATCATAAATAAATATTTATCATACAAATTGTATTGCTAGCTGCCTATTCCATCCTATTTGTCCTAACAAAACAGAGAAAGACCATTTTATTTTTGCCACTCTTCCCCATTATTTTAACTAACCCTAAATTTCAAAACTAACCCTAATTTCTAATTAGCATTTCTGTCCAAAAATCTACCTAAATCTAATTTCAAAAATCTACCTAAAATCTAAATTCTAAATCTACCTAAATCTGTACAAATCTGAATTCTAAATCTCATTTTTAATTTAGCATTGCATTTTAAATCTGATTCTAAATTTCCTAACCCTAACACTGACACTAACTAAATTTCTGCAAGAAATTTCCTAAACCTAGCTAACACTAATCCGAACAGTAACAAAATTTCTGCTAGAAATTTCGGGTAAGAGGTGACTTACCTGCAGAGGAGGACCGGCCGCGGTTACCGAGCAGGAAGGCGGAGGAGGAGCGTCGGTGACCGAGCAGGAAGGCGGAGGAGGAGCGTCGGCGACCGGGCAGGGAGGGGGAGGAGGAGCGTCGGTGACCGCGCAGGGAGGCGGAGGAGGAGTGTCCGACGGCCCGGCGGCGGCGTGTGGAGGCCGACGGAGGAGGCGAGGCCGGAGGAGCGGCCGGGGGAGGAGGCCGGCCGAGGAGCGGAGCGGCCGACGAAGGAGGCTCGCGCGTGGCAGAGGAGGCGCGGCCGGAGGAGCGGGCGGCGGAGGGCAGCGCGTACGGCGGACGGCGGCACGGGAAATTTCGGCGCTCGATCGGGTTTTCCGCGCTCCAGTCCTTAGCGAGAATGAGATAATTTGGGGGAGAAGAGAGGCTCCGGCGTGACTACTAGAGGCCTTTAGGTACGGTTGGTACCCCCAACCGGGACCAAAGGGTATTTAGGCCCGGTTGGATGCACCAACCGGGACTATAGGCCTACCCTTTAGTCCCGGTTGGGGGTACTGTTGGGGTTATGCCGAACAGGTGTCCTCACAGAGAAGACTAAAAGCCAGCAGACCAGGGTGGCCCAAAGTGGTGGTAAGCCAAATCCGGCTTACCGGGCGGCCCAGTATGCTGAAGCGCAGGAGGCCCATCCGGCTAAGGGAAGACTCTAGAAGCCGGCCCAGACTGCGGAAGACTTAGCCCACAAGGCAGGGCCCAAGCCGGATTAGAGTAGGACTCTGTTCTTAGTCGGTTAGGTTTCCTCCTGTAAGTCCAGGGTCTGGACGCCTTTATAAGCCGGCCCCTGGGACGCCTTAGGGCACGTACGATCTCAACCTCAATTCACTGTAACTCGGCGATATTGCCTTATAGTGAATTATAGCAGCACGTAGGATCTCGCCACCGACGTGAGATCCGAAGCTGGGTAAACTCGTCTCTATGTCGCTGGATCACCCCACGTCTCCAAAACCCCTCTCTCTACCTAGCTCGATGGCACCCCTGCCGCGGCTAGAATCGACAATACCACGACAGTTGGCGCCCACCGTGGGGCAGGAGACCTCCGGGGTTTCGATCTGTCCCGGAGCCGCAGGCGGAGTCGGCGACACCATCGCGATTGGCATAGTGAGCTACTTCGACGAATCGGGAGCCGGCCACGTCTTCAACGACGGCCTCTGGACGGCAGCAAAGGAGGATCCCGCCGGCTGGTCCACGGTCTCCATCGGCGGTTTCGACATCTTCGTCGGCTTCACTGCCCAGGCCTTGGACGATCTCGGCTTCACCTCGAGCTTGCCCTCACCCACCCAAGCAACCTCGACGAGGAGTCGGATCTGGACTCTGACGAGATCGCCGATCTGGATCTGGCTTTCGACGCTGACGACGAAGACTCTGAAGATGACGCAAGTTCCAACATGGCGGCGCCGGACTTCCACTTCGTCGGCGTCATAGGAGAATCCGGCTCACATGAGTCGATGACTAAACCTGAGTCTATCCTCCCTGCACCGCAGTCTGGGATTGATTCAGAAGCCGGATCTGGGGACACCGCTCATATGGAGCAGGACCTCGAATCTGAAGGAGAATCTAACGATTTTAGTCGGAAAGTTGCATCCTGCTTAGGACGCCCTGCCGAGGTCTTGATGGGAAACGTCTCGGATCCTAATGATGACCCCAACACCTCGAAAGCCGCCAATGGCGAAGAAAAAACTCCTCAAGCCGGAAATCTCAAGGTGGATTTTGTTCCATCACTGGCTCCATTGAAGGGGTCAGCTAGAGTGCCGGCTGAAGGAGACGACATTGATGCTACGGCCGACGAGACAGCAGAGGAGCACGAAGAAAGGATGGCGAAGTACAAGCACCTTCTAACGCCACTTCCTCCTAACGCATCGCTGGACGACATTGAGAAACGCCGCATCCTGCTAGAGGAGCAAGCAGCCCATATAGCAGAACACGAGGTTGAGCTTACAAATAAGGAGACGGAGTTCATCCGAAAGCAGGGAGAAAAGGGGGCTGACGATGTTTTCCGTCCGGCTCGTGATAAGAACTTGCATAAGAGGTTGGATTTCCGCAGCAAGTGGGAAGCCGACCATGTCGATTCAGTCTGGAGGAAGTACCACCACCGACGTGACCCGACCATGTCGATTCAGTCTGGAGTAAGTACCACCACCGACGTGACCTGGTGACAAATCTGTGTTACTTCAATACCCCAGCCAAAAACATGGAGGCTGCCCAAGAGGTCATGTTCGACAAATCGTTGGATCGTGACGCTCGGCTTAAGTATTCGGCTTATCTACTGGAGGTTGCACAGCAGCAGCAGAACGATTCGCAAGTCAAATCAGGACGGCTTGTTGATGATTCTCGCCTTTGCAAATCAACTGCCAACAATCCAATGGCTGCTGCCCCTGCTGTCGGGGATATGAACCCCGGCTTCCGGCTCCAGGATCTGTCCGCCGGACGCGTGTTGGCGAAGGCGGGGAGGTTGACCCGGTCAACCGCAGTGGCGTTCTTGACATAGAAGTATGTGTTCTGCCACTTCTTGATGGACTCGGGCAGATGGATCTTGGGGAACGGCGTGTTCTTCGCGCTGATGGAGACGCCGCCGCAGTCCCGCTGCAGCCCAGCGGTCACCTGGGACCGCAAGAAGAAGAACATGCCAAAAAGCTCCATACTGGGCCAAACGCCCAAATACGCTTCGCACAGCGTGACGAAGCAAGACAACTGCGTGATGCAGTTAGCCCCCAAATGGTGAGGCTGCAGCCCGTAAAAATGCAGAAACTCGTTGAAGAACGAGCTGACGGGGAGCCCCAATCCCCGCTCCACATGCGTGTAAAACATGACGAATTCATCCGGTTTGGGCTTCGGCGAGATCTCTCCAGGGGGCGGGGCGCGAGCCTCCACATCGCCGCTCTTCCCCATGGACCCATTCCGGTGAAGCTTCAGAAGGAATTTATTGTCGATGGTGGAACCCATCCAGGCACCCGTGCTCGCCATTGAAGATCTGTTGCCCGTGGTGGAGGAGGCGGAAGCGGAAGCAGCGAGATGAAGAAATCGGTGAGGAGCAAGAAGAGCAAGAGCAGGCGAAGAAGACGAAGCGGGAGAGAGGAGCGAAAACTCCGAGCCTTCCCCCTCTTTTCCCCTTTAAAGGGGGGGGGGGCAGGCGAAACCGCACCGCTCCACGCGCCACGTGGGGCGCGGGCAGGCCGCGCCGTCCGCAGACGATCCCACTAGCAGGCAGTTGCCACAGACGATCCCGCCCGACGAAGACTGAAGCGACGTGCCCTTGCCATCGGGCAGAGCACAACCATCACGACCAAGCGGCAAAACGTGGCTGACGCGTGCCACGACCCACGACTCCCAAGACATCCAGACTACTGGAGACCGGCTGCCCCAAGCCGGACGAACCACCTCCGGCCATCGTCACCTTATCCGGCAAACTTCAAGCCGGACGACTTCAACTACAGCGACGAACAAGACATTGAAGCTCGAGAAGTCTACCCGGCAAGCCGGCAAGACTCCACGATCTCGGGGGCTAGTGTCGGGGATATGAACCCCGGATACCCCTAAGAGGACTGTTTCTTCAAGAACTACATGGGCCGGCTACAGCGTGCCGCCTGAAGCCCGCCGGATAAAGCAGGCCGCTTCGCCTACCCGGAGGCGGACGGCCGGCTAGAGCAGCCGGCCTCTACCAACCGACCGGTCCGTACTAGTAGGCCCGGATCGTCCAGCCCCTGTCGGGCGTTACAGCTACAGTGTAATGATGAGATAGTACCAGCCGGCTCCAGAGTAGTGATGTCATAGGGGCAATCGTGTAATCTCCTTGTAACCCAAAACCCTAGCCGCAGCCTATATAAGGCGTGCATGGGCCTCCTGCGCGAGGCAAGTAACGGACACAAGCAGTAGGCGACAAGCAAGCCGACCCACGTAGATCATCGTCTTCCTCCAGCCGGCTTGACATCTCAAGCCGGCACCACCGCCATACAGCTCCAGGAGCAAACCTTCTAGCTCGATTTGTGATCAATCAATAAGAACAAGAAGAGCAGGACGTAGGGGTGTTACCTCCACAAGGAGGGCCCCGAACCTGGGTAATTGACGTGTGTTTGCATGTTGGTTGCCCAATCCCGCGCGAGCATCCGATCGTCGCCTGCCCCATACTCTTTTCCGTCTTTGATGGATATGCCGTGCTACCCACCACGACATTTGGCGCCCACCGTGGGGCTCGCGGCGAACGGAGTCACGTTCAGCGCGGGATCCCGGACTGTGGATGGTCGGCGGATCGTCTCCGGCCTCGTGCTCTCCATCGGCTCCGTCGGCTGCGTCCTCGACAACACCAACAGCTTCGCCGACGTGGACGTCGCCAGCGGAGGAGCGGTCGTCACCCTTGGCGGCTTCCACGTCTACGTCGCCGTCGCCGCTCAGGAGTACCCGGAGGTGGTCTACTCGAGCTTGGCTCCTTCGATCTTCGACGCCAGCACCTGCAACGACGACCCCGCCTTCGGCTACATCAACTCCGGCGACGCGGACCGCGACGTCGCCAAGCTCAGCGTCTACGCCGAGGTGCACATGGTCGAGCACGCGGCGGCAGGAGGCCCTGTCACACCACCGTCCATGAAGCTGGCGAACCTTCGCGCTACCAGCGCAACCTGGAAGGCCGACTTCGAGCTGCTAAGCACCCCCATCGCGCCGAGTGCTGATCCGGTCAAGGCGGCGGCTGAACTCGAGAGGATGCGGCAGCAGATCTACGACAAGGCGCTAAACCTCGCGTCGACGCAGCGCCGGCTCAGCGCCACGATTCGCGAGTACAATTCCGCGCACGGCATCGAGCAGGCGGACCGCAACGCGGAGAAGCTGAATGAAGTCATGCGCAAAGGAGGAGATCTTGGTGGCGTCATGAACCGAGCCGGCCAGGCGCACGAGCTCACCGACCTTAGCTTCCCCGAGTACAGCTGTCCTACGCAAAAACATGAGGGCGGCGGAAGCAGCGGCCGCCGAGCTACCCTATCTCCAAGGCGAAGAACTACATCAACAAATGCGCCGGGTGCGGCAACTCATCAACACGGCCAACCGGCAGCAGCGGGAGAACGGAGGCAACGGCGAGCAAGGGGCACCAATGAGCCGCCTCCAGGCTACGATGCAGCCGGCAAGTTCAAGCAAGTGCAGAGGCGTCGTCCACGAGCCACGGAAGGGCGAAGGACAGCAACCACGAGTTCAATCGCGAGGGGAGCGCGAGCTCGCATCCTCGTGATCACGGCCGTGATCCGGCTGGACGACGTGAAGACGGCAACCGGAGCGAGCCTCGAGCCGGGCGAAGCATCAAGGAGCGAGTTGGCCACAAGGTCACCATCGACGAACGCCTGGGGCCACTGGGACCTGAAACCAGCGACGACACGCGCCACCGCATCGACGTGCTCAAGCTGTCAAGCATCATCGAAGAAGAAGACATCGCTGCTCATCGCTGTTTCGGACCCCACATCCGGAGCGAGCGATTCCCGAAGGGATTCACCCTCCCCAGGGACACACCCAAGTACAACGGCACCGCGAAGCCGGAAGACTGGCTCGCCGACTACGTCACGGCGGTCAACATCGCAGGCGGCAACAAGCGGGTGGCGGTGCGCTACGTGCCGCTCATGCTCCGGGATCGGCACGGACTTGGCTCAACAGCCTTCCGAAGGAGAGCGTCAACAGCTGGCTGGACTTCGAGGAGGTGTTCAACCGCAATTTCACCGGCACCTACTTGCGCCCTGGCAACGCACAGCTGCTCGCGCTGTGCAAGCAGAAGGACGGCGAGTCGGACCGGGCATACCTCACCCGGTGGACAAGCCTTCGCAACTCCTGCGAGGGAGTACTCGAGCTCCAAGCCGTCCAGTACTTCATCCAAGGTGCCGAGATCAGACGCTGCTCAAGCACCGGCTCCTGAGGAAGAGCCCGAAGACCATGGCAGAACTCATGCGATCGCCGACGAGTACGCCACCGCCAACGCGGGCATGACCAACCCGATCCGGCTCGACGAAGCCGGACGAATCATCACGACGGAGCCGGCTGCACGCCGCAGCCGGACGGAGAACCAAGATGGAGGAAAATCGACCCGGCGTGACTCCGTCGCGGCCGGCAAGCGCAAGTCTGCAGACGACCGTGTCGAGTCCAAGGTCGTCGGTACGACCGAAGGAAGGCCGGCAGGAGGCTTCGACAACCGCCGCATGAGAACGAGCGGCGACATGCGCCGGACAAGGGCGAGGAACAACTACGACTACATNCTGGGACCACTTGAGGGGCCTGGAGGCCTCGACCCCGGGAAGTGCTGCCGCTATCTCGCGAGTGAGTTGCTTAAAGTGGCGGTTGGAGCTGGGGGCCTGAGCCCCGCCGAGGATGCAAGCGGCCCCGCGAGGCACCTGGTAGCCCTCAGGAGTCTCGACAGGGAGGTTGTTGTTCGCGGGCTGGATGGCGTTGGCTTGGGGGTTCTGCTGGTAGTTGTCGTCGTAGTTGTTGTTGTTCCAGCGTCGCCCCCCGCGGCCGCCGCGGCCGCCGCGACCTCGCTGCCGTTCGTTAGCCTCACGAGCCTCGCGAGCCTAGCGAAGCCTCTTGAGGTCGTAGCAGTCCTCGGTGGCGTGGGAATGCCTGTTGTGGTAGATGCAGAAGGGGCGGTCGTCTTTCTTCTCGGGGTCCGCGGCTGGAGCGGCAGCGCGAGGCTGCTTGGCGTCAGGCTCAGCCGCGAGGACTGCAGTGGTCTTGCGCTTCTCAGTGGATTTCTTCTTCTTCTTGGATCCCTCGGCGGGGTCCCCTGGCTCGTTCTTGACGAACAAGCGGCCCTCCTCAGCCTTGGCGCACTTGTCCGCCAAGTCGAAAAGCTTGACGACGGTGGTGATGTTGTCGTGGATGCCAAGCTTCTCGAACATCCGCACATCCGTGACTCCAGCCTGGAAGGCCGAAATGACCTGCGCGTCGGTGGCGTTGGGGATCTTGTTGCGCACCTGGCTAAAGTGCTGGATGTACTTGCGGAGGGTCTCGCCAGGCTTCTGGCGTACGCCGCGGAGGTCGTTGTATGTGAGGCCGCACTCGTACGTGCCCTTGAAGTTGGCGATGAAGCACCGGCAGAGGTCCTCCCTGGTGTTGATGGACTCGGCGGGGAGGTTCATGAGCCACGAGGACGCGGAGTCCTTGAGGGCCATGGGGAACCAGTTCGCCATGACTTTGTCGTCGGCCCCTACGGCCTGGATGGCCAAAGTGTAGAGCTGCAGGAACTCCAGGGGGTTGTTCTTGCCGTCGTAGGGCGGAGTAAGATCCGGCCTGAACTTGACCGGCCAGACGACGCGACGGAGGCTGCGAGTGAACGCGGCCATCGTGCCGTAGGTGACCGGGCCGTTGGCGAGGGTGGCGCGGAGGTGGCGCCCCGCGGTGGCGACGTCCTGGACGGCGCGGTTGTGGCGATCCTGGTGGCGCTCGATGCTCACGCGTGCGTCCTCCGGGGCTCGCTGCACGATTTGGCAGTCATGCGGCGACGACGCGTGCGACGCAGCGCGGTTGTCGCGAGGAGGAGCCCCGGCGGGAGCAGGTTGCGGCGGAACGGGTGGAGCTGGAGCGGGCGCAGGATGACGAGGAGGTGCATGCGGCGCGCCGTGCGCCACGTCCCCTGCGCGTGCAGAGAGAACCAGGGAACGAGACGGTGCAGGGAGGAAGCCTCCTCTTCGCCGTGGTCGTCCTACGCCACGTCCCCTGCGCGTGCAGAGAGAACCAGGGAACGAGACGGTGCGAGCGGCGCCGACGAGCTCGGAGAGGCGGTTGAGCCAGGCTTCTTGAGCCTCCAGTGTAGGGCAGTACTGCAGCAGCTCCTGCGCCATGAGAAGCGTAGTTGCCGGGCTGGGCGCAGGGCGACCCAGCGAGGAGGCAGCATGGTCCCGCGACGGGTGCAGGGAGGAAGCCTCCTCTTCGCCGTGGTCGTCCTCGGCGTGGTCGTTGTCGTCGTC
This sequence comes from Puccinellia tenuiflora, assembly GCA_012064385.1. NCBI lineage: Eukaryota > Viridiplantae > Streptophyta > Magnoliopsida > Poales > Poaceae > Puccinellia > Puccinellia tenuiflora. Next base: position 1,114,080 of record QRDG01000485.1, on the reverse strand, counting down.
CTCCGGGTGCTCGACGCGGGGCTCGGGGTCGACGTGGCGCTCCGGAGCAGCGCTCCCACGCGGGCGGCCGCGCGGGTTACCGGCAGGAGCGGTGGCGGCGCTGGCCGTCTAGCGAGCGAGACGTTCGGCGTGAGAGCCGGCCATGGCGGTGTCGAGGTTGAAGACGTGCCTCAGCCCCCTACCTGGCGCGCCAAATGTCGGGGAACTGTCCCAGGAACTGGGTGTGTCTCACTAGGTATCGAGTAAGGGGCTGAACACGGAATCAAACAACCCTCAACGTGCCTCGGCGACGGTGCTCGCAGAGATCGCTGTGGGACGGCACTGCAGAGATGAACACATGATGTTACCCAGGTTCAGGGCCCTCCGGGAGAGGTAAAACCCCTACGTCCTACCTTGGTTGTATTGCACTTGCTTGGAGAGGTTTGAGTACAAAGAGAGCTTGGCGAGCTCGAGGTGGCTAACAATGGCTATTGCTAACCCTAGATCTGAATCAGAAAACTCACCAGGAACCCTTTGCCCGAACATGCTCCCCCTCCTTTTATAGGTGTCTTGGACCTCTTCCCCCAAATATCTTGGCGGGAAGGGCTACCACATGGCGACGAAGGAGGAGGACAGGTGCACGATAACGGTGGAGTCCATGGACGCGGTCCATGGCAGGGAGCGGTGTCACCAAAGCTGGAAAAGTCACCGTCCAGCCAGGACAGTGGGCTGGCGCCGCTGAGGTGGGATGTGTCCCACGGTGATGTCACCTTTGGAGGGTAGCTGCAGACGGTCCCCTTATCACCAAAGTGGCAATTCTTGGAGCTCCTTTGCTTGGTGCAGCGTTGTTGACTATTTTATACACGAGAACGCCAACTACGGCGCTGCCGTCACCGCGCGTTGGTGCGGTCGTCACCGCGCGCTGGCGCGCCCGTGACTCTGCGGTGGGTGCAGATCCCATGTGCGCTCTGCCGCGGAGGCAGAGCTGGCTTCGTGAGGAAGGAAACCCTCGCGAGGCTGGAGGCCTCGCCGAGCCCTCTTACTTGATCTTTGGAGATGCCCTCTCGAGAGGAGGAGTGGTCCCTCGCGAGAGGAAAAACCCTCGCGAGGCTCGCCAGGCTTGGCGAGCCTGGTCCTTAGCGAAATCTTCTGAAGAATGTTGTGGGCCCTGGCAGGCCGGCCCGTGGTACCCTGGTTTCCACTGTGCCGACAGCCGTGCCCCCCTGGGACCCGCGGGTGGGACCCGTCCCTGCCCCCTAGGCACCCCCTCGGCCCCCTCCGACACCTATAAAATCCTTGTAACCCTAAAAACGACGGGGCGGCCATTATTTTCCAGAAAAGTCACCCCGAGGCGCCGTCAACTCAAACCCTAGTTCGGGGGTGATTCTGAAGCAGATCCCGGCACTCTGCCGGAGGGGAGATAGATCCTGGAGGGCTCTTCATCGCCATGCCTTCCTCCGGGATGATTTGTGAGTAGTCCCACCTTGGACCTTGGGTCCATGGCAGTAGCTAGATGGTAGTCTCTCTCTCTTGTGCTTCATGTCTTATGATCTTGTGAGCTGCCTAACATGATCAAGATCGATTATTGTAATGCTATGTGATGTGTTTGCTGGGATCCGATGGATTATAAAGTTATGATCAGATTGTGCATGATTCTTATATGTTGATTTATGTTCTTGCATGCTCTCCGATGTGCATAGTTACTTTGGCCAAGTGATTGTGTGTATCTCCAAGAGAGAGTATTTATGCTAGATAGTGGGTTCATGCCCCCTTTTGTTCCTGGGCACGAGTGACAGAAACGTCTAAGGGCGAGGGTGTGTTGTTGCTACTAAGGGTAAAACAATGGTGTTAAAGTCTATTTTGATATGTAATATTGCTTAATTCACGCGCTTTACTTAATGCAAATGTCTGTTGCTTGCAACTTAATACCGATGGGTGACAGGCTGGATAGCGATCCCACGGTGGACTTTTTAGACAAAGATGCAGTTGGACTCAACGGTCTTTGTTCATTGTCATGATGCCTACTTAAATATTATCATGTTCTCTTTGTCATAGATAGATTAAGTTTGTGTTATAATATTGTCAATTGCCCAGCTGTAATTTGTTTACCCATCATATGAATGTTCTATTTACTCGAGAGACTCCACTAGTAAACCCATGGCCCCCGGTCCATCTTTTTACATTGATTGCAACCTTTATTCATCACTTTTCACCATCATTACTCCTCTGGTCCATTTTCATAATTCATCTATTTCACTATACAATTAACCGCTTTGTTTTCTGTGAGACCGGAAAGATTGACAACCTTTCCGCCGTTGGGGGCAAAGTATTTTGGTTAAGTGTGTGCAGGTCCACGTCTGTTGAAGATTAAGCGCCAGAGATCTTCAACATTCACTTTGTTGTTGATTTCAAGGTCCTACTGGTTCGATAAACCTCGGTTCGTTATCGAGGGAAAACTGTTGCTTGCTACATCTCCGCCTTCGCTTGGGGCACCACCCAACTCTTCATCAGTAGCAATCAAGCTCTTTTCTGGCACCGTTGCTGGGGATCTTGGAGCTACAGCAAGGGGAGTCTCACACTCTCAATCACTTTACTTTGTTTTTGTCTTGCTTGTTTTATTTCTCGTTAGCTTATTTTTCCTGTTGCAAAATTTTAAAACCCAAAAAAATTAGTGTAGTCTTTATTCCTGTCTTGTTATTTTGCTTTATCATAATGTCTAGCTTTACCACTCTTGATATGACTCTCTTAGCCGAATTCTTCACCTTCAAACAAAAGGATGGAGAAAGTTTTAAAAATGCTTGGGATAGAATTTTAGAATTACATCAAAAGATCCAACCCATGCTTGCTATGTGTGTTTTACTGAGATGCTTTTACTATGGACTATCCGATGCATGTAACATGCCTTGGACGTTATTACTGGAGGAGACTTTCTTGAAATTGATGAATTGGAATCAGTTAGAATTATAAATGGTTTGGTTGTTTTTCCCATGAATGAGAAAACTGATGGAATACTTGATAGATTGGATAAAATAGAAAGTATTATGTGGTATCTAAATTTAAACGGAATAGAGGAAAATTCTAAAAATTATCAAATTCTTGAAATAGATGGAGATTGGGAACCTTATATTCCTATTGAAATAAATGATAGAAGGTTCCTTGCTTATTGTGATATTGGTTCTATGATGTCAACTATGCCTAGAATGGTTTTTGATACTATGAATTTTGGAGGCTTATTTGATTATCCTCTTTGTCATTCTCATTCTGATGGTAGCTCTTGAAAAATCTATAAAAGAGTTATTGAAGTCCTTGTCACTTTTAAAAATAAGACTACTTTGGTTGATTTCTTGGTTTTGGAGTCAAAAGCTCAAGCTAATATTGTTCTTGGAAGATCTTTTCTTCGTTCCGTGGGAGCTTGACGTGGGGTTACCACGCCAAATCCCTCGGAGGTCATCCTTGGGTTTAGAGAAGAGGAGAATATGGTGGTGTTGGTGAATCCGTCGGCTGACAAGCACAATTTACCCAGGTTCAGGCCCCCGAAGGTAAAAGCCCTACGTCCTGCTTGTCTGGTATTGATTGATGGAGCTTACAAAGGGGTTACAATGGCGAGATCGTTAGATGCGATCTCGCTAGGGTTTTGGTGGCAGGTATGAGCGTGTCCCTAGCCGGTAGCCCTCCCAGCCCTTAAGTAGTAGGGCTCGGTCTCGGGAACCTTTTACCGACTAGGGTTACAATTCGTAACCGACCTTGTCTTTGTCTCATATTGGGCTTGTTTTCTTCGGTATGGGCCTTCTCTTTGGCCTTGTTCCGTGGGATGTGACGATGTTTGAACACCAGGTATCCAAACCGTGGGGCACCCGAAGGGTACACCCACGTCAGTAGCCCCCGAGGACCTGGTAGACTTCAGGGAGTCTGGCAGGGACTCCACCCTTAGTCAGGTGTTCAAGTAGGTAGCTTTTAGCTTTAGATGGTATGTTTCGTACCCGTTTCACAGGGCGCTTTAGTTGTGGGATGCTCGACATGGCAGGCCTGGTTCACTCGACAGTATCGGGACCAGTTAAGTGCTCTTGGGCACAAACTCTACCAGCCTACATCAGACTCGAGTCCCCGGGCTCGAGTCCGGAAGCTTGATCATTCGACTCAGGCCATATTTGAGGTCTCACATAGTCGAACTGAGCTTTTAGGGTACCCAACGCGTCCGTCGGGATTTTCATCACGCCTGTTGGCGTGGCACAGTTGTCAGGTACTTCAACTGTTGCTGTCAGTCCCGACCCTACACGATGAATCGGTGGGTCTTACCTTTGCACGGTAAATGCAGCATCCGAGGGTCAATTGTATCTGATTCATCTCGGGAATTTTCTTTGATTTTGCTCGGGTTAGACCGGAGTCGATAACCTTTCGAGTGCCTTTTAGTCTTTCCGTTATCGGGTGCGCGACAGCGCTCCCGATGGGAGTAGCCCCCGAGATTATGTTGAATTACTTGTAATTGGGGATAATCTCAACCCACTAGCCTTGTAGATTGCTGGGAGAATTTTTGCTCCCGATGGGAGTAACATAGAGTTTACGACATTTAGTCGAATGCCTTCAGGACCCGATGATGTATTAGGTTGAGTATGTTGTGAAGGATTTGAATGAAAGCTGACCTTGGATTACGTCATTGACGATGTCATTGGCGTGCTCATCGCAACCGATGCGCTCTGCCGCTTGGCCTGCCACGAAATGACAGGACGCGTCACCGCGTCAGTTTTGACCACACGCCGCGAATTTTACGCGGCGCCATGATGATGGCCTCCTCGTTTCCCGTGCGTAGTGGGCGATGCAGCCCACGACGGTTGCCCTCCACGCTCGCCACGTGTAGGGTGTGATCCTCGCCGTGCCGCACGATACGAAAATCAATGGCTGAAATTCGCTTCACTGCGGGATAAATAGGGATGTATGGGTGATGGGGTGAAAAAATATCCATTCTCACCGCCCAGTTCATCCTCCATCTTGCGCCCTGCAGCCGTCCTCCCAACCAACAGAGAGAACAGTTCTTCTTTGCGCCACCATGATGAAAAAGGTCAGCGGCAAGAAGAAGGCCATCGGGACCGCCGCCGCCAACGCCACCGCGGAGGGCGATCCGAAGAAGGTTCATGGCAACTGTCAACGGTCCTCCGTGACCGAGCGCCAGCTTGAGGTGCTGCGCCGCGACGGCCACCTGCCGTCGCTGGAGAAGATGAAGACACGGGCTCCCGGCGACGAAGTTTCTCCTCGTCCCCGAGACGACGAGCGTGTCTGCTTTGTCGACTTCGTGAATAGGGGATTCGCCTTCCCTATTCACAAATTCTTCCGCGGCTTGATGTACGCGTACGGCGTATAGCTGCATGACTTCACCCCCAACGTCGTGCTCCACATCTCCTGCTTCATCATCTTGTGCGAGTGTTTCCTGGGGATACACCCGCACTGGGGGTTGTGGCAGCGGATTTTCAGTGTGAAGCGCAACGCCGGTGCTCACGGCGTGTACCCTGTGGGCGGCTTCGGGATCCAGATGCACGGGGACATCGACTACTTCGACCTGAAGCAGCTCGAGTCTGCGCAAAACTGGAGGAAGAAGTGGTTCTACGTCTCCGACATCTGCAAGCCGGGGCAGTTGTATGGAGTGCCGCCGTTCCAGGGCGGCGTCATCGTGGAGAAGAAGAACTCGTGGTCGCACCGACCCGACGTCCGGGAGGCCAAGGAAGCGTCCCCGTTGTTGTCTCGTGTGTCCATGTTGTTGAAGACCGCGGGCAAGGAGGTGAACGGGGTGCACCTGATCGCCACGTTTATCAAACGGCGTGTGCACCCTATTCAAGATCGGGAGCACCCGTTGTATGAGTACGTTGGTGCCGCGGACGCGACACGCGTATCTGAAGAGGGACTTTCGGCGGGCAAAGTCGAGGCTCGCGTGTGCGCTCTGACCATGTTGAAGGTTGGTGATGCGCACGTCTTCGATCCGCCGGTCACCCCCTTCAGCATGGAGCACCCTGTGCCTGAGGTAATCGTGTGGTTTTCACTGCTTTTCTTTGAATCAGTGTTCCTTTTGGCCTTTTCTCAACCTTTTTACTGTTGCCCTTTGAAGGGGTTCTCCACTTTTGTTAGTCTGCCGCTGCTGCCCGAGGGTAAGGGCACATCCGCTATCCCAGACTTCCGGGTGGATCCTGATGATCGGGACATCTCTGTCTCCTTCGCTGTGTCACCCGATGACACAGAAGGTGCAGACAGCGATGATGTTCCACTGGAGACCCGCCGGAAATGAGTCCACCCCACCGGCTCGAAGCTGCCAAGGAAATCGCAGCAGAGTGCCGGTGCCGACGATTCCGGCTCGTCCTCGCCTCTTGTTCGTGCCGGCGACGAGATTGCTCCGGTGCAAGGTCCCGTGGCCCCTCCATCGAAAAGGGCCCGCGTTTCCTCGGACTTCTTCGACCCCGACGTCCTCCTGACTGAGCTGAGCTCGTAAGTCGACACCTTGCTTCTTCTGTTTCTTTTTCTGCTACCTTGATGTTTTGTATTTTTTGGAGTAATTCGACTGTCCTTTCCAGCGACTCTTCCGGTGAGAAACACGCTCAGCCGGACATGGCCAAGCCAGAAGAGGAATGCGAGAGCACAGACCCTAGTTCAAACGGTACCATGGCTCCTCCACCGTCGCCCGATCACGGCGATGCGGCGGACACTTCTATGGCGACTGCCCCTGGTGATGACCTGGTCACCGTCATCAGCGCTCCTCCGTTGGCGTCCGCCGATCATGTAAGTTGTTTACTCTTTGTTTTCTGTTGTCGGGTGCGCATAAGAGTTCCCGATGGGAGTAGCCCCCGAGTCCATATGCGACTATTTATAGTCGGGTATAGACTCAAGCCACTTTCTTTGATTTTGTCTTGTGCTCTTTGTATGATCGGGTGCGCACCAGCGCTCTCGATGGGAGTAGCCCCCGAGTCCATATGCGACTTGGCACAGTTGGGTAACAGGCATTTAACTTTTTCTTTGTGCTTTCACAGCCGGTTATGCGCGACCTGCTGGGCATAGGCCGCCGCTATGCCGCCATGGAAGCAGAGGTTGCCCGGCTCAGCCAGCAGTCCGCTGATCTGCAAGGTAAACTTCTCCTGTTTGCTTAGCTTAGCTTTTCTGTTGTGCTTCTTCCTTAATGTGTATTATCTGCAGAATCCATTGTGCGAGTCCAGTGCGAGAGAGATGATGCCGCGCTGCAGTCCTCCGAGTTGAAGGGGAAGCTCGACTCCGCCGACGCCGATGCCCGTGCGCAGGCGGATGACGCCGCGCGATCCGCTAGGGAGGAAGCCGAGAAGCGGGAGAAGGTAACCACCCAGTGACTTGGGGCTGTCGCGAACTCCTTGTCAGGTTTGCCCAACATCCCATCCTTATATTCTTTATCTTGCTTTTGTTCTTTCTTCTTTTGTGAATTTATCCCTCTTCGTTTTCGTCCAGGATACTTGGGTGCTCCTGCGAGCAGCAGCAGCCAAGCTCTTCCCGAGGACCTGGAGGATGCTCTAGTTGCCCTGGAGGGTGTCGGTGGCCAGACAGGCAGCCTTCTGTCGAAGGCAAGGGATGCGCTGACCTGCCTCCATGGCAGTGTGTTTCCCAAGGTGCAGCCTCCGTCTTCCTTTGGCGAGCTAGCGGAGCTGTTTGGCCCGGACGCGTCCACCATCGCGGACTTTTGCCGCGAGCACACGGTACGTGGTTCACAGACCACTCTCCTTATGCTGTTGGGGCACGGCTTCAACGGTGACTTTCACAAGGCTATGTCGGGTCGTCCTCGCGGACCTAATGGCAAGCCGCTGCCCCTTGGTGAATTTTCCGAGAGGTCCCGCGAGCTGGCGCAGAAGCTGGTGGACACCATGGAGAAGGAGGCCGCCAAGCGCGCCGAGAAGGCCAAGAAGTCGACCAGCTCGCAGCCGTAGACAGTTACTGTAGTGGTTCGGCGGAGCTTGTATAAAAACTTATCTGCTTATCACTTTTGCTAGCTTGTAATGACTATTGGCCCGGGAGCCTCAAATGATATTCCTTTGACGTATTTCCTGAGAATCCTTGTTTCTTCCGTCAAGCCCCCGAGTTCCTTTGCGGGGCTAGGGCGAAAGTGATGCCAATTCCATTGTTTTTCCTTATGTTTCTTGCTTTGCTTCGTGGGCAGGCTAGCCCTGCCAGTACTTCTCCATCCACTGGGACCGTTCCCGACCAAGTTTCTGGCTCTGAACCTGCTGCTGTGACACCGGGCACCCGCAATGCTGATGAGTACCGGTATTCGGTGCTGCAAACTCGATGTGCTAGGCTAGAGCAGGACTTACGAGCCACTCGGGGTGTCCTCGCCATTTTACGGTCAAAGCACCCTCGCCCCGCCGAACGAGAAGCTTTCTTGCTTCAAGAATTGGAGAGAGTGAATTCTGAACTGCTCTGTAAGTTATCCAAAAGCCCCCGAGCCGTCAAGTTGTCGATTTCTTCGCGTGTTCAGTTGCTATCTTCTTTTGACAGGTGCCCAACTAGATGCGCGGGCTGAAGCTGACCGAGTAAACAGCCGACTCCGGTGTGTTGCTGAGATAGTAGGGCGGGACACAACCTCCTTCTGGTCTGACAGCGCTCGGGGTCGCGTTCTAGTTCTGCTGCAGGACCGCGTGCAGCAGGTGGTTTCCTTTATTGGGTCCTGCAAGTCTGCCTTGTCGCTGGTGCACAAAGCTCTGTTTCCTCTGGACGCGCAGCCATGAGGACTTGGTGCTCTTCTGGCGAGGTTCCGCAATGGCGAGGCTACGCAAGGGTTTGTTCGCGCCCAACTGGTCAGTGGAGCCATCTAGGCCTTGGCGTTTGTGCGTAGACGACACCCGTACATGTGCCTGACGGGGATAGATGAAGTTCCTCCACAACCTGACGGCGCACCTACGCCAATGGAGCACCATTACCGAGCTGTGGAGGGTGTGGCTATTGGTTTAGTCGGCAAGCTGGAGCATGACACCGAGTCGCTGATGACCCACAAGTATAGGGGATCTATCGTAGTCCTTTCGATAAGTAAGAGTGTCGAACCCAACGAGGAGCAGAAGGTGTTGACAAGTGCTTTTCAGCAAGGTTTCACTGCAAGTACTAAAAGAGAAATGTTTTTGGATTTTTGATTTAGTGAAGAAATAAAGAACAAGTAAATAAAAGAGTGCTACGATAATTGCAGCAAATAGCCCAATCCTTTTAAGCTCAAAGGACAGGCCGGTTGTGTTACTTATGAAGATTAAAACGTTCTCGAGGACACATGGGAGTTTCTGCCTAGCCAGTTTCATTGCATGCTGGTGATTAACCTTCAATGTTTTGATAAAGTGCTGTGTGGGCGGACCTATGCTAATGCACCGCCCTTACTTGGACAAATACATACTTGTGATTAAACCCGTTGCAAGCATCCGCAACTACAAGAAAGTAATTAAGATAAAAACCTAACCACAACCTTAAACTCCGAGACCCTACACTCCCTAGTGCACCAGTTCACAAATTGGGGTTTAGGTTTCTGTCACTCCTGCAACCCTACCATAAGCAAACTAAATACACTATGCATTCCCCTAGGCCCTTTGAAAGGTGAAGTATCATGTAGTCGACGTTCACATGATACCACTAGAGGAATAACACCACAACATAAATCAAACCATTAAATATTACTCAACATTATGCAATTACTAGCAACTAGGCTTTCCCCATGTCCTCAAGAACCAAACGAACTACTCACAAGACATCATATAGATCATGATCATAGGTGATATGAATAAGGGCAACAATCTGATTGTAATGATAATTCACCGATAAAACTCTCAAACATCAACTACAAGTGGTAATCAACGCCCGGGATACGATTCCGATGAACTAATAGCAACACAATGATAATTGTTACAGCGAGATGAGATGGGATGACGGCGGTGATGATGGTGCTGATGGTGGAGATGATGTTGATGATGATCCCGATGATGCTTGGCGTGATGGCGATGACGATGGCGGCGATTCCTCCCTCCGGGAGGGAAATTCCTCGGCAGATTTCTCCCTGCCGGAGCCCTTCTTCTCTCTGTCTGGTTTCCGCCTCGTGGAGGCGGCGGAAAAATTCCTCGTCGATGCCCCCGATGTTATTAGGTCAGGGGTGAGTAATACGCCGAAGGGGAGCCGGAGGGGGGCCACAGGGGCCAGGGGCGGGCCCCTGTCGCGGCCAAGGGTGGGACCGCCGGTGCAGGCCGCCCTGCCCCCTGGAGCTCCACTTCGTGCCCCCTTTCGGCTCCGTGACTTATTCTTCAAAATATTGACTTCATAATTTTTCTAGAATTTTCTGAGCTTCCTACGTCAGGTATCTTGACAGGTACTTTTTCAGCTGATTTCGGCACCGATAGATCCATCCCCAATAATTGCCAAACATGCAAAATAAGACAAAATAACATAAGTATTGCATCATAATATGAGATATATCAATGAATAAAGATGAATTATGATGTAAAATAGTGATGCAAAATGGACGTATCAACTCCCCCAAGCTTAGACTCCACTTGTCCCCAAGCGAAAACTGAACTCGGTAAACATGACCACAGGTTTATAGAGTGAAGTGTCGATAAATAAAGAATACGAACATGAAGCATCAGTATTTACTCATCAAACACAAATATATCTTAAACAGCAACCTTTCTCTCATTAGGCTTCTCGAAGACAAGTAATGTAACTACAACATGTTAAGGTGAAAGAAGACAGAAACTTATTAAGCAAAGACAAAACGAGACTCCGTTTAAGAAACAATTATACTTATCAGCCCATATTTCAAGAAAGATTCATTTATATGCTTCAACTATCCGGTCATCTTCCCACGAGTTGCAAATCGTCAAAGCTATATCCTTATAACAAAAGAGTTAGAACTGACATAAGAAAAATGAATAACTATCATGAGACATAAAAGACATAATGTAGATATCATAATTGCTTAACATCAAAATTCAACACTATGAGTTTGCTTGTAGAAGGTAGATGAAGTGGGTGAACTGACTCAACAATATGTGCCAGAGCTTTTTGGTTTTTAAAATAGAAGTAAAATGATTTTGGGGTATGCATGCTTTCGTCAACGGCTTCACAACAGAGAAGCTATCTAGTCCCCCATGACAAGCAAGGTTTTTAGACTTGTGAGAGCAGCTGGTTTTTAGAGGAGCGAGTACGCTCCTCTTTCTCCTTGGTTTCACCACTGTCCAATGTTTGAGCTGATTTCTCAGGCTTTCATTGCGCAGAGGAGAATGGTGAGTTGTATTTATATTTTGCTTAAGCTGCTCTCGGGTTGATTCAAGTGAAGACGTAATCCATCGACACCAGGTGAAAGGGGGGAAATGACCTTGCTCGTCACAAGTTATATCTAGCTCTCCACTGCTCCCTCATGAGCTTAAAAACAGAGGCACAAAAAGGAGTATTTTGAATTTTTAGAGGTAGCACATGACAAATTTACTTGGAGTGGCAAGAAATACCATGCATAGGTAGATATGGTGGACTCATCTAGCAAGAAAGTTTGGCTTTGGGGATTGGATGCACGAGTGAACCATACACTCAGTACAGGGCTTTAGGCTAGAGAGGCTTTAAAGCAAACAAACAGTGTTGAGAGATGTAAATCAACTATGCTATCAAAAACAATATGTCAAACATGCAACATAAAGCTTATCATCACTGTCAGAAATAAATCCAATACAAAGGTGTATGAGCTGGAAGGTTCACAAGCATGTAAGACATACAAGATAGTGTATTTGCAATTAAATTCTTCTTCTCTACTCAAGCACCAAAGCAATTGTTGCAATTTAAACGAAGCCATGCTTATCAATACCGAATAAATTTCTACTCATGCACCCAATGTCAAATCATTACTTACCACAAGATCAGCAGATGAGAGAGATTGCCATAAAAAAATGTAAAGTGCAGAAGAATAAAGGATACTTCCCATTTATATTCCATTATAGAAAACCACACACCAACGAATACAAAGGACTCACGAGGAGTGACAAGACACAATGCATAACCATGCTACATGATAACTTCTCTACTCATGATACGACTCACAAAACTAAGAAAAATAAAAGACATAAGATAAAGATACCGGGGCACTCCCCCAAGCTTGGAACAAGCCAAGGGAGTGACGTTACCGATAGTGCTCGAATTTTATTCCCGCGGTGGAGATGGGTCGATGATCCTTATGAGCCTCTCAATGGTTTCTTTTAACTCCTCAAGCTGATAGCCAAGATTGCGGATCATCTCCGTGTTACTCTCAATTCTGCATCTTAGCGACCCAATAGGCGAGTCCCAATCATCTTGTGCTCTCCCCCAGCCGTCCTCATTATCTGTGTTGAAGCTCCCACATCCTGCATGAGTACGATCTATATCCCAAGCAGAAGGTAACTCTCTAAACGGAACAGTTTCAAGCTGATGCTTATGGATTAAAGTATGAAAAGGATTTTTGGTTCGAGAAAAGGGAGACCTCCCAGCAGAGTTCCTACGAGGGCCTTTATCAGCCTTCTGTAGCCACTCCCTTTTCTCAACAACAGAAGGATTCTTCGTCACCCCAATCCTTGCTACTGTGGCGTAGGGGTATTGGCGTTGGTCTTCTTCGAACTCCTCTCCATCATCATGGGGCACGTTCTCAAACACTTCCTCCGTTCCTTCAAAGTCCACGCCTTGATCATCGGTGCCGGTGTTGTCGGGGTTGGAAGAGGATGCCATGATTTAAAGCTTCGAGACCCTGACAGAAATAACCAGAGACAAAACACGACGAAAATACGGGATACGCTTCTCGAAAAATTCGGGGAAATATATAGCGAAAATTTTTGCAATAAAAGGAAGGCGACGAGACTAGGCGGAGTCGGAGGCAGTGTCCAGAGGCCAGGGGCGGGTCCCCACCGCGTCCTGGGGTGGGGCCGCGACAGAGGGCCGCCTCTGCCTCCAGGACCCCATCTCGTACTCCGTCCAGTCTCCAAATTTTCCTAATTTTTGAAAAATAAATAATATAAATTTTCTGGAATTTTCCGAGACACTTTCCTTACCGAAACAGTTACCTATTCGTTTGCTGATTCTGGAGTCTTCCAGTATTTGGTTTCGATGAGTTCTTCCAGAGAAACCACTTGAATAACATCAGCATCCTTTTCCAAGGGATTACCGGAGATGTAGTCCTTAAGTCGCTGACCATTCACCACTTGAGGTTTGTCTCCGTCAAGATTATTAATCTTTATAGCTCCGGAGTGATAGACTTCCTCAATGATGAATGGTCCCTCCCATTTTGATAGCAATTTTCCTGCAAAAAATCTGAGACGAGACCTATACAAAAGCACTTTATCACCAACATTAAATTCTCTTTTCAAAATTCTTTTATCATGCCATCTCTTTACTTTTTCCTTAAACAAACGAGCACTTTCATAAGCCTTGTTTCTCCACTCATCCAAGGAATTCAATTTAAGCAACCTAGTTTTACCGGCAAGATTAGGATCAGAATTAAGTTGTCTAATGGCCCCAAAAGCTTTATGTTCTAATTCAAGAGGCAAATGACATGCCTTCCCATAAACCATTTTATAAGGAGACATACCCATAGGATTTTTATAAGCAGTTCTATAGGCCCATAAAGCATCATTAAGTTTTTTAAACCAATTCTTCCTAGACTTGTTAATGGTCTTTTGCAATATCAGTTTAATTTCTCTATTAGTTAATTCAACTTGCCCACTAGTTTGAGGATGATACGGAGAGGAGACTCTGTGATTAACATCGTACTTAGCTAAAACCTTTCTAAAAGCTCCATGAATAAAATGAGATCCTCCATCAGTCATAAGATATCTAGGCACACCAAACCTAGGAAAGATAACTTCTTTAAGCATTTTTAGGGAGGTCTTATGATCAACACTTTTAGTTGGTATAGCTTCCACCCACTTAGTAACATAATCTACAACAACAAGAATATGAGTATTACCATGAGAAGTGGGAAAAGGACCCATAAAGTCATACCCCCAACAATCAAAACATTCAATAACAAGAGAATAATTCATAGCCATTTCATTACGTCTACTAATGTTACCGACCCTTTGACACTCATCACAATATGAAACAAACTTTTTAGCATCCTTAAATAAAGTAGGCCAATAAAACCCTGATTGAAGAACCTTATGTGTAGTCCTTTCACCTGCGTGATGTCCTCCATAATCACTATTGTGGCACTTCCTCAATACCTCCTCCTGTTCATGCTCAGGAATACATCTCCTCAAGATTCCATCAGCTCCCTCCTTGTATAAATGTGGGTCATCCCAAAAGTAATGCCTCAAGTCATAGAAGAATTTCTTTTTCTGTTGATAAGTAAAACTTGGAGGCAAAAATTTTGAGACAATAAAATTAGCATAATCAGCATACCAAGGAGCATCATGAGAAGTTACCTTAACGACGACAAGTTGTTCGTCAGGGAAACTATCATTTACAGGGATGGGATCATGAGGAGTATTTTCCATTCTAGACAAATTATCAGCTACAGGATTTTCTGCACCTTTTCTATCAACAATATGCAAATCAAACTCTTGCAGCGAAAGCACCCATCTAATAAGTCTAGGCTTAGCATCTTTCTTCTCCATAAGGTACTTAATTGCAGCATGGTCAGTATGAATAGTTACTTTAGAGTCCACAATATATTGTCTAAATTTATCACAAGCAAAAACGACAGCTAAAAATTCCTTTTCAGTGGTTGCATAATTTTTCTGTGCACTATCCAAAGTTTTACTAGCATAATGAATTACATTCAACTTCTTATCAATTCTTTGGCCAAGGACAGCCCCTACAGCATAATCACTAGCATCACACATAATTTCAAAGGGTAAATTCCAATCACGCGGCTGAACTATAGGAGTAGTGATTAAAGCCCTTTTTAGTACCTCGAAGGCTTCCTTACAATCTTCATCAAAAACATATGGAACATCTTTTTGAAGAAGATTAGTGAGAGGCCGCGACGTTTTATAAAAATCTTTAATAAACCTCCTATAAAAACCAGCATGACCGAGGAAACTACGAATAACTTTGATGTCTCTTGGATAGGGCATTTTCTCAATTGCTTCAATTTTGGCTTTATCGACTTCAATCCCCCTTTCAGAAATTTTATGTCCAAGCACTATGCCTTCATTTACCATGAAATGACAATTCTCCCAATTGAGATCAAGATTGGTCTCCTCACGTCTCTGCAAAACTTTGTTAACATTATAGAGGCAATTGTCGAAAGAAGTTCCATAGACGGAGAAATCGTCCATGAAGACTTCCACAATTTCCTCACAAAATCCATGAAAAATAGCAGACATGCATCTTTGAAAAGTAGCAGGTGCATTACACAAACCAAAAGGCATACGTCTATAGGCATAAGTTCCATAAGGACAAGTAGAAGTAGTTTTTTCTTGATCTTCAAATTTAACAGATGATAACCCCCGAGAGTAGGGGATCACTGTAGCACCTCTCAATGTGGAAGAAGGGTATCGATCCGTAGGAGCAAGAAGGAAAAGTTATCTATTCCCTACAACTAAAGTGTCACAAGTTTTAGTTGATTATGCACTAAATAAGTTTAAGGAACAAGATGGTTGATTTAATGGATGGAAGTTTAATGTAACAAAATAAGAATGTGAAAGTGTCCCAATCCTCTTCAATGCAAGAGGACAAGACAAAGGTGTAAACGGTGCTTGGAAATAAGGCCTAGGGATCATACTTTCACTAGTGGACACTCTCAACAATAACGGCAGGACGCGGCGGCCCTGGCGGCCCGCCAAGAGGCCATGCGCTTCGCCGAAGAGACCCACGACAGCGTGAAGCGGGAGGCGGCGGAGACCATGGGGCAACTGGACGCCGCTCGGGAGGCGCTCGAGGCGGAAACTGCCTCCAAGCGACAGGAGGTTGCGGCCTTGGAGCAATCCTTCATCACGCACTCCAAAACTATGGAGAGCAGCTTGAAGGAGCTTCGCGAGAGGCTGGACGCCCGCGAGAAGCAGCAAGCACAGCGTGAGGCAGAGCTCACGCAACGCGAGGGAGCGCTCTCCCCCCGGGAGGAGGAGCTGCGCCGATGCGAAGAGCAGGTCCAGCAGCTCGAGAAGGACCAGGCCATCCGCGAGGAGTAGCTGCGGGCCCGCGAGGGGCAGGTGGCCAAGGACGAGGCCACTTACGCAGATCGCCTCAAGGCGGCCAACGCCGACTTCGCGGCGAAGCAGAAGAAAACCCAGGAAGAGGCCGACGACCGGGTCAAGCTCATCCGCCTAGACCTCGCCAAGGACTATGACGAGAAGGCCAAGAAGCAGGAGGAGCGCTTCAAGGCAAAGCGCAAGGAGCTCCAGGACCGCATCGAGGGGCTCGAGAAGGAGGAGAAGCAGATGGCTTCCCGCCTTTAGAGCGCCAGGGAGGCCCAGGCTCGCGCGGAAGGGAAAGTCGCCGCCCTGGAGAAGGACCTGAGCGAGCTCCACCAGCAGGTGGGGCCGGTCGTGAACCTCGTGGAGCAGGCACGGGACAACGCGCAGGTCGGCCGGACCATGTCGCGCCAACACCAGCGCATGCTCCACGACCTGGTACTCCGCGCGCGCGCCGTTGGGGACGACTTGAGGATCGAGGTCCCCAACTTTGCCGCAGGGGGGAGCGACGACGAGGCCGCGTACACGCTCTTCTTCGAGCAATTCCTCGGAAGGCTTGAAGAGACCGCGAAGGGCTTCGACGAGCGCGTCGTGGATGAGAGCTGCGATCTCCTCGTCATCGCTACCTGCCGCATCTTCAGCAACCTCGCGAGGCTCCCGCCCTCGCTTGACCTCGAGGCCATGACGGCGCCAGTCGACATCAGCGACAAGGCGCGGAAGGCCGCCGAGGCGTACGCCAAGAAATTTGACCAAGTCGTGGTCAATGAGGACGAAGGCGACGATGAGGAGGATGCCCTGGAGGAGGAGGCGGAGGCTGCCGTGGACGGAGCGGGCACCTGAGGAGGCGCGACGGCCTGAGCTCCCTCCTGTATCTGGACGTGCAAGGGCACGGATTATCTTAGCATTTTATTTGTAACAGCTTTGTAAAGACTTGTTTTAAGCTTTGTTTGACCATGCTCGGTGAATATCCCTCAAGAGGCTTTGGTCTTCCCTTTCATGTCTTTTTCGCTCTACGTCTTAGGACCCTCTCTTAGCGCTACACCACCGCTGCTTCGATATGTGAGCGTCAGGGCTCCACAAGGCCGGGGGGTGCGCGAGGCCTCGAGAGGTAAGAGCTCCCAAGTCGTGATGCTTGGGGCTCCCCTTTAACGCGCAAGCAGCCCATGAGGCATAGAAGAGAGAAAAGAGGCTCGAGGGACAAAAACCAACGAAAGGAAATTTTAACCAAGTGTTTGGACTTAGCTTCGCGAGGCGTTTTTCGCCTTGGAGAGGGTGCTGGTTCCCTGACGAGGCGTTTTTGCCTTGGAGAGGGTGCTGGTTCCCTGGTGAGGCGTTTTCCTCTCGAGGTTGCTTGAGGCTTGTTTTTGAACCTGTTTTCCTGCATTTTGACAGATAGGCGTACCCACAAGCAATGCATAGCTAGAAAAATTCATGCGTGCTCGTAGGTTCCTTCATGTGTGTCTCGCGAGGAGAACAGGCACCAAGGTCCTTGGTGAGTTGACGTGCACGGGAGCCGGCTCATGAGTTCAGAGCTCCTTGGGAGTTGACGTGCATGAAAGCTGATCTGTGAGTTCAGAGCTTGGATCCCTTGGGTTTGAGGCGCTGCTGGGATGCTCCCGAGGCATAGGCACCATGCTCCGCTCCCGCTCGCGAGATACACAGGAAGGATCATATGAGCAAGGATGAGAAAACAAATAACATAACTGTTTACCGAAGCAAAACACATGCCGGCGCGAAGCGCAAAAGGTTCAAAGCAACTTAAAACAGAGGTTCATTACACTGGCGTGGCCGGAAACACAAAATCCGCCATGTCTGGGCATGGGGTTCCACATGGAGTGGCTGAGACTCTCGCGGCCCGAGGCGACGCATGTAGAGAGAGCTCAGAGAGGGGGCCCCTATGCGGGGGTGGCTTGTAGAGCCTGCGGTCCACCATGACTGGGCATGGGGATCCACCTTGCCAAGGCATGGTGCTTGAAGAAGTCACCTTGCCGAGGCGTGGTGGCTTGGGAGTCTTCTCGAATGGCCCGTGGCAACGTATAGTAGAGAGGGGAGTCCGAATATTTTCCTCGTGGAGGATGTGACCTTGGTAACGACGTTTTTACCGTGCCTGCACGGGGGGTCTCCAGCGAGGACTGGGGCCTCGCGAGGGGATCAACCTCGTGAAGGCCGGAGCCTCGGGAGAAGGCCAGAGCCTAGACGTTTTTACCGTGGCAGCACGGGTGGTCTCCAGCGAGGACCAGGGCCTCGCGAGGGGATCAGCCTCGCGGAGGCCGGAGCCTCGGGAGAAGGCCGGAGCCTAGACGTTTTTACTGTGGCTGCACGGGTGGTCTCCAGCGAGGACCAGGGCCTCGCGAGGGATCAGCCTCGCGGAGGCCGGAGCCTCGGGAGAAGGCCAGAGCCTAGACGTTTTTACCGTGGCTGCACGGGTGGTCTCCAGCGAGGACCAGGGCCTCGCGAGGGGATCAGCCTCGCGGAGGCCGGAGCCTTGGGAGAAGGCCGGATCCTAGACGTATTTACCGTGGCTGTACAGGTGGTCTCCAGCGAGGACCAGGGCCTCGCGAGGGGATCAGCCTCGCGGAGGCCGGAGCCTCGGGAGAAGGCCGGAGCCTAGACGTTTTTACCGTGGCTGCACGGGTGGTCTCCAGCGAGGACCAGGGCCTCACGAGGGGATCAGCCTCGCGAAGGGCGAAGCCTCGGGAGAAGGCCGGAGCCTAGACATTTTTACCGTGGCTACACGGGTGGTCTCCAGCGAGGACCAGGGCCTCGCGAGGGGATCAGCCTCGTGGAGGCCGGAGCCTCGGGAGAAGGACGGGGCCTCAGTGAGGGGGGGGGGCGAGACTCCCTCTTGACGCAAGAGGAACTTCTGCTGCATGAGGTAGCGCTCGCGAGCGTCCCGCAGCACTGTGCTGACGAAGTACGCTGG
The DNA here is from genome assembly GCA_012064385.1 of Puccinellia tenuiflora. NCBI lineage: Eukaryota > Viridiplantae > Streptophyta > Magnoliopsida > Poales > Poaceae > Puccinellia > Puccinellia tenuiflora. The sequence continues at coordinate 1,095,063 of QRDG01000485.1, read as the reverse complement.
ATGCTCGACGAGGGTGGTTGTTGACGTGGCAGCGGTTGGCTCCTCTCGAGGCTCGGTGGAACCCTTGTCGAGGTTCTCTTGAGGCCCCACTTGTAGAGGCTCGGCATGAGGCTAGAGGCTTGACGAGGGTGCTTCCTTGTCGTGGAGTTCTGGGCTTGGCGAGCGCGCTTTCTTATTTGGGAGGCAAGCTGGCGCCGGTGGTGGCGCTAGCCCCCGAGCCCGTGGCTGGAGCGGTAGCGCGAGGCTGGAGCAGCAGCGCGAGTCTGCTTGGCGTCAGGTTCAGCAACGAGGACCGCAGTGGTCTTGCGCTTCTCGGTGGATTTCTTCTTCTTCTTGGACCCCTCGGCGGGGTGCCCTGGCTCGTTCTTGACGAACAGGCGGCCCTCCTCAGCCTTGGCGCACTTGTCCGCCAAGTCGAGAAGCTTGATGACGGTGGTGATGTTGTCGTGGATGCCAAGCTTCTCGAGCATCCGCACATCCGTGACCCCAGCCTGGAAGGCCGAAATGACCTGCGCGTCGGTGGCGTTGGGGATCTTGGTGCGCACCTGGCTGAAGCGCTGGATGTACTTGCGGAGGGTCTCGCCAGGCTTCTGGCGCAGGGCGCGGAGATCGTTGTACGTGAGGCCGCACTCGTACGTGCCCTTGAAGTTGGCGACGAAGCACCGGCAGAGGTCCTCCCAGGTGTTGATGGAATCGGCGGGGAGGTTGGTGAGCCACGAGGACGCAGAGTCCTTGAGGGCCATGGGGAACCAGTTTGCCATGACCTTGTCGTCGCCCCCGGCGGCCTGGATGGCCAAGGTGTAGAGCTGCAGGAACTCCAGGGGGTTGTTCTTGCCGTCATAGCGCGGAGGAAGATCCGGCCTGAACTTGACCGGCCAGACGACGCGATGGAGGCTGCGAGTGAACACGGCCGTTGTGCCGTAGGTGACCGGGCCGTTGGCGAGGGTGGCGCGGAGGTGGCGCCCCGCGGCGGCGACGTCATGGACGGCGCAGTTGTGGCGATCTTGGTTGCGCTCGATGCTCACGCGTGCGTCCTCTGGGGCTCGCTGCACGATTTGGCAGTCGTGCGGCGACGACACGTGCGACGCGGCGCGGTTGTCGCGAGGAGGAGCCCCGGCCGGAGCAGGTTGCGGTGGAACCGGGGGAGCTGGAGCGGGCGCGGGGTGACGAGGAGGTGCATGCGGCGCGCCGTGCGCCACGTCCCCTGCGCGTGCAGAGAGAACCAGCGAACGAGACGGTGCGGGAGCGGCGACGCGAGCGGCGCCGACGAGCTCGGAGAGGCGGTTGAGCCAGGCCTCCTGGGCCTCCGGCGTGGGACGGTACTGCAGCAGCTACTGCGCCATGAGAAGCGCAGTCGCCGGGCTGGGCGTAGGGCGGCCCAGCGAGGAGGCAGCACGGTCCCGCGACGGGTGCAGGGAGGAGGCCTCCTCTTCGCCGAGGTCGTCTTCGGCGTGGTCGATGTCGTCGTCCTCCGGGTGCTCGACGCAGGGCTCGGGGTCGATGTGGCGCTCCGGAGCAGCACTTCCGCGCGGGCGGCCACGCGGGTTGCCAGCGGGAGCGGTGGCGGCGCTGGCCGTCCGGCGAGCGAGACGTTCGGCGCGAGAGATGCCGGCCATGGCTGTGTCGAGGTTGAAGATGCGCCTCAGCCCCCTACCTGGCACGCCAAATGTCGGAGAACTGTCCCAGGAACTGGGTGTGTCTCACGAAGGATCGAGTAAGGGGCTGAACACGGAATCAAACAACCCTCAACGTGCCACGGCGGCGGTGCTCGCCTAGATCATCGCGGGGAGGCACTGTAGAGAGGAACACACTGTATTACCCAGGTTCAGGGCCCTCTAGGTGAGGTAAAACCCCTACGTCCTGCTTCGGATGTATTGCACTTGCTTGGAGAGGTTTGAGTACAGAGGGAGCTTGGCGAGCTCGAGGTGGCTACAATGGCTACTGCAGAACTCAGATCTAGGGTTTGGTATAAGCTCCAGGATTGTGAACTACTCAGAGTCGAACCAGAGATTCAAACCTTTGCCCGAGCGTGCTCCCCCTCCTTTTATAGGTGTCTCGGGCCTCTTCCCCCCAAATGTCTTGGCGGGAAGGGCTACCACATGGCGATGAAGGAGGAGGTGCGGTGCACAATAAAGGTAGAGTCCACCATAAAGGTAAAGCCCATGGACGCGGCCCACGGCAGGGGGCAGCATCACCAAAGCTGGAAAAGCCACCGTCCAAACAGGATGGTGGGCTGGCGCTGCTGAGGCGGGATGTGTCCCACGGTGATGTCGCCTTTGGAGGGTAGCTGCAGACGGTTCCCTTATCACCAAAGCGGCAATCCTTGGGGCTCCTTTGCTTGGTGCAGCTTTGTTGACTCCTTTATACATAAGAACGGCAACTGTGGCGCTGCCGTCACCGCACGCTGGCGCGGTCGTCACTCTGCGGAGGGTGCAGAGCCCATGTGCGCTCTGCCGCGGAGGCAGAGCTAGCTTCGTGAGGAAGGAACCGCGCGAGGCAAGAGGCCTCGCCGAGCCTTTCGGCTTGGTCCTTAGCAGAATTTGCAGGTGGCATCCGAGATGCCCTCTCGAGGAGAGGTCCCTCGCCGAGGGAAAAACCCTTGGCGAGGAGGAGAGGTCCCTCGCGAGGCTCGCCAGGCTTGGAGAGCCTGGTCCTTAGCGAAATCTTCTGAAGAATGTTGTGGCCCTAGCAGGCCGGCCCGTGGTACCTTGGTTTCCACTGTGCCGACAATGATCACATAAAGATCACACCATGGGAGAGAGAGATAAACCACATAGCTACCGACATGAGCCCTCAGCGCCGAGGGAGACTACTCCCCCTTCATCATGGAGACGGTGGAGATGTCATTGGGGGAGATGGAGACCACCCCGGCAGCGCTCCGCCGGAGTTTTCCCCCTCCAATCTGCAGCTTCTGATCTCCGTTTCGGTGTTTCTCTGTTTGCGGCCGCCCCCCCCCCCCCCGTCAAAGAACGTCGGGGGGCTTTTTATATAGGCGTTTTTAGGTCACGAGGAAGCTTCGGGAAGAAGTATTGGCGCAAACGGAGCCACGAGGCCCAAAAGAGGTGGGCCCACGCGACCCCTGTACCTGGCCGCGTGGGGCACCCTCTTTCGGCCCTCCGGCCTCCGTTTGCTTGCTTCCTTCGCTCCGAGGTCTTCCTCCTTCCAAAATAATGATCCCCGTAAATTTGCAGCTCATTATGACATCGTTAAGGCCCTGAAATAAATAAGGAAAGAAATAGGGGTTTTCTGCCTGCGCAGGATTAAATCCATAAATAGGGGAAATCATTATTAATTACCAAAAATCATTAAATAACAGTAATATACCCCTTATATGATGCAAATATGAATGGAATACAAGTATTATAGTGCAAAGTTCATGGATGCATTTTACATGCATCAACATCCCCAAGCTTAACTCATGCTCTCCGTCGAGTATGGAAGTGATAAAACTAACATGAACTTTGCAATATAATAACAACATGGATGTAAAAGATGATTGCTACTGCTACATAAAGTCAAATGATTCATTATTCAAAGAAGTAGCAATATGCAAACAGTTTATAAAGTGATATCAAGTATTCAATGCAAGGATGTTCAATGATAGTTCACAAAGTGTAACATAAAAGATAGTAAGAACATCCTATATTGGTCATAGAGTGAAGATGAAAATCTGAATGTAAAAGGTGGACACTTTGGAAAAGATGTATAAATGAGTAGAGGTAAAACATGCATAAGTTTCATCTATCCTCCAAACTATTCTACTTAAGTTATTGATTGCAATGGTAATACTTGGTGTCAAGCTCTCATTCCCCTAACATAGCATCTTGAATGATTAAAGTTTAATGTGAAAGCAAATATGAGTAGTGGCCTTGATAAAGCAAAGGTTAGATGTCTCATGCCCCTTGAATACAAGTACCTACACCATGATTACTCAACTTGGGAAACAAAGCAAGTTTAAGTTATCTATCATTGTAAGTAAAAATGGTATTATCAAGAGCCTCAACTGGGGTACCTCTTGTCCCATGATATGGATCAAGCCCACATCAAAACAACAAGACAAACAAACATAATGAACAACCTCAACACCCTTTTTATTTACCACTTGATATAGCTTTTTATTGTAGGGTGTATCACAGAAAGTTCAAAATAGCATGTAAGTAAATTTCCACCATGAATGATGCATGGTTTAGATTAGCGGCCCAGGTTTCTCTCTAACCATTTATACAAACTCATTTAAACTTACTCTATTTCCACATTATTTCACCATGATAGGCATCTATAAACAAAAGTACATGATATCAACTAAATAAATGATGGAACATGTTGAAAGCTTTGCATGTGACAGCACATATGGGCTAACTCCCAACCTTAAACATTTATCAAGCCACTATCATCATAATATTAATCACAATGGTTCATGTTTATTAAATGCAACTAAAGTGTGCATCAAGTTCGCGAGAGCTTTTTAACCAACTTTTCCCATTACAATAAATAACATAATCATTTTCATTTAGAGGTATAGATAACACAAATAACATGATAAACATACTCGGAATAGCATAAAGCTAATAGGTAGATATGGTGGACTCACTGGAAAACTTTGGTTGAAGGTGTTGGAAACAAGTTTTTACTTGTTGGAATTTTTGGGCTAGCAAAAGGGAGAAAGATGACCATCTAGATGCATGCATGAGTGTCCATAGAACTAACTAATTCATGTCAATCAAGGTGAAATAACATACGACATCAAAACATGAATAAAATATAGCTCATGATAAAACATTTGCAAATTATTACTCATAAAGAAGCTCATGAATCATGCAACTATATGTGTCATTAAAAATCAGCTTAGACATCCCTTTTCCCAATACAATAAAAGCATGCAATATATTTCAACCCATACTTCCAGTAGCTTTCTCATATATAAATGATAGTGTGGTGGTCTCACAAAATAAAAATCAAAGCAAAAACAAACAAAAAGACGCTCCGAGTTTATGCGATAAAGTGTTTCAAATGAAAAACAGAAGTTAGACGTGTGCAAACCGAGAGTATGTTGGTTAAGTGGGGATGTTCTCCACATCCCCAAGCTTATGATTTTCACCATTCTTCGATAACTCATGGTGCATCTCCTCCAATCCCTGTGAAAAAACTTCAAAACACTGTTTCTCCCATTTCTTTTCTATGGGGTGATATTAGTAGAGATAAACAAATAGGCTTCTTGCTGCATATAATCCATAGACTAAAATACATATGAATGTTCAGAAAGTGTATGCCTACTCATAAACTCAATTGGATCAAAAAGATTCAACTCGAAAGTTCAAACTTAAACTCAGCAGCAGCAGCAAAACGTATTTTTCTGTCCTACTTAAACTCGTCTAAAAATTCTGAAAAAATTCAGGCATATAGAGGGTGAAAAGTTGCAGTTACAATAAAAATCTCAGCTCATTCGGAGTTACAGAATAAAAATAAAAAATCAAACCGTGCACAGACTTCGTGCAGGAATAAAATCTCCGAATAGAAATAGCAACCTTTTCAAAACAAAATAGGTAAAACTTGGCACTTTATTAAAAATTCCAGAAACTAAACTAAAAACTAAGTCTCTTGTTACAGCAAGAGGACACAATAAAAACAACCGGGTTGCCTCCCGTAAAGCGCTTTCTTTATAGCCATATAGCTAGGCTTACTTACTTGGTATCAAGATGGTTGGAGTGAGGTGGCTTGGCATCCCCAAGCTTGAATTATTGTACTTATTTGATATATGTAAGGTGAGCCCAGGCAGAATAGGAAATAAAAGCATAAAGAGCTCACCACAAGACATTAACCCATTAACTTTTAAGTCTAACTCTTTTCCTATGCATTGGCATTTTATAAGAGAATAAATCAATAAAGCACAAAGTGACTAGCATAAGAAGGCAAAACAAGTGGGACTTCAAAAGTTTCAACATAAAGAGAGGAAACTTAATATTATTGAGATATTTAGAGACATGTTTCCCTCTCTCATAATAAATTTCAGTAGCATCATAAGCAAATTCAACAATGTAACTATCACATAAAGCATTCTTTTCATTCATCATCATAAAAGTATTATTACTCTCAACATAAGCAAAATTCTTCTCATTAGTAACAATGGGAGTAGGATCATCATAAAGAACTCGAACATGATAGACAAGTTGTATATTAGAGGAATGGTTTTGGTCAATCCCTCTATAATTATGACAAGTTTCATGAGGATGATTGTAATTATAGTCTATGTCATAGTATTCTTTATAATAATTATCAAAGACTGGAGGCATATTATCATCATAAGAAATGGAATAGTTATCTTCCCAAGTGTGTTCATTTGTAAACATATCATCATCATTTTTACTAGAAGGAGAGGTTTCAAATATATAATCATCAGTAGCAAAAGGATTTTCAAACACCTCATCCCCAAGCTTAGAGTTTTCCATGTCATCATTGGAGGGAACATGTATAGTACTGATAGTATAACAATTAATAACATCATCATTTTCAGAATTGGTACCAAAAAGATTTTCAATATCAAAAGTAGTGTGCTTTTCCCAATCATTATCACTACTATAAGTAACAAGCATAGGATCATCATCGAATTCAGACTCATCAGCAGCAATTATAATAGGAGCAACATGCTTAGGGGAAGATACCGTTTCCTCTCTCCTTTTACTCCTCCTCTTCTTCTTCTTTCCCTCCTCAGGAGGGAGAGGCTTGAAAAGAGGCTTCTCCACATACCCTGGTTTATTGTCAGAAACAATAGAAGAAACTAGGGAGGATTCCTCCTTTTCATTATTAAGAGTAAAACAAACATTAGTCCTTTCATATTTTGGTAAAGCCATTCCATCTTTTATGATATTTTGTATGTAAGTGTTGTCATGGCAATTATTAACACAATAGAGATAACATCCATGCAACACGCTATTCATATCAAAAGCACTCATATCTAATGAAGAAGTTTTTCTTGATAACTCTTCACACCCCAAAAATAATGTAAGTTCATCATGCTGATTAGGAGTGATCATGTTATCACAAAAGTCTCTCGCAGTACTCATATTAGAACCTGAGCATTGGAATTTGAAATGACCCTCTTCATTACAAAGTTCACAAATAAAAGGATAGAGGGCACAAACTTTTTCATCAATATCACTTAGAGCTCTGTACCATGTTGTAGTCCTATGATGAATACAATATTCCTCTTTGATTTTATTCTTTTCACAAGGTCTAAGTGCTCCGCAAAAATTAACATGCTTATAAGAAATAGTATTTTCAGAAGTTTGAGCATGTTTATTGCAATCATTAGTAACAATTTCATTTTCCATGCAAGTGTCTTTGAAAGGTTCATGATACAATTCCCAATTTTCTTTAGGAATATTAATATGAGAAGCAAAGGTTTTACAGCAATCAACAAAAATTTGAGAATCAAGACCAAATTTAGCACTAAGCCCATGAAAATTAGCAGTTTCAGCGAAAGACTTAATGCAATCATACACATAGTTTATACCTGATTCTTTACCTTTGTCGTTCTCCCAATATTCGGTATTGCATTGAATTGTTTCAAGAAGATCCCATTTAGCTTCAACCTTCTTGCTTGTGAAAGAACCCTCTGAACAGGCATCTAGATAATCCCTGTAATGACCTGAAAGCCTTGCATAAAAATTAGTAACAATTATTTCCTTAGGAAGCTCATGGTTAGGAAATTTGAGTATAAATGTTTTCAGTCTTCCCCAAGCTTGAGCAATGCTTTCTCCCTCATGAGGATAAAATTGAAAATGTAACTCCTAGCTAGATGCACTTCATGAAGAGGATTAAATTTCGAGTAAAAGAGAGATTCAAGCTGTTTCCAATTCAAATAATTTGCATCCTATACCACTCCTTTGCTTTGTCCTTAAGTGAAAATGGAAATAATTTCCTCATGACATCTTCTCTTGATAAACCTGCAACCTTAAACAACTCACAAAGTTCTGTAAGTTTCAACAAGTGATCATGTGGATGGACTTTTCCATCCCCTGCATAACGTTCATCCATAACCATTTCAACAATTTCCATAGATATTTCAAAAGGAATACTTTCAGTAGGTGGATTTAGAACATCAGAAGCATCATTAGAATTATCACATATGGGAGACAAAATATTATCAGAGCAGATTTTTTTCTCCAAAGTTGGGGAACTAAAAATATCATTTTCATATAAACTAGCTTCCCCAAGCTTAGACTTTTCCATAGCATTAGGAATAATGGTGTTAAAAGAATTCATGCTAATAGAATTGCCATCACTATTATGCAAACAAACTCCCATTGGTTTAATTATCTCTTCAAAAGAATCATGTCCTAATTCAATATAAAGTTCATAAAGATCTCTATTTTTTTTGTTGTTTTCCATTTTCTAATTTTTTGTGGGTTTTGATAAATGCAAAACCGAAAGTAAAACTAAACTAAATGCAAAACTAAAAATAAATATCTAGTGCAAACAAGAATAGAAACTTAAGCGCTACGCTCCCCGGCAACGGCGCCAGAAAAGTACTTGATAACCCCCAAGAGCAGGGGATCACTGTAGCACCTCTCAATGTGGAAGAAGGGTATCGATCCGCAGGAGCAAGAAGGAAAAGTTATCTATTCCCTACAACTAAAGTGTCACAAGTTTTAGTTGATTATGCACTAAATAAGTTTAAAGAACAAGATGGTTGATTTAATGGATGGAAGTTTAATGTAACAAAACAAGAATGTGAAAGTGTCCCAATCCTCTTCAATGCAAGAGGACAAGACAAAGGTGTAAACGGTGCTTGGAAATAAGGCCTAGGGATCATACTTTCACTAGTGGACACTCTCAACAATAATAATATAATTGGATACATAGATATTTCCTCTTCACTATGCTACCCCGAACTATCCTCTGGTTGGATAACGAACACCAATCCAATGTCTAGGGCTACAAAAAGCACACCTTAAAGTTCGTATTCCACATCTATGGACACTTCATGCGGTCACTATCCGCATCCAAAGATAGTACTAACAAACACCACAATATCATAGAGACATCCAACACAAATAATAACTCATGATAAGTATTCATGTAATCTTTAGCCTAAGAGCCACACACGGTGCACACACTGTCAACTTCACACCATGGGACAAAGGTGACTCCGGAAATCACATCAATAAAACCACTTGAGTAGCATAATTCATAAGATGATGAAGAGTAACATCTATGGATTCAACTAGATTACAAAGCTCATGATCACATAAAGATCACACCATGGGAGAGAGAGATAAACCACATAGCTACCGGCATGAGCCCTCAGCGCCGAGGGAGACTACTCCCCCTTCATCATGGAGATGGTGGAGATGTCGTTGGGGGAGATGGAGACCACCCCGGCAGCGCTCCGCCGGAGTTTCCCCCCTCCAATCTACAGCTTCTGATCTCCGTTTTGGTGTTTCTCTGTTTGTGGCCGCCCCTCCAATATGTATATTTGAGAGTGTCTGGAAGAGCTTTTAATTCAAAAACGGGATCTCCCTTTGGAGGTGTCTAGGTCCCCAGAGACTCCACAAGTAGATCATGCTTTAGAATAGCCGGCTATCTGAAGAAGACTTCATCAATTTCCTCTCTTTCCTACATAAACATATCATTCTCATGTTCCTCCATATATTGCTGCAAAGGATCATTAGGAGGCACGACAATAGAAACAATTCTTTCAATAATAAGATACTCATTAGGTAATTCTTTATCATAACGATGTCTAGCAAATTTGTAAAAATTAAATTCATACGGTTCTCCAGCGAATTGAACAGAGACCTTTTCTTTCTTAAAATCTATAACAGCACTACAAGTATTTAAGAAAGGTCTACCAAATATGATAGGAATTTTTTTATCTTTAACCGACCCCAAGACAAGGAAATCAGTTGGATATTTTACCTTACCACATAAAACTTCAACGTCTCTGACAATTCCCACCGGGTGGATGACATCTCTATTAGCCAATTTAATCTCCAAATCAATATCTTCAAGCTCACATGGTGCAATTTCACGCATTATTTCTTGCTAAAGTGCATAAGGAATAGCACTTGCACTTGCACCCATATCACATAATCCATAATAGCAATGATCACCTATCTTGACAGAGATCACAGGAGTACCAACAACTTTTGCACTTTTATCCTGTCTAACAATGTTAGTAGCAGCTTCACAAAAATAAATAGAACTTCCATCGACGTTCTCAGTTACCAGATCTTTAACCAAAGCTACTGGAGAGGCAATTTCAAGTTTTTCATCAGGTTCATAAACTTTCCTTTCACTTTTATTAACCACACTAGCCACGATTGAGTGTTCTTTAATTTTTATAGGAAAGGGTGGGTTTTCAAAGTAAACAGCAGGTAAAACAGATTCAACTGTCTGGACAGGCACATCATCACTAGCAAGCACATCCGTTTTACAAACATCTTTAAATGGTTCATGATACTTATCCCACTTTTCTTTTGGAATATTAATATGGTCAGCAAAGGATTTACAAAGATCAACAACAATTTGAGAATCGAGCCCAAACTTAGCACTAAGCATATTAAAACGTTCAGTTTCCATGAAAGATTTAATGCAGTCATACTCATAATTTATACCTGATTCTTTACCTTTGTCGATCTCCCAATCATCCGCATTGCGATAAATCCTTTCAATTAAACCCCATTTAGCATTAACTTCTTTGTTTGTAAAGGATCCAAGAAAAGAGGCATCAAGCATATCCTTATCATTGCGAGGCAGCCTCGCATAGATATTGTTAACAATTATATCATTAGGAAGCTTATGATTGGGGCATTTAAGCATTAAAGATTTTAACCTCCCCCAAGCTTGAGCGATGCTTTCTCCTTCATGTGGCCAAAAGTTATAAATATAATTTCTATCTAGATGAATTTCATGAAGAGGATAAAATTTAGAATAAAAGAGAGACATAAGCTCTTTCCAATCCATCAAGTGAGAATTATCCAGAAGCATATACCAATCCATAGCTTTATCCTTTAGTGATATTGAGAATAATTTCCTCATGATTACCTCTTTTGACATACCTACAATCTTAAATAGCTGACACTGATCTTTAATATAAAGCAAATGATAACCTGGATGGATGGTTCCATCCCCTGCATAACGTTTACTCATAACATGATCAATAATTCCCATGGGTATTTTAAATGGATCAATTTCAGAGAGCGGAGGACTCTTATCCACCACAGGTGCGGTGGTAGAGTCACTCCCAAACAGCATATTAAGTGAAGAGTGCTCCATAACGAAGCAAAGTAACAAGCAAAAATAAAAACAGCACTTACAATAAAAGAGTTTCTTACCAATTCCACTTACCAATAGCGCTACGCTCCCCGGCAACGGCACCAGAAAATATTCTTGATGACCCACAAGTATAGGGGATCTATCGTAGTCCTTTCGATAAGTAAGAGTGTCGAACCCAACGAGGAGCAGAAGGTGTTGACAAGTGGTTTTTAGCAAGGTTTGAGTGCAAGTACTAAAAGAGAAATGTATTTGGATTTTTGATTTAATGAACATATAAAGAACAAGTAAATAAAAGAGTGCTACGATAATTGCAGCAAATAGCCCAATCCTTTTAAGCTCAAAGGACAGGCCGGTTGTGTTACTTATGAAGATTAAAACGTTCTCGAGGACACATGGGAGTTTCTGCCTAGCCAGTTTCATTGCATGCCGGTGATTAACCTTCAATGTTTTGATAAAGTGCTATGTGGGTGGACCTATGCTAATGCACCGCCCTTACTTGTACAAATACATACTTGTGATTAAACCCCTTGCAAGCATCTGCAACTACAAGAAAGTAATTAAGATAAAAACCTAACCACAGCCTTAAACTCCGAGACCCTACACTCCCTAGTGCACCAGTTCACAAATTGGGGTTTAGATTTCTGTCACTCCTGCAACCCTACCATAAGCAAACTAAATACACTATGCATTCCCCTAGGCCCTTTGAAAGGTGAAGTATCATGTAGTCGACGTTCACACGATACCACTAGAGGAATAACACCACAACATAAATCAAACCATTAAATATTACTCAACATTATGCAATTACTAGCAACTAGGCTTTCCCCATGTCCTCAAGAACCAAATGAACTACTCACAAGACATCATATAGATCATGATCAGAGGTGATATGAATAAGGGAAACAATCTGATTGTAATGATAATTCACCGATAAAACTCTCAAACATCAACTACAAGTGGTAATCAACGCCCGGGATACGATTCCGATGAACTAATAGCAACACAATGATAATTGTTACAGCGAGATGAGATGGGATGACGGCGGTGATGATGGTGGAGATGATGTTGATGATGATCCCGATGATGCTTGGCGTGATGGCGATGACGATGGCGGCGATTCCTCCCTCCGGGAGGGAAATTCCCCGGCAGATTTCTCCCTACCGGAGCCCTTCTTCTCTCTGTCTGGTTTCCGCCTCGTCGAGGCGGCGGAAAAATTCCTCGTCGATGCCCCCGATGTTATTAGGTCAGGGGTGAGTAATACGCCGAAGTGGAGCCAGAGGGGGGCCACAGGGGCCAGGGGCGGGCCCTGCCGCGGCCAAGAGTGGGCCCACGGGTGCAGGCCGCCCCTGCCCCCTGGAGCTCCACTTCGTGCCCTCTTTCGGCTCCGTGACTTATTCTTCAAATTATTGACTTCAGAATTTTTCTGGAATTTTCTGAGCTTCCTACGTCAGGTATCTTGATAGGTACTTTTTCAGCTGATTTCCGGCACCGGCAGATCCATCCCCAATAATTGCCAAACATGCAAAATAAGACAAAATAACATAAGTATTGTATCATAATACGAGATATATCAATGAATAAATATGAATTATGATGTAAAATAGTGATGCAAAATGGACGTATCAGTCGCAGCTTGAGCATGTGACCTTGCAGGTTCCGAAAGCAGAGCTGAAGGACTAGCTGCGCCCTTGAGTGAGTACCCTGTATAATATGAGTAGTTTGTTTGTAAATACAATGTATGTCGAGCTTTTAGCTCTTTGAGTTGTTCTGTTGCTATTTGGCGGTACAGCCCCTGTTTACCAGGTTCTCATCCGCGTTTTATTTTGCTTTGGCTTTTACGACGCAGCCTCCGAGTATCGGGTGCCGATCTGAATTTTGTTTTTGTTGGCCTATACAACGCAGCCCCGAGTATCGGGTGCCACGGAGGCGATTTTCTTTTGTTTGAACTAACTAAATGGCGCAACCCCCGAGCATCGGGTGCCATTCCGGAGTTTTGTTTTTAGTTGGCCAATACAACGCAGCCCCCGAGTATCGGGTGCCACGGAGGCGATTTTCTTTTATTTTTGTACAACTCAACAGCGCAGCCCCCGAGCATCGGGTGCCATTCCGGAGTTTATTTTTAGTTGGCCATACAATGCAGCCCCCGAGTATCGGGTGCCACGGAGGCGGGTATTTTGGTATGCAGTATATCAACGCCGAAGATAGAGGAATATTGCACTTTTATTATAGGAGACATGGTCTCAAAGATTACATCGGTGGCTGAAGAGCCTTGTTATAAGTTGTGCTACGCATAGAAGCGTCGCAGATGTGCAGCGTTCCACGGGTTGTGAGAGCTCTCCGTTTCTTGGATTCTTCAAGCGGTATGCTCCTCCGCCAATGACCTCAGCGATGATAAAGGGTCCCTCCCATGGGGAGGCGAGCTTATGCACCTTCTTTTGTTTGAGCCGGAGCACCAGGTCACCTTCCACAAATGACCTGGTTCGCAGTCGACGGCTATGATAGTTGCGCAAGCTTTGCTGGTATGTTGCGGTGCGGCCAAGTGCGATGTCTCGCACCTCATCCAGCAAGTCGACGTCGTCTTCGAGCGCTTCGTTGGTGCCATCTTCATCGTATGCCACAACACGAGGTGCGTCGAAGCACAGGTCGTGACGTAGGACTGCTTCTGCTCCGTACACCATGAAGAATGGGGTGTACTAGGTTGATATGTTGGGCGTGGTGCGTAAACTCCATAGGACAGCGGGTAACTCCTCCACCCAGGCACCCGCCGCGCGCTTGAGTGGCACGAACATGCATTTTTTGACACCGCTGCAGACGAGGCCGTTTGCTTTTTCCACCTATCCATTGGACTGTGGATGTGCGACCGAGGCGTAATTGAGCTTGATGCCTTGTTCTTTGCAGAAGTCTTGGAATTCTTCAGCGGTGCAATTTGTTCCGTTATCGGTGATGATGCTGTGTGGCACACCGAAACGGAAAATGATGGACCTGATGAAGTTGACGGTAGTTGTTGCCGCTGCATTTGTGATTGGTACAACCTCTATCCACTTTGTGAACTTGTCGACTGCCACCAGGAGGTGTGTGTGTCCACCACGAGCAGATTTCCTTAGTGGCCCGACCATATCGACTCCCCACTGGGCGAACGGCCACGCCAGAAGGATTGTTTTCAGCTCCGAAGCGGGCGCATGACGCTTGGTGGCGAACTTCTGATAGCCGATGCATCGCCTGACGATGTCCTCAGCATCATGGAGTGTTGTGGGCCAGTAGAACCCAGCTCACAGGGCCTTGGAGACTAAGGCCCTGCTGCTGGCGTGGTGCCCACATGTGCCGGTGTGGATCTCAAGGAGGATAGCCTTGCCATCCTCGGATGCGATGCACCTCTGGAGGATGCCTGATATGCTTTGCTTGTAAACCTCTCCGTTGATTATTGTGAATGCTTTGGCACGGCGAGTGATGCGTCGTGCTTCGACTGTGTCTTCTGGGAGTTCTTGTCGTAGCATGTACGCCAGGAATGGTTTCGTCCATATGGGCTCGACGAGGAACACTTCGACTAGGCGATTTGCCGAGTCGGGTGCCTCGGAGCTCGAGGCGTCAACCTCGGGCGTCCCAATTGCTGGTGTAGAGGGAGCCGCAGGTCGTGCCACCTTGATCGACCTTTTGTTTATATTTTCCAAGAAGACTCCGGGGGGCACCTTAGCTTTCAAGGACCCAATGTTTGCTAAGGTGTCCGCCTCTTCGTTGCTGTTGCGCCCGACATGACAGAGCTCGCAACCGTCAAAGTTGCCCTCCATGATGTTATACAGGTTTGTCGGCGCCGCACTCCTTGGCCATCTTTGTCGGGGAGATGAACCCCGGATACCCTAAGGATGTTCATTTCTTCAAACTCCACAAGCCGGCTGCAACGCACCGGCTTCGTCATACCGGCAGCACTCGTCCGGCTGCATCTATCCGGATGTCTCCGTCCGGCTGGACTGAAGCCGGATCCACCAACCGACAGCTCCGTACCAAGTGGGCCAACCCCGCGTAACCGTTGCCTGTGAACATTACTTCCTGTCGGGAGTTTCATGTACAAAATCATGACAACAAACTCCAGCCGGACCAGAGTGTAGTTGATGTCATAGGGATAGCCATGTAATTTCCTTGTAACCCAAAACCCTAGCCTGTTGCCTATATAAGGCGGGCTAGAGCCCCCCTGCGTGGGGAAAGAGAGCAAGGCAATCAAGAGAGAAGGAGATGCATTGATTCTACCCACGACGATCATCATCTTCCACCTCCATCCGGCTTGAACCTCCAGCCGGCTGCCACCTGAAACAGCTCCAGGAGCATATTGTAGCCCGAATTCTGTGATCAAGTAATAGAAATCAGAAGAGCAGGACGTAGGGGTGTTACCTCCAAAAGAGGGCCCCGAACCTAGGTACATCGCGTGTCTTTGCATGCTTGTTACCCAATCCCGAGCGAACACCATCGTTGCATTGCCCCACAATCTTCCCCATCACGGATGGGTATGTCGTGCTATCCACCATGACATTTGGCGCCCACCGTGTGGCTCGCGACGAGCGTAGTCATGTTCTGCGCGGGATCCCGTTCCGTTGATGACCGGCGCGTCGTCTCCGGCCTCGTGCTCTCCGTCGGCTCCATCGGCTGCATCATCGACAACACCCAGAGCTTTGCCGACGTGGGCTTCACCAGCGGAGGCGTCATCGTCACCTTCGGCGACTTCCCCGTCTACATTGCCGTCGCTGCAAAAGAGTACCCGGAGGAGGTCCTCACGTGTCTGGCTCCATCGGCCTTCGACGCCGGCATGCGCGGCTGCGAGTCCTCCTTCAGCCACCTCGACTCCGGCAACGCGGACTGCGACGACACCGAGCTCTGCATCTACTCCGAGGTGCACACGGTAGAGCATGTGGCTGCAGGAGGCGTCACCGGCAAAACCGTCCACGAAGCTGGCGAGCCTTCGCGTTTCCAGCGCAACCTCGAGGCAGAGTTCGAGATGCTGAGCACTCCCATCGCGCCGAGTGTGGACCCATCCAAGGCGGCAGCCGAGCTCGAGAAGATGCGCCAGCAGATGTACGACAAGGCACTCCACTTGGCCTCTACGCAGCATCGACTCAATGCCACGATGCTCGAGTACAACACAGTCCACGGTTTCGAGCCGGCAAGAGGCAACACGGACAAGCTGGGCGAGATCAGGCGCAAAGGAGGGGACCTCGGCAGAGCATTGAACCGTGCTGGACAGCTGCGCAAGAGCTCCGACATCGTCCAACCGAAATACAATTGTCCGGCTCAAAACATGAAGGCCGCGGAGGTGGCAGCAGCCGAACTTCCTCATCTCCAAGGCGAAGAGCTACGTCAACAAATGCGCCGGGTTCAGGAACTCATCGCCACGGCCAACCGGCAGCAACGCGAAACCGACCGGCCGGAAGTAGGGACTTAGTGCTATACGCTCCTCCACCTGGCTATGACGCAGCCGACAAGTCCAACTAGGGCTACGAGGCGTCATCGACAAGTCGCGGCGGGACAAAGGACAAGCAACCACGAGCTCATCGCGAGAGGAGCGCGAGCTCACATCCCCAAGATCACGGTCGTGATCCGGCTGGACGACCTGAAGACGGCGACGACAACAACCCCTGAGCCGGACGCAACGTCAAGGAGCGAGTCGGCCACAAGGTCACCATCGACCAACGCCTAGGGCCGTTGGGACCGAAAGCCGGCATCAACGCTCGACAACGCATCCAGTCGCTCAAGGCTTCAAGTGCCATCGAGGAAGAAGACGTCGCCGCGCATAGCTGTTTCGGACCACGCATCCGGACAGAGCAATTCCCAAAGGGATTCATGCTCCCGAGGGACACGCCAAAATATAACGGCACCGCCAAGCTGGAGGACTGGCTAGCCGACTACGTCACCGCAGTCAACATCGCAGGCAGCAACAAGCGGGTGGCCATACGCTACGTGCCGCTCATGCTCCAGGGATCGGCTCGGACCTGGCTGAACAGCCTCCCGGCTGAAAGCGTCAACAACTGGTTGGATTTCGAGGAAGTGTTCAACCGCAACTTCACCAGCACTTACCTGCGCCCGGGCAACGCGCAGCTTCTCGCGATGTGCAAGCAGAAGGAGGACGAGTCGGACCGTGCCTATCTAACGCGGTGGACCGGCCTGCGCAACTCCTGCGAAGGAATCCCAGAATTTCAAGCCGTCCAGTACTTCGTCCAAGGCTGCAAAGACCAGACTCTACTCAAGCACAAGCTCCTGAGGCAAAACCCGAAGACCATGGCGCACCTCATGGCCATCGCGGATGAGTACGCGACCGCCGACGCGGGCATGACCAATCCGATCTGACTCGACGAAGCCAAAAGGATCATCACGGCTGAGCCGGCTACGCGCCGAAGCCGAACGGAAGTGCAAGAAGGAAGATCAACCCGGCGCGACGCCGATGCGTCCGGCAAGTGCAAATCCACCGACGACCGCGTCGAGTCCAAGATCGTCGCTACCACAGAAGGAAGGCCGGTTGGCGGCTTCGACAACCGCCGCATGAGAACAAGCAGCGACATGCGCTGGACAAGGGCGAAGAACAATTACGAGTCTCTGCTCGACCGGCCGTGCCGGAACCATGGCGATCGGCCAGCCAACCACACTGTGAGACAGTGCAACCTCGGCCATCCGAGGCCGCCACCGTATGGACGAAGGGATCCACCTCCACCTCCGGACGAAGCCAGACGAGATGATCGGAGACGCGACGACAGGCGGCGCGAAGACAGGAATCGCGATGATCGCCAACGCGAGGACCAAAGGAGGGAACGCCTTCCATCTCCACCGTCAAGGGATCGCGACGAATACCGGAACCCGGACGCCGCCTACATCGTGTTCTTCAACGAGCGCGACGACAAGCGAAGCCGGCGAGAACGATTCAAGGAGGTGAACACGGTGGTTCCACCCGTCCCCCAGTATTTCAACTGGTCGGAAGATGCGATCACCTGGGACCGCAGCGACCACCCGGAGCTGATGCCCAAACTAGGCGGCAATGCTCTAGCTCTGGAGCCCATGATCATCTCCCCCAAGCGCGCATGCACCTTCTCGCATGTCCTCATCGACGGAGGCAGCAGCATCAACATACTCTACCGCGACACGCTGGAGAAGCTGGGCGTATCCGAGTCCAGCCTAATGCCAAGCCGGACGGTCTTCCATAGCATCGTACTAGGGCGAGCCGGCTCCTCCATGGGGCTCATCCGGCTTGATGTCCTATTCGGCACCAAAGACAACCATCGCCGCGAGACCATCTCCTTCGAGGTGGTTGACCACACCAGCGCCTACCACGCCATTCTTGGGCGGCCGGCGCTCGCCAAGTTCATGGCGGTACCTCACTACGCCTACCTCAAGATGAAGCTACCAGGCCTGCGTGGAATCATCACCATCTCCGGGGATTACAAGCGCTCCATCGCCTGCGCCACCGACAGCGCGAAGGTGGCCGAGACCATGGTTTGCAACGAGGAGATGAGGCAGTTCAAGCGCAAAGCCAGCAAGGAGAAGCTGGAGATACCGGAGTCGGCCAAGCCGGATGGCGAGTCGAATTTCCAGGCGGCACGAGACACTAAGAAGATTTACTTCGATGACGACGACAAGTCCAAGTTCGTCGTCGTGGGGGAAAACCTAGGCCCCAAATAGGAAAGCGAGCTCGTCAAATTCCTCCGTGAGAACCGGGACATCTTCGCGTGGTCTCCCAAGGACATGCCTGGTGTGCCGAGGGAATTCGCCGAGCATTCTCTGCATGTCCGGCCAGATGCAAAGCCGGTCAAGCAATCCTTACGCCGCTTTGCAGAAGAAAGAAGGAAGATAATAGGAGAAGAGATAGCCAGGCTGCTTGCAGCCGGGTTCATCATGGAAGTACAACACACAGAATGGCTAGCTAACCCAGTTCAAGTGCTCAAGAAAAACAAGAAGTGGAGAATGTGTATCGATTACACTCATCTTAACAAGGCCTGCCCCAAGGACCCCTTCGCCTTGCCGCGCATCGACCAAGTGATCGACTCCACAGCCGGCTGCGACCTCCTCTCCCTCCTCGACGCCTACTCCGGCTACCACCAAATACCGTTGAACCCGGACGATCAACTCAAGACCGCCTTCATCACCCCCTACGGACCGTACTGCTACACCACCATGTCGTTCGGCTTGAAGAACGCTGGGGCAACGTACCAGCGATGCATGCAGAAATGCTATCGGTCGCAACGTCCACGCTTACGTCGATGACATCGTCATCAAAACCAAGGAGAAGCACACCCTGCTCGCTGATCTCAAGGAGACATTCGACAACTTGCGACGGTTCCAGATGAAGCTCAATCCGGTGAAATGCGTGTTCGACGTGCCAGCTGGACAGCTACTCGGCTTCCTCGTGTCGGCATGCGGAATCGAAGCCAACCCAGAGAAGATTGCCGCCATCGAGAACATGCGACGACCAAGAAACATCAAGGACATCCAGAAGTTCACCGGATGCCTGGCATCCCTCAGCCACTTCATCAGCCGGCTCGGCGAGAAGGCTCTCCCACTGTATCACCTGTTGAAGAAAACGGACAAGTTCGTCCAACAACGTAGCCGAATATGACGCTCTCGCGCACGGCCTCAAGCTCGCCAAGGCCATGAACATCAAGTAGATCCTCTGCTATGGAGACTCCGACTTGGTGGTCCAGCAAACCACCAGTCATTGGGACGCCAAGGACCCCAACATGGCCGCCTACCACTTCTACGTCCAACAACTTGCGGGATGCTTCGACGGATGTGAATTCCACCACGTCCACCACTCCAACAACGAGGCGGCTGACACATTGGCAAACATTGGCTCCCTCCGACAAGAAATTCCACCCGGCGTCGCCCTTGAAAAGCTATACAAGCCATCCATCACGCCGTGCCCAGGCTCTGACTCCATCCGGATGCCTCAAGGCGCGGAGCCGGTCGGGCCGGCTGCTCTCAAGCCGGAAGTCGTTGAGGTCCTCGTCATCGAAGAAGCTCCGCCATGGATGCAGCCCTTCCTCGCCTACCTCGCCAACGACGAACTTCCAGTGGACGAGCTCGTCGCCAGGCAAATCAAGCGCCGCGCAAGCGCATACACCATCATCAACAACGAGTTGTATAAGCGCAGCGTCTCAGGCATCTTCCAGCGCTGCGTAAGTCAAGAAGAAGGAATCAAGATACTCCGAGAAATTCACCAAGGCGAATGCGGCCACCACGCGTCGTCAAGGGCTATCGTGGACAAAGCATTTCGGCATGGATTCTACTGGCCGACTGCGCTGGCGGATGCAAACCAGCTAGTCCGACTCTGTAACGGCTGCCAACGATTTGCGACTCAAAAGCATACGCCGGCTGCAGCACTCAAGACGATCCCCATCACCTGGCCGTTCTCCGTTTGGGGGCTGGACATGGTTGGCACGTTGAGGAGGACCAGTGGCGGCATGACGCACCTGCTGGTGGTCATTGACAAGTTCACGAAATGGATCGAAGCCAAGCCGATCAAGAAGCTAGACGGTCCAATCGCTGTCAAGTTCTTCAAGAGCATCATTTACCGCTTCGGCTACCCTAACAGCATCATCACGGACAACGGCTCCAACTTCGTCAAGGGCGAATTCGCCAGATTCTGCGGCAGAGCCGTCATCCAGCTGGACGTCGCCTCTGTCGCGCATCCGCAATCAAATGGGCAGGTCGAGTGGGCAAACGGACTCATCTTGGCCGGCATCAAACCAGGGTTGCTCGAGCCGCTTGAACGAGCAGCCGGCGCATGGATGGAAGAGCTGGCATCCGTTCTCTGGAGCCTAAGGACAACTCCGAATCGCTCAACCGGCTTCACCCCGTTCTTCCTCATCCACGAAGCCGAAGCCGTCGTGCCGACCGACATTGAGCACGATGCACCCCGCATCGTCCTGTTCACGGAGGCGGAAGCCAAACAAGCCTACGAAGACGGAATGGACCTGCTCGAAGAGGCACGCCAACTCGCCGAATCAAGATCAACCATGTACCAGCAGCAGCTGCGCAACTACCACAGCCGGAGAGCCAGGCATGTACGCTTCCGTGAAGGCGATCTCGTGCTCCGGTTAATCCAAGACACCAAGAACATGCACAAGCTGTCATCACCCTGGGAGGGACCATTCATCGCGAGCAAAGCACTCATCAACGATGCCTACTACCTCATCGACGCCCGCGAGCACAAGAAGGACAAGATGGACAAGGAAGGCGATGAAACAGAAAGGCCATGGAATGCCTCACTCTTACGCCGATTCTACACTTGAACGAGTGCCATGTATGTATCACCTATGCTATCAATAAAGGAATGAAAATGATGACCACATGAATCAATTTTTCGCAGTCTTTCGCTTTTCCTTTTTAATCTTCCGGCTGCTCCGGCAGCCGGCAAACTTCCCTCCAGCGGCCGTGTAGCGTGAATAAGCTCCAAACGACTACCTCTTCGAATCCGGTAAAGCCGGCAAGAGATTAAGCTGGAGGATGCTAAAACATGAAAAACTCTCAAAGGAAAGTAGTGTCGGCTGATAAAAACGTCATTCTGCAAACTCGGCCAAGCCGGCAGTCGGCAACTCCTTCTCCTATTACGGACGATTAACTACATGATGCTAAATGGCTACCTCTTCGAATCCGGCAAGGCCGGCAAGAGAATAAGCTGGAGGCGGACTATATGCGAAAGACGTAAGAACAAGAACTCGTTGCTGACTGAAAAACCCTGGCCTAATAACCCAAAGCCTAATGTTATAGTACTGTGTATGATCCCGCTGGACGGTGAAGTGCACACGAACTACGGCAGGAATGGCTACAGGCGAGCGGGAATTAAGACGAACAAAATAAAAGCAAATCTTACAGCCAGTTGAACAAGCTAACTGCTCCGTCATCTGCTTTGTGTACAAAATGCCGCTTGCCGGCTGCGGAGACCCGGAAACCGGACGCGAGGCACAGCAAGAATCCGAAGCCGGTCTCAAGCACACAGCTACAAGAACAGGATGGATAACGTCATTCGGCTACAAACAACAAGCTGGCAATACAGCAGTAATTTTAAAGCTTACAAGCAAGCGCGAGTCAAGACAAAATACACGAACCAAAAAGAGGAGATCCATAGGTGGACAACCTCGCATTCAGATGAAGCCGGACACTAGGCAACCTAAACCTAAGCCGGGGGAGGCGTCATATCGTCATCGCTCTCCTCCCACTCCTTGAGGCAAAGGGAGTCGTCGAAGACCTTGATGTAGAAGACCTGGCGAAGGGAGGCACTTCAGCTGGAAGCGGATGATGAAGGGAGGCGCCAAACAGTAAAATCTGACGAAGGCCTTCCAGCCGCTGTAGAACTCTGCCCGCCTACGGACTTCTCCACCTTCATGGCTGACGATGACCCGAGCGAAGACCTCCCAAGGCCCCTGGCGAGCACCAATCCGATGAAGAAGAAACCGGAAGGGACCCTCACCCTCCAGCGCCTCAGCAACAGCTCGGGGAAGCCACTGTATGCGCTTGACGGGTTCGTACAGCGTGAGCACAAACTCCGAAATGGGAAATTCATCCCAGAAGTCACCGACTGGTGAGTCAGAGCGAGCAGGGGAAGGGCTTCTCCCACCCTCACCCGTCGCAACCGCAGCATCACTGCCGGTGCTTCGACCACGACCTCGACCACACGCACCGCCACCGCGGCGGCCTCCACCGCCGCGCCCTTGCTTCGGCGGGCGACCCCTCCCACGCTTCGCCGGTGCGGCCGAGGGCTCTCCGATCTCCTTCTTTGGTGCCATGACGGGAGAAAACGAAGGGAGGAAGAGAGGATGAAGTGAAGCGAGTGCATCAGTGCAGCTATTTATGCAGAAGCAAAGGAGCAACCCAACCGTCACCGGTGTACTACCAGGCGACACATGGCCAACCAAATGGAGGACACAAGCCGCAGGGGATCTTGGCAGGTCAGCTAGCCACAGAAAATCCGGATGGAGAAGCCGAAGAGGCAAACAGCACCAGCGCAGGAATCTAGTCAGAGCAAACCTGACATGTGGCCACTACACGCGGCAAGCCGGAAATCATTCCCGGGGGCTGCGCAGCCGCCAAGCCGGCTCCGCGCACCCGAACGCATCTCCACATCACCCCAAGTCAGGGACTCGGGGGCTGCCACGCCGTCAGTCGGCATCAAAATCATTCTCGGGGGCTGCGCAGCCGCCAAGCCGGCTCCACGCACCCGGACGCATCTCCACATCACCCCAAGTCAGGGACTTGGGGGCTGCCACGTCGTCAGCCGGCATCAAAATCAATCCCGGGGGCTGCGCAGCCGCCAAGCCGGCTCCGCGCACCCGGACGCATCTCCACACCACCACAAGTCAGGGACTCGGGGGCTGCCATGCCATCAGCCGGCATCAAATTCATTCCCGGGGGCTGCGCAGCCGCCAAGCCGGCTCCGCGCACCCAGACGAACAACTACACCACCACGAGATGGACTCGGGGGCTGCTATGTCGTCAGAACGGCATCAAGAAGCACAAAAAACGAAGAGGAACATAAAATTTCGACCCGACTTGATACTCTAGTCGGCCCAAAATTCGGGGGCTGGATATGGTGAACATCATCACCAAGTCAAACACAAGTTCTCACACTAAAAAGCTCAATAGTTTCAAAGGCAACACCCACATTACAACAAGTTAACAGTTCAAGCCCGACATCAGATCAAATCCGCAAGTCCTACAAATACGCCCGGCATCCTGGGGAGAAGGTGAATCAAGGAAGTGTAGTGGCAGCGTCGCCGGCTTCAGCGCCTTCAGTTGGTCTCGTCGCTGTAGACGGCTCAGCAAGGACGAGCTGCGTCAGATCAACCGCCTTGGCGATCCGCCCTGAAGCCATGAGGATCTCTGGACGCAAGCTCGCAAGAGACGTCCCAGTACGGAAGCCACCCGTCAGCATATCCATCTTCACATCAGGATACCAAGACTTCACCAGGGCCAACGCCATGTCGGTGCCTCCACGAGCCGCCATCTCCACCTGTTTATCAATGCCAGCCGGCGCTCCGTCAAGCCGGATGGAGAAATCATGAAGAGCATCTGGTACGGGAGCATCCGGCCATAGGTTCTCGAGGACGCCGTCGGCTGCTTCTCTCAGTAATCTGAACTCTCGGCCAAATCGGCGAAGACGGGAGACAGCGGACGGCATCGCCCCAGCGGCAGTGCCAGAAGATTCTGGTAGCGTGCGTTCAGAGGTGGCTGCCCTCTGGATTTGCACGTCCACCTCGGGATAGAAGCCTGCGTTCCAAGCCGGTGAGACCGAGAAGAGGATTCCAATCAAGGGGTGAAGAAGGGGAGAATATCGCGTACCGAGGATAAGCTCGTTTACTCGTTCAACCTCCGAAATCAGGCTGCCCACCAACTGCTCATGCTCAAGATCACGCTCCTTAGCTGCCCGAGCGGTCAGATCATGGGCGTCGACAGATTCCTTCAGCTGACGTCTCAGGTCTTCCTATTCATTCGAAGGGTTTCGACTTCGCCCAGCCTCTGCTTCTCGGCTTCCTGCAGCCTCTTCACCTCTTCCGCCAGCCGGACGACCTCCAGGCGGTGCTCCTCCGACGTCTTCTCTGCCGCTTGGAGGTCGGCCATGACCAGCGCGTGGGCAGCATCCTTCCTCTTCAGCTAGCCGTTATGCGCGGTAAGAGAAATTGAAGCCGCCAGTTGCTTCTCCAAGCCAGCACGGGAGGTGGAGTCACCTGACAAAGAAAAACCATCACCAAGTCAAGCAATCAAGGAAAGAACAAGACACCAAGTCGGAAGAATATGGCAGAGAAGAGAAATCAAACCTTTGGCGGCATCAAGCTCCCGCTTGAGCGTCGCAATCTCCTTGGCCGCATCAGAGAGGGCATATTCCACCGAGGAGTGGAGCAGCGAAACGTCGGCCAGCTGCTCCTGTGCTCTCTTCTCCACCAACGCGGCGAGGGGGAAGTGCCCCGATGCATCCAGCCGGGGCGGGACGGGCCCAGAGTACGGAGGGCTGCTCACCAAGGTCGATTGATGCGGCCCGGGAGGTGAAGCCGCCACCACCGCCATCGCCAGATCCTTGGTCGTCTCGGCCACAGATGAAGAAGGAAGAAGAAAGGCGACGTTTCCGGCCTCTGGTTGCGGCCGGGGAGTCACCTCGAAGGCATCAACCCTCACATCGTCGCCACCACTGGCAGCTGAAGGACCAAGATCCACTATGAGGGGAGCTGCGTCCGGTGGCACTTGGCCGCCTGACGTAACGCCCGTCTCCGCCCTCGTGACCTCTGGAGGCGGACCAGTCGCCTGCGCTTTGGAAGCTTCATGGACAGGCTCCAAGGCGGGCCCAACCGCCGCGCCGGGCGCTGCTCCGCCAATCGCGAGCGGCTCCCTGCACAACGATGAAAGAGTCACGACAGGAAGCATGGATTACAAAGATTTCTCACCTCAACACGAGGGTTTACCCGTCACGCGTGCCCAAGTCCTCCGGTTTTCTCCTCCTCGAGCGCTTCGAGGGTGGAGCCGGCGCATCTCCAGGCGGACGCTTCGCACCTCCACCGGGCACTCCCGCGCCCTTCGCGGAAACGGCGGGGTCGTCAGCCGGCTGCTTCAGTGAAGCCGGCGCCACCTCAGCCCCAACTTCGGCCTCCATGGTCTTGCTGACGTCTACATCCGCCTTCGCCATCGCCCCAACTTCCCTGGAGGTCACCATCTGCTCCACAGTCAGACCGGCATTGAAAGCGTCCTTGGCCAAATCCGCCTGCGCCATACATGCATAAAACTCCCTTTCCAAATCATCCTGACTCAAGTCGAAAATGAAGTCACCCCCAGGAGCATGACCAATCACCTCAGTGCGAGCTCCACCAGCGGGAGCATCTAGCTTCTCCTCCATCCTCGCGGCAACTTCGGCCCTGATGTCGGCCTCAATCGCGTCCACACGCGCCTCCACGACGAGCTTTCCGGCAGGCGTCAAGCCGGCAGTGGTCGGCCGGCTGGACGCCGAAGATAACTTCTTCGCGGGCAGCGCCGCCCACTGCATGAAGGACCCCCTCCGCCTCTGAATCGGCAGCCGCCTTCGACCGCCTCTCCTTCACAATCTGAGCGGAAGGCATCGCCTGAGCCTTCCGGGCGATCGCCTCCAGCACCTTCAGTCTACGGCTGGACACAGGCGGCTTGGAGGCTAGCACGAAAGAAGAACCCTCAGAGTCCGGATCGGAGCCACTTGAGAGATCGACAACCACGCGCATGCTGCCGCCGCCGGTTTGCTCGGCGACATCGTGCACGGGACACTTACCGCAAGAAGACGGAGCTAGAGGAGCGCCATCGCGGTCGAGGTCCGAGCCCTCGCAGGCGGCCCGGTCGGAGCCGGAGTCGGCCGGAGCAGGGCTCGTCACGGCATGGCCGCCATCGTCATCACCAACGGCACCAGCATCAACGTCGGCGCCAGACGTCTCCGTGGAGTCACCACGTCCGTCCGTCCGCTCCCCCGCGTCTGACGCAGCAGGGGAGTCGCCGTCCGCCTCACCTTCTGAGGCAGTCTCTTCATCGTCCGCCGAGAGAGGCGGACTCTTCACCGGCAACCATCCACTCCTCTGGAAGAGGACATGTTCGATCCTTCTCGAAGACGGCGACAAGGTCTTCGGTCTTGTGACGCTCACAAATCTGCAAAGAAGTGCCAGCCGAATCAACTCTCCAGTCGGCCAGAAAAAACCCGAGATAAAAATGACGAAGGAAGCCAACCTCGGGAGTGCGCTCCGCCCGTGAGAACGGCTCAAGTCCAAACCACCACTTTTGCTTGATCCTGTCTGTGATCACGGAGGCGGCCCAGCGACGCAGCTCGTCCGCGTCCAGAGCCTTCGTGCTAACCCGGGTGGGATCCCGGACGCCCGAGTAGAAACACATCTTGTGTCCCCGGGCCTGCAGCGGGAATACCTGCCAGGACATCCAAGCCAGAGTCAGATCCCTAGAAGTCAGTCCGGCTATAATCAGATCCCGCAGCCGAGCCGTCACGGCCGCCTCCAGAGCTTCATCAACAGGTGTTTTCCGGTTCCAAGACTTTTCGGCCGGTTGTGTGTTCGTGAAGCCGGGAAGCCTAACCCGGTCTTCCGGCATGAGATTACGGACATATAAGTAGGTGCTCTGCCACTTCTTGATGGAATCCGTCAAATGGACCTTGGGGAAGAGGACGTTCTTCGTGTATATGGAGACACTCCCGCAGTCGCGTAGTTTCTTGCCGGTGGTCTGTGCCCGGAGGAACAAGAACATCCTAAACAGCCCCACGCTGGCCCAGAGGCCCAAGTATGCCTCGCAGAGGGTGACGAAGCAGGAAAGCAGTGTGATGCTGTTAGCTCCCAGATGATGAAGCTGCAAGCCGTAGAAGCCCAGAAATTCCCGGAGGAAAGGACTCGCCGGCATCGCCAACCCCTCGCCAGATGCGAGGAGAACACCACCGATTCATTCGCCTCCGGGGCCGGAGAAATATCTTCATCGTCAGGGACGCGGGTCCCGATCTCCTCCTTCGAGCCAATGAACCCCCCGCTGCGGAGCCTCCTGAGCTCCGCACCAGTGACACTGGAGCCCATCCAGGCGCCTGTGCCCGCCATTGATGTCCGGTTCCCCGTCGGAGGTGGGACGGCGCCGACAGAAACAAAAGCACTGGAAGAATGCGAAGGAGGATGATGCACTCGATAAGAAGACGAAGAAGAAGGTGCAAGCAGGAGAGTGAGGAACGGTATCTCGAACCGTTCCCCCCTTCCTCCTTTTTTGAAGCAGGACACCGCGAAGAAATTGCGTGCCCGCACGCCGCGTGGCGCGCGGTTACTGCCAAAATTTCCGCAAAGGATCCCACTAACAGACAGTTGCCACAGAAGATCCCCTCAATGAAGCCGAGGCGCTCTGCCTCGAATCCCGGGAGGAGCCTCCAGTCGGAAGAAACGTGGGAACGTGGCTGATGTAGGCCACGAACCGAACCCTTCAACAACACCACCAAGCCTCCAGTTCCGGCTACATGCACCCGGACAATCCATCATCAAGATCTCCAAACGAGCTGGCTACTCGCAAGCCGGGCCCTTCAACCTCAGCTACGCACAACAAAAATCGGGGAAGCTCGCGAAGCCTTCCCAGCAAGCAGACAAGACTCCACGAGCTCGGGGGCTAGTGTCGGGGAGATGAACCCCGGATACCCTAAGGATGCTCATTTCTTCAAACTCCACAAGCCAGCTGCAACGCACCGGCTTCATCATACTGGCAGCATTCGTCCGGCTGCATCTATCCGGATGTCTCCGTCCGGCTGGACTGAAGCCGGATCCACCAACCGACAGTTCCGTCCCAAGTGGGCCAACCCCGCGTAACCGTTGCCTATGAACAGTACTTCCTGTCAGGCGTTTCCTGTACAAAATCATGACAACAAACTCCAGCCGAACCAGAGTGTAGTGGATGTCATAGGGATAGCCATGTAATTTCCTTGTAACCCAAAACCCTAGCCCGTTGCCTATATAAGGCGGGCTAGAGCCCCCCTGCGCGGGGCAAGAGAGCAAGGCAAGCAAGAGAGAAGGAGATGCATTGATTCTACCCACGACGATCATCATCTTCCACCTCTAGCCGGCTTGAACCTCCAGCCGTCTGCCACCTGAAACAGCTCCAGGAGCATATTGTAGCCCGAATTCTATGATCGAGTAATAAAAATCAGAAGAGCAAGACGTAGGGGTGTTACCTCCACAAGAGGGCCCCGAACCTGGGTACATCGCGTGTCTTTGCGTGCTTGTTATCCAATCCCGAGCAAACACCATCGTTGCATTGCCTCACAATCTTCCCCATCACTGATGGGTATGCCGTGCTATCCACCACGACAATCTTCATCCCATGTATGAGAGCTTCATATTCGGCTTTGTTGTTGGAAGGTTTTTCAAAGTCCATCTGCAGGACGTAGCGCAGCTTGTCACCTTTCGGTGATATGAGGATAACGCATGCGCCTGCTCCTTCGTTCCTCTTCGAGCCGTCAAAGTACATGGTCCAAGAGTTCGATGTATCAGGTACTGAGGGCAGCTGCATCTCCATCCATTCGGTGGTAAAGTCAGGTAAGACCTGTGCCTTGATCGATGTTGGGTGTTTGTATGTTAGGTCCAGAGGACCTAATTCGATGCTCCATTTGTCTACCCTGCCGGTTGCCTTGGAGTTGTTCAGGATGTCCTCAAGTGGTGCCGCGCTCACTATCGTGATCGGGTGCTCTTGGAAATAATGTGCCACCTTGCGCGAAGTCATGAATACACCATAGGAAAGCTTCTGGTAGTGGGGGTACCTTTGCTTGGAGAGAGACAAGACCTCGCTGAGGTAATATATGGGCCTGCACTCCATGGGCTCTTCCTTCTTCTGCGTGTTCGACCACCAGCACTGTACTGACCACTCGGTTCGTGGCAGCTATGTAGAGGTACAATGGCTCCTTCTCCTGAGGAGCTACCAGGATTGGTGGAGTTGACAACATGCGCTTGAGGTTGATGAATGCTTCTTGAGCTTCTGGCGTCCACTCGAACTGATCTGTCTTCTTCATCAGCTGATAAAACGGGAGCACTTTTTCGCCCAACTTGCTGATGAATCTGCTGAGTGCAGCTATTCGCCCAGAGAACTACTGGACCTCCCGAAGCTTTTAAGGCTCCGGCATCTTTAGGAGTGCTTGTATCTTCTCCGGATTTGCTTCGATACCACGTGCGGATACGAGGTACCCGAGCAGCTGCCTGGCTGGAACGCCGAACACGCACTTCGTTGGGTTGAGCTTGATATGATACTTCTTGACCGCGGCAAATGTCTCGCGCAGGTCGTCAAGGAGCATTGCTTTTTTCTTGGTCTTGATGACAACATAGACTTGGATGTTTCGTCCGATTTGCTGTTTGAGGCAGTTCTGCATCATGCGCTGGTAGGTCGCACCCGTGTTCTTGAGCCCGAAGGGCATTGTTGTGTAGCAGTAGACGCCGAAAGGCGTGATGAATGCTGTTTTGTCTTCGTCTTCCTCCTTCATCCGGATCTGGTTATAACCTGAGTAGGCGTCTAGGAAGTAGAGGCGCTCGCAGCCTGCCGTTGAGTCGACAATTTGGTCGATACGTGGCAGGGGGAAGTGATCCTTTGGACAACACTTATTTAATGAAGTGAAGTCAACACACATGCGGAGTATATCTGTGTTTTTATTTGGCACCAGTACAGGGTTAGCCACCCAGCCTGACTTCTTGATCTCTCGGATGAATTTGGCTGCCAGGAGCCTATCGATTTCCTTCCCGATGGCAAGACGCTCCGGCTCGGTGAAGCGGCGCATAGTTTGTTTGACGGGTCTTGCGTTAGGCAAGATCTGTAGTTCGTGCTCGGCGAATTCCTTGGGTATGCCCAGCATGTCGGCTGGACACCAGGCAAACATATCCCAGTTCTCACGCAGGAACTCGACGAGCGTGCTTTCCTATGCAGGAGGCAAGCTCGTCGAGACAAGGGCCGTCTTCTTGGGGTCAGTTGGATGTATCTGGTGCGCGCTTGTGTCGTTGGTCGCATTGAAGGACGACTCGAACGGTGATTATTTGCCCTCAGGGAAGAGGGTGCGATCGTTGGTGAGTGCCAGCTCCTGGAGCTGCTCCTGGTCTCCAAACGACTCAGAGATCTTGTTGAACTTGTGGTCGCACTCGTCGGACTGCTCGAAGTCGCCATTGATCGTGATGGTCCCAAAAGGTCCTGGCATCTTGAGCTTGAGGTAGGCGTAATGTGGTACTGCCATGAATTTGGCATAAGCTGGTCGTCCGAGGATGACATGGTACTGCGACTTCTAGTCCACCACCTCAAACTCTATTTTCTCCTTCCTGAAGTTCTTTGGCTCGCCGAAGATGACGTCGAGCGTTATCGTGCCCAGGGGGTATACCGGCCGCCCTGGTACAATTTCGTGGAAGGTGTTGACCGACAGCGCGAGGTTGGTTGTTAATATGATCATCCCGCGCAACGTGTCGGCGAACATGATGTTGATGCCACTGCCGCCATCCATGAAGACGCAGCTCATCGCGAAGCCGCCAATCTGGGCGTCGAGGATGAGGGCTGCGTGCCCTGGCCGTGGCACCTACGGGGGGTGATCTTCGCGAGAGTAAACGATGCTCTCGTGAGACCACCTTAGATATTCCGGCAGCGCCGGTGGTGAATTGACGGTGAGGTGCACCTGCCTCGTTATAAGCTTCTGGTCCCGGTTGGAAGGGCGTCCCTTCTGTATCATGAACATACCCCCGATGGGTGTCGGGTAGGAGTCTTCACCTGCTTGAGGTTCCTCGACGCGTGGTTGGAGCTGGATAGCTCCTGCCATATGCCTTGGTGGGGGCAGAGCTGGGGCAGATGGTGCTCCGATGGCTGGCGCACCTGGTACAATTTGCGCCTGCTGTTAGAGGAGGCATGTATACTGTGCATGCAGTTCTTGAAAACCTTCGCAATCCTTCATGAGGTGAGAGGACGTGAGGTTTCCATGCTCGTCCCTGACATGTGGAACCTGCAGGATCCTTGCAGGGTAGGGGAGGGCGCGGCACTCGCCCGTTGCGCGACTGGCGTGGTCGCCACTCCTGCTTGACGTTCTTGTTGTCCTTATAACCGGTTGTTCGGCTGCCGCTTTCATAGCGACTGCTGTCACGGTTTCTTTGCTCACGGCTGTCGGGAAAACCCGCTGCCACGAGTTCTGCACCTTCGTTGTCATCATATGCTCGCGACTTCCGCTTGCGGCGGCGATCGCTGCTGCGGTGGCTCCAGTTTCCTTGGTCGCCGTTCTCCGCGGGTGTGCCACCGCGGTCGTTACGTATAGAATCTTCCCCGTCTGCCCACTCGTTAGCAATTTGCATGAGGTGAGCGATAGTCTTCGGTTTTACTCTTCCAAGCGCCTCCTTCAGCTCGAGTCAATAGACGCCTCAGGTGAACGCGTATATTGCGTTATCGTCTGAGATCCTCTCTGCCGAGTTGCGGAGGAGGGTCCACCGCTGGATGTACTCGCACAGCGTCTCGTCTGATCGCTGCTTGCAAGCTCGAAGTTCTTCGAATGAGGCAGGTTGTTTGCATGTGCCAGCGAAGTTGCGGATGAATTCTTCACCGAAATCTTCCCAGCAAGTATATGCTCCCCGCGGCAAGCTTTTAAGCCAGGCTCAGGCAGACCCTGAGAGCATGAGCTGAATGTACTGCATGGCCGTGGAAGTAGAACCTCTCTAGCAATTTACTGCTGTGAGGTAGTCCTCCAACCAGGCGGAGGGTTCTTGCAGACCATCGTACTTTGGGGTCTCAGAGGTTAGTCTGAATCCCTTTGGCATTCTGGCCTCTCGGATGCAGCGACTGAAGCATAATGCGCCACAAGGTTCGAACTCTTCTTCGGAGTCTAGATCGTCGCTGCTCGTGTCGCGTGCGGCCCGTCTTGAGCGGTTCCTATTAACCTTGATCTGCATGATGGTGTTGCGCGCATCTTCACCTTATCGGTCCTCTCGTCCGCGAGTTGCGCGATGCCTTCGATCGCGGGTTGCACGGTTTTCTCGGTCATGAGCGGCACGCTCGTTGTTTACACATGTGATGCGATCCTCCTGATCGCGAGCAGCGCGGTCGCCTTGTTCGCGGGTCCGCGGTTCATGCCGTGGGCTTTGTTGGTGCCGTGGAGGCGTGTTGTTAGCAGCCACTGCACCTGCGGCTGGTTGTGGTGGTTCTTCAGGTATCAACTCCGCACCCGCCATGCTGACGAATTTGATTTGATGGCAGTGCAAAGCCGCCCTAGGATCGTCCTCCGGAGGTTGTGTCGCTTGTAGGTACGTAGCCACCGACATGAGAGTGCCAGTAGCTGTTTTGGGAATTGGTACTCCCCCGTCATCCAGAGACATGAAGGAGTTCTCCAGGTTGCGAGTGACGGTGGTCCTTGAAGGGGCCGCAGCATAGAAAACAAAAAAATTCCCTACGCAACAAGCGGAATAAACCCCAAGGATCTAGATCTATTAGATGGAGGTAGCGAAGATGAGATCCAATCTCTTACCCTTGAAGAACGTTCAAAGCATTTTGTCGGTGCAGGGGTTGGTCTGTCGATCCCCGCAACTAGACTCATCTAGTCGTGAGGAGATGTATTATCCACGCGATCCAATCCGATGGAGCACCGCACGAGCAGCGCCTCCGCGGTATCCACACGTACAGCTCGATGTAGACGTCCTCTCCTTGATCCCGCAAGCGAGGAGTATGTGGCTAGTTAGATCTCGGCACCACGACGGTTGTGGTGGCGTTGATGGTGGAGAAATTCCTGGAGGGCTTCGCCAAGCGGCTGCAGGAGAGAGGAGGGAGAGGAGAGGGAGGCCGGCGGCTAGGGTATGGGGTGCCACGCCCCAGCCCTCCCCTCCCCTTTTATATATAGGTGGGTGGGGCTGCCTTGGCCCCTCCTCCAAGTCCTAGGGCCGGCGGCTTGAGGGAACTTGTTCCCCAAGCCGGCCCCCTAGGGTTTTGGGTGCCTCCCACATGGGCCAGCCGCATGGTCCTTTAGGGAGAGGGTGCGGCCAGCCCAAGTGGGCTGCTGCACCTCCCCTTAAGCCATGTGGGCCTCCTAGGTTCGTGGCCCCTAGAGGTGGGGCCCTCCGGAACCTTCCGGAACCTTCTAGAATCTTCCGGTACTCTGCCGGAATTTTCCCGAACTTTTCCGGAACCCTGGAAACCACTTTCCTTATATGAAACTTTATCTCCGGACTCTTCCAGAGCTCCTCATGATGTATAGGATCTCATCCGAGACTCCGAATCACCATTCGTTCATACCATCAATTATCTCATCGCTAACCCTAGCTACATTGGAGCGTTAAGTGTGTGACCCTACGGGTTCGAGAACATGCATACATGATCAAATCAATAATCAATAGCGGGACCGGGATGCCCATATTGACTCCTACATATTCAACGAAGTTCCTTATCGATTGAACCACGATGCCGGAGATTCTTAATCTCGTATACGATTCCCTTTGTCTCACGATATTTAATTTGCCCGAGATTTGATCATCGATATCTCCATATCTAATTCTATCTCGTTACCTGGCAAATTCTCTTTACTCGTCCATAATATAGGATCTACGTGATTAACACTTAATCACATGGTTGCAACCTTTCTGATGCTATATTACCGAGAGGGCCCAGAGATATCTTTTTCGTCACAACGAAGGACAAATCCCACTCTTGATTCATGTCACCCAACAAATACCATCAGAGATACCTGAAAGCCACCTTTATAATCACTCAGTTACGAAGTGATGTTTGATATCCACAAAGTATTCCTCCGGTAAACGGGAGTGACATAATCTCATGGTCTAAGGAAACTATACTTGGCATACTAAAAGTGTTGGCAATGAAACTGTGTGACACGATCAATTGCAACTCTTTATTATCGGGTCTTGTCCATCACATCATTACTCCTAATGATATGACTCTGTTATCAAGTGACTATAACAAGTCCATGGTTAGGAAACTCTAACCATCTCTTGACTAACGAACTAGTCTAGTAGAGGCTTACTAGGGACACCTGGTTGTTTATATTCCACACATGTATTATGTTTCCAATTAATACAATTATAGCATGGATAATAAACTATTATCATAAACATGAATATGCTAATAAACCATTTTATTATTGCCTCTAGGGCATATTCCCAACAGTCCTTGCCCCCTCCGGCATACCGCATACGTAGGTAGCGAGGCCGGTCGCGAGAGAGTTGAGATAGCCCTGATGATTGGATGGATAAATCCGCCCG
This sequence comes from Puccinellia tenuiflora, assembly GCA_012064385.1. NCBI lineage: Eukaryota > Viridiplantae > Streptophyta > Magnoliopsida > Poales > Poaceae > Puccinellia > Puccinellia tenuiflora. The sequence goes on along the minus strand of QRDG01000485.1, from coordinate 1,060,078 downwards.
TTGCGCGCTTGACAGGCTGGCTTGCCTTCTTCTTTCTGCAAGGACTCTCTCCTGCTCCTTCAGCTTGATGCTTTCCTACCATAGCAGGTACTGGTAGCATTGCAGGTCTTCAGCCGTGGCATCCTCCGCCGGAGCACCATCCGCTAGGGCCTTTATTGCCTTTTCACCCATAGCTTGGGTGATATGAAGCTGAGTTCGTCCGTTCTGCAGAGTAACTGTGAAAGGGTATATGCGTTGCTCGGGCGGAGGAGCGCTTGGTGATGCTGCCGTTATGACGGCCGTTTCCGCAGCTGGTCCCGTGGGTGCTGTCATGTACACTTGCATGGGGAGGATGCGCGGAACTTCTTCCAGGTCCGAGTCGCTTCCAAAGACGGACTCGAAGGTTGCTTGGGTTCCGTCGAGGAAGTGAGAAGAACTCGACGGCGGAGTCGATGAAGCATAGGGCACGACTGCCAGCTCAGTCGTGTGCGCAAGATTGGCGGTTGGCGATGAAGATCGCGATGTCGCAGTCGAAAACGACGCTATCTCGTCGAGCGAATCGCCTGAGAACTCGTCGTCGAAGGACATGGCGGACTCCGACGCAGCCGTCGATGGGGCGGATTCCACCGCAGCGGTCAATGAAGTAGCGGGTGTTGTTGCCGTGATGTGTGGTGCGTCCGTGAGACGGAGAGTGCCCCACTTGTTGACGAAGAAGTGTAGTTTGCCGAAGCTTAAATCCACGCCTGCGTGCAGATCCACGAAGGCCGGAAGCGTGACCGGCGAGTGCGGGTTGAATCCCAGAGAGCCGAAGAAGATCGGAGATTGCAGATCCGGTGACTCGCCGGTTGTCGATGATGAAGCCGCCGAATCCATAGATCCAACACCAGTCTTTCCCACAGACGGCGCCAATTGACGTGGGGTTACCATGCCAAATCCCTCGGAGGTCATCCTTGGGTTTATAGAAGAGGAGAAGATGGTGGTGTTGGTGAATCCGTCGGCTGACAGGCACAATTTACCCAGGTTCAGGCCCCCGAAGGTAAAAGCCCTACATCCTGCTTGTCTGGTATTGATTGATGGAGCTTACAAAGGGGTTACAATGGCAAGATCGGTAGATGCGATCTCGCTAGGGTTTTGGTGGCAGGTATGAGCGTGTCCCTAGCCGGTAGGCCTCCCAGCCCTTAACTAGTAGGGCTGGCTCTCAGGAACCTTCTACCGACTAGGGTTACAATTCGTAACCGACCTTGTCTTTGTCTCATCTTGGGCTTGTTTCCTTCGGTATGGGCCTTCTCTTTGGCCTTGTTCCATGGGCTGTGACAATGTTTGAACACCAGGTATCCAAACCGTGGGGCACCCGAAGGGTACACCCACGTCAGAGCTTTTATTGATGTTAAAAAAGGCTGCATACGCTTTCGTTTTCCCATTAAGAGCAGGTTTTCCTTTCCTCTCAAAGAGAAAGAAGTGCTTATGGAAGGAAATGTTGCAATGGATTTCGAAATTTTTTGATATTTGGCATTGCGCCTAGCTAAAAGGCGTTAAAGAAAAGCGCTTGTGTTGGGAGGCAACCCATCTTTTACTTTCAGTTTGCTTTTTACTTTTCTTCAGTCTTGAAGTTGTTGCCTCTGTAGCAACTTCATTGTATCTTTTTCTTTTGGTTTTCTGTGCCAAGTTTAGCCTATAATGCATTGAAAGTGCGAGGTGTTGTTTTGCTGTCCAGAAACAGATTTCTGTCCTTCACTGTTCGAAAATCCAAAAAATCTCTGAATTTTATCTTTTTTCTGAAATTTTAAGACAGCAAGCCTGATACTTTTATCTATCTTTCATTAGTTTTGAGTTTTATGATTTGAGCTATAGAAGTGCCTCGAAAAATTTGATCTTTACAGACTGTTTAGATTTTGACAGATTCTGCTTTTATTTTGTATTCGTCTCTTTACTATCGTCAAATGTGATACTCTAGAGGTGGAGTGCCACATTGAGGCTTAGTAAACAGTAGCTAATGCCTAATAAGGTTGTTTTGCAATTTTTCTTGAGTTGAACACATGTGCATTTTAATTTATGAGCACTAACCCTCTAATCAGTTTATGAGAAGTTTTATGTGAAGGGAGTTTTTAAGTTCCAAATGAGAGGATAATGAAGAAATTTAAGATGAATCAAAGCTCAAGATTGGGGATGCCCCCATGGCACCCCCTCTGAATATCAAGAACTATCAAGCGTCAAAGCTTGGGGATGCCCAAGGCATCCCCTCTGTTGGGAATATGCCCTAGAGGCAATAATAAAATGATTTATTAGCATATTCATGTTTATGATAATAGTTTATTATCCATGCTATAATTGTATTAATTGGAAACATAATACATGTGTGGAATATAAACAACCAGGTGTCCCTAGTAAGCCTCTACCGGACTGGTTCGTTAGTCAAGAGATGGTTAGAGTTTCCTAACCATGGACTTGTTATAGTCACTTGATAACAGAGTCATATCATTAGGAGTAATGATGTGATGGACAAGACCCGATAATAAAGAGTTGCAATTGATCGTGTCACACAGTTTCATTGCCAACACTTTTAGTATGCCAAGTATAGTTTCCTTAGACCATGAGATTATGTCACTCCCGTTTACCGGAGGAATGCTTTGTGGACATCAAACGTCACTTCGTAACTGGGTGATTATAAAGGTGGCTTTCAGGTATCTCCGATGGTATTTGTTGGGTGACATGAATCAAGAGTGGGATTTGTCCTTCCTTGTGACGGAAAAGATATCTCTGGGCCCTCTCGGTAATATAGCATCAGAAAGGTTGCAACCATGTGATTAAGTGTTAATCACGGAGATCCTATATTATGGACGAGTAAAGAGAATTTGCCAGATAACGAGATGAAACTAGATATGGAGATATCGACGATCGAATCTCGGGCAAATTAAATATCGGTGAGACAAAGGGAATCGTATATGAGATTAAGAATCTCCGGCATCGTGGTTCAATCGATAAGGAACTTCGTTGAATATGTAGGAGTCAATATGGGCATCCTGGTCCCGCTGTTGATTATTGATATGATCATGTCTGCATGTTCTCGAACCCGTAGGGTCACACACTTAACGCTCCGATGTAGCTAGGGTTAGCGATGAGATAATTGATGGAATGAACGAATGGTGATTCGGAGTCTCGGATGGGATCCCGGACGTCACGAGGAGTTCCGGAGGAGTCCGGAGAATAAGATTCATATAAGGAAAGTGTTTTCCGGAGGTATCGGAAAAGTTCCGGAATATTTCAGCGGGGTACCGGAAGGTTCCGGAAGGTTCTAGAAGAGTCTAGAAGTGGAGCCCATATCGTATGGACCCACATGGGCCAAAGGGGGTGCAGCAACCACTTGGGCTGCGCACCACCCAAAGGCCCACATGGGCCTAGCCGGCCAACCAAAGGCCAAGGGGCCCAAAGGGGGCGCCCCAACTTGGGGGCCAAGGCAAGGGGGGCCGGCCAGCCCTTGCCCTAACCCTAGCCACCCCATATAAAAGGAGGGAGGGGAGGGGTGCGCCCCAGCCTAAGGCTGCCCTAGCCGCACCCTCCCTTGGCGCCCTAGCCGCCGCCCCTTCACCTCCATAGCCGGCGCCACCTCTCTCCCCGGAGGGCTGCCGCCACCACCACCTCCATGGCCTAGCCGCACCACCCCTAGTGTAGGGCTGCTGCTGCACCTCCTCCTCTCCCTCTCCTCTTGCTTGGCTTGGCGAAGCCATGCTCGTGGAGATCATCATCATCAACGCCACCACAACCGTCGTGGTGCCGAGATCCATCTAGCCATCTCCACCTTGCTTGCGGGATCAAGAAGGCGGAGATCTACATCGAGCCGTACGTGTGGATACCGCGGAGGTGCTACCCCTTGTGGCACTTCGTCGGATTGGACTTCGAGGAAATACATCTCCTCGCGACTAGATGAGTCTAGTTGCGGGGATCGACTAGCCAACCCCTGCACCGACAAAACGCGTTTGTTGATCTTCAAGGGTAAGAGATTGGATCTCATCTTCGCTACCTCCATCTAGTAGATCTAGATCCTTGGGGTTTATTCCGTCTGTTGCGTAGGAAATTTTTGTTTTCTATGCTGCGACCCCTTCAGTGGTATCAGAGCCTAGATCTATTCGTAGATGTTGGTGCGATTAGAACACAAGTGTTGTGGGCGTTGATATTTTATGTTGCTACCTTCTCGCGTGCACTTTGCGTCTTTGCGGTATTGTGAGATGAAGCGGCCCAGACCAACCTTACTCGTCCACGCACGAGAGACCGGTTCCACGACTAACATGCAACTTGTTTTGCATAAGTGGCTGGCGGGTGTCTGTTTCTCTTGCTTTAGTGAAGATGCAATTTTCAATGGAAGGCCTTTCAAAAGGATGAGTAAATAAGCAACTACTATATCACCGTTGTGGTTTTGCGTAGATTAGAACGGTTCTATCTCGTTGACCCAAGCCACGTAAAAATTGCATAAACAAAGTAGAGGACGTCTAACTTGTTTTTGCAGAGGGGGTCTTGTGATGTGGTATGGCCAATGTGTGATTTGTGATAATGTATGCAATGATCATGTTTGTAATCTTTCGCGACTTGCATGTCGACGAGTACGGCAACCGGCAGGAGCCATATGGTTGTCTTTTATTTTATGTGACCTGCGTGTCATTGAATCACCATGTAATTGCTTTACTTTATTGCTAAGAGTAGCATTAGTTGTAGTTGCAATAGTTGGTGGACAACCATGGTGATGGCGCCACGATGATGGAGATCATGCCGGAGATGGAGATCATGCCGGTGCTTTGGAGATGGAGATCAAAAGCATAAGAAGAAAGGCCATATCATATCACAATTATGAATTGCATGTGATGTTAATCCTTTATTATGCACCTTATTGTTATGCTTAGATGTGATCGCGACGCTAGCATTATAAGGTGATCTCTCACGTTAATATCAAGAAGTGTTCTTCCCTAGTATGCACCGTTGCGAAAGTTCGTCGTTTTGAGACACCACGTGATGATCGGGTGTGATAGATTCTACGTTCACATACAACGGGTGTAAGCCAGATTTACACACGCGGAAATACTACGGTTTCCTTGACGAGCCTAGCATGTACATACATGGCCTCGGAACACAAGAGCCGAAAGGCTAAACACGAGTCATATGGATGATATGATCAACATGGTGATGTTCACCTTTGAAGCTACATCATCTCACGTGATGATCGGTTGTGGTGTAGTGGATTTGGATCCTGTATCACTAAACAACCAGAGAGATGTTGAGTTTAGTGGGAGTTCATTAAGATGAACTGAAATTATCATAAACAAAAGTCCAGATGTCTTTGCAAAAATCCTTGTAGATCATGGCCGACTACGGTAGTCTGTTCGTTGCTGAAAAACTGCGTCTCGATGGGTCAAATTTGTTGAGTAGTACCTGCGTCCTGAAAGAAGTCCTACACACCAATGATCAGCTCTACGTGCTAGAAGAACCAATAGGAGATAAACCTAAATATTTCTGCAAGCGATGAAGAGTACATGGAGTGGTTTTGAACCACCTGCTTGAAAGTCAAGTGGATGATGTGCACCTTCATGAATTCTGACCTAAGTAGACAATTCAAGAACTTGATTGCAATGGAGATTGTTGATGAGCTGAAAAATAGATTTTCAGCACAAGTTAGAATTGCAAGGTTCGAATGTCTGAACGGTTTTCTTTCACTCAAGATGGAAGAGAACACTTGCTTGGAACAACACCTGAGGATAATGCTTGAGATACATCATCGTCTAATGCTTGTTTGGAACCACGAGATGAATGACGGTTTCGCGATAGATGGGGTGCTACGCTAGCTTCTCCCCAGATTCAAGAATTATGCCAGAGACTATGTCATGGGAAGGGATTTGATCACTTTCTATGAGTTTGTGTCTTGGCTGCGTCATGTCAAAGTGGAACTCATAGCAAGAGAAGTTGACAATGCAGAAAGTATATAGTGATATACAAGTTATAAGTGTTTAAGTCCAAATTGCAATTGTGGCGGTTTCAATAAGTATTTGATACTCATTCTGTTTTATGAAAACAGAACCTGCTGCTTGAGATTTGCATAAGGGATATGGGAAGACGTTGCGGAATGGTGGCAATCAAGGAGTTGATGCCGGCAATGATCTGTCTCTACATTTATCGTTTTGATTAGAGGATTTGAATAAGTTTTGTAATCGAACTAAGTGTGGTTTTGATTAGTGTGTCTTGCTTATGTGAGACGGTTATTCATGTTAAAGACAATGGTTGTTCTATTTTCATGAGTGATCCTTTTTGGAAATCACAAGTTTCGATTATAAGTGTGTTATTCTTATTATAATCTAGATGATAAATTGGTTGAACATTTATAAAATAAAAGACATGCTAATGATATCCAAAACTTAATAATGACAATTGTTTTAGTCGTGCTAAATATTGAATAAACATTTTGATGTTTTATCAATATGCCTTATTGTTAGGAGTATGACTAAAAATGCCACCCTTTGGAAGTGTGTCATGAGTTGCCGGAAATAAACACAAGTGTTGGTTGTATTTTCAGCAAATGTTAGATGTCATTATTTTGTGAACTCCATCATAAATGAAATGATTAAATAGGTGTATTTATTCGAGTTATGATATTTGATGAGATCAAATAAAATTCTGGAGTTTAGGATATTAAGTTAACAAGAAAATTGAGTCTTTATGATTTGATCAAAAGAGACAAAATATTTGAGTTATATGTTAGTATGTGGACTTGTGAAAAGTGTTATCACAAATTACAATGTTTAGAATATTTCAAAGGCGTTTGATATGTCCTAAGATATTGTAATCACACACTATTTGATATTGTGTGGTCTGATAAAATAAAAGGGGTTTTTCTTATTAGGGTTTATCTGTAGCATTTAGATTTATTTGATAAACACTCTGTTTTAAATAAGGGTCTATTTAATGATTTGCATTTCGCATATGAGTTATGTGAAACAGTGGTTTCAATAATTATGGGATAATTAGAAACTATTGCAAATAAGTTTTGTAGTATATTCATATGTGACTATGAATAGAGATTCCACAATGAGAGACTAAAAGGGACAAATCAATTGTTGATTGTGTTAAATGTTTTAGTGGATTTATCGTGAAAATGTTTTATTGATAAAAGAATTGCTGGAATAAAATGAAAAGCTGAAACCTTGCTTGTTTATGTATCAAGTGGCACATATGTAAAGTGCTATGTTGGTTAAAACTTGACACATAAAGGAATTAATGATGGTGATCATTGAATTTCGGTTTAGCTTGTCTAAAGAAAAGTAGGATTCATGAATATAAAATTTTGTCAGGTTACAAAATAATATTCATGATTCACTTGTCATGTTTGAGAAACAGGACAAACCTACGAAACTGCAAAAGAAGAAATAGAAACCTTAAATACGAAAGTGACTAAGAGTCATTCTATGTTAAGTTTGAATCACAAAGTAATTGTTGCTTGATTTTGTGAAAGTGATGTTTCACATATTTATTCCTCAAAAGGGGTTTTGCAGGGAATAAATAAAACTTAAAGCTAGTAAAGTACTAGCGTTTCGTATAAAGAGTTCTCGATATTAATAGTTAATTAAGAATTTTTGAGGTGTCCAAAATATCGAGAAAATACACGAGTGTGATCTAATTAAGATATGTGGCGACATATATTAAGTTAGAGCAGAAACTATTTTCCAAGATCAAAATATGTGGAGACATATGTTTGAGTGGGAGCTAATTAAATCATGGTCAAATATAAGGATACCGTATTTCTGAGTGAGAGCCAAAGTGGTTTCACAATTTAATATGTGTATGGTGTATATTTGAGTGGGAGTTTGCAACATCTTGTTTATGTGAAATGGAGATTTCATAAATGTTGTAAATAAGTCAGGAACCAATGTATAACTTGTGAAGTTAGTCAAATATCCATGGAGATGGATGTATCTATGGAGGATAGATATATTTGATAAGCATTATGTCAGGATGTTTAACCTAAGTAAGATTTTGAAGGAGTTCAAAATAAAACAAGAGAAGAAAGGTTCATCTGCTTGTGAAAAATAGGTGAAACATTGAGTTGATAACTCAGTACAAAAATGATGGTTGGAGGATATGTTAGAATTCGCTATGAATTGTTCATAGGTCTAAAACATATAAGAACCATGTGTTTGTATTTGACAATGTGTGACCCAAGTTCTTGGTTAGAAGAACATGTTAAGTGAGGAGTCATTTTTCATGGAGTTGAGATAATAGAATCTAGAGATTGGTAGACTTGGTTGAAGTCATAAAACCAAACTAGATTGGGGATCTCATAATAGCAGAAGCACAGCGAAAGCATGATCGAAAATATTGAAGTGACATGATAGCACTGTCGATTTGTGAGTCTATAACATATAGGAGTATATGATTAATTCGAGGATCAAAAGATATAATATTTTGGTTTGAGAAACTTTGTTTCAAGACTGAGTGAGTTCCAGGCGCACATGCTATGTGAAAGTTCCTTTTGACTGATCATACGTCATGTAGGCATAATGGGAAACGAAAAATCTCACTCTCTAACCAAATATATTATATTCGTCATGTGATGATGAGAATTATCATGTGATGATAATAGGTTTATCATGAGATGATAAAGTAATGTCAAATTAGGTGACATTGACGTTTTGCAAAGAACATAAAGAACTGTATAGTACAGAACACGGACAGAACCTCTTCCACGAGCAAACATGATCAGCACTGAGACTCCATGAGTGTTAGACACCATGAGTGTTGGATCGAGAAAATGTAAACTAGATTATTGACTCTAGTGCAAGTGGGAGACTGTTGGGAATATGCCCTAGAGGCAATAATAAAATGATTTATTAGCATATTCATGTTTATGATAATAGTTTATTATCCATGCTATAATTGTATTAACCGGAAACATAATACATGTGTGGAATATAAACAACTAGGTGTCCCTAGTAAGGCTCTACCGGACTGGTTCGTTAGTCAAGAGATGGTTAGAGTTTCCTAACCATGGACTTGTTACAGTCACTTGATAACGGAGTCATATCATTAGGAGTAATGATGTGATGGACAAGACCCGATAATAAAGAGTTGCAATTGATCGTGTCACACAAGTTTCATTGCCAACGCTTTTAGTATGCCAAGTATAGTTTCCTTAGACCATGAGATTATGTCACTCCCGTTTACCGGAGGAATGCTTTGTGGACATCAAACGTCACTTCGTAACTGGGTGATTATAAAGGTGGCTTTCAGGTATCTCCGATGGTATTTGTTGGGTGACATGAATCAAGAGTGGGATTTGTCCTTCCTTGTGACGGAAAAGATATCTCTGGGCCCTCTCGGTAATATAGCATCAGAAAAGGTTGCAACCATGTGATTAAGTGTTAATCACGGAGATCCTATATTATGGACGAGTAAAGAGAATTTGCCAGATAACGAGATGAAACTAGATATGGAGATATCGACGATCGAATCTCGGGCAAATTAAATATCGGTGAGACAAAGGGAATCGTATATGAGATTAAGAATCTCCGGCATCGTGGTTCAATCGATAAGGAACTTTGTTGAATATGTAGGAGTCAATATGGGCATCCTGGTCCCGCTGTTGATTATTGATATGATCATGTCTGCATGTTCTCGAACCCGTAGGGTCACACACTTAACGCTCCGATGTAGCTAGGGTTAGCGATGAGATAATTGATGGAATGAACGAATGGTGATTCGGAGTCTCGGATGGGATCCCGGACGTCACGAGGAGTTCCGGAGGAGTCCGGAGAATAAGATTCATATAAGGAAAGTGGTTTCCGGAGGTATCGGAAAAGTTCCGGAATATTTCAGCGGGGTACCGGAAGGTTCCGGAAGGTTCTAGAAGAGTCTAGAAGTGGAGCCCATATCGTATGGACCCACATGGGCCAAAGGGGGTGCAGCAACCACTTGGGCTGCGCACCACCCAAAGGCCCACATGGGCCTAGCCGGCCAACCAAAGGCCAAGGGGCCCAAAGGGGGGCGCCCCAACTTGGGGGCCAAGGCAAGGGGGGCCGGCCAGCCCTTGCCCTAACCCTAGCCACCCCATATAAAAGGAGGGGAGGGGAGGGGTGCGCCCCAGCCTAAGGCTGCCCTAGCCGCACCCTCCCTTGGCGCCCTAGCCGCCGCCCCTTCACCTCCATAGCCGGCGCCACCTCTCTCCCCGGAGGGCTGCCGCCACCACCACCTCCATGGCCTAGCCGCACCACCCCTAGTGTAGGGCTGCTGCTGCACCTCCTCCTCTCCCTCTCCTATTGCTTGGTTTGGCGAAGCCATGCTCGTGGAGATCATCATCATCAACGCCACCACAACCGTCGTGGTGCCGAGATCCATCTAGCCATCTCCACCTTGCTTGCGGGATCAAGAAGGCGGAGATCTACATCGAGCCGTACGTGTGGATACCGCGGAGGTGCTACCCCTTGTGGCACTTCGTCGGATTGGACTTCGAGGAAATACATCTCCTCGCGACTAGATGAGTCTAGTTGCGGGGATCGCCTAGCCAACCCCTGCACCGACAAAACGCGTTTGTTGATCTTCAAGGGTAAGAGATTGGATCTCATCTTCGCTACCTCCATCTAGTAGATCTAGATCCTTGGGGTTTATTCCGTCTGTTGCGTAGGAAAATTTTTGTTTTCTATGTTGCGACCCCTTCACCCTCTTCTTCATCGACTATCATGAGGTCGTCTTCGTTGAACTAAGTTTTTATCACTTTACATATTATGTGCTATACTTGGAGCGTCTTTTTACTTTCAGTTTTGTTTGTTTATTGGCTGGTCATATGCTTGTTGGATCCTTGCTTTGTTTACGTGGGAGAGAGACACGCTCCGCTTTTTCGTTTGAATACTCCTGTGCTTTGCTTATATTTTGTTGAGTATTCTTAGCTGTTGTTTGTTTGCTAGTAAGCTCTCGTTTTTAGCTTTTATCTTATTTAGAGCTGCTAGTAGTTGTTGTTAAACTCTCATGTTCTTCACTTATATTTGTTGGAGAGTTGTTATTGATAAATTGCTTGAATTGTCAAAGTGACAAAATGCTATTCATGTGATAGTGGAATTAAACGAAAGACTGCATAGTATTGTATATCATAGTGTGGATACTTGATACTTCTCATTTGTTTTGAAATATTAAGATGAATACTTAAACTTGCTGGTTATTTTAGTGGAATTGATTAGTAAAGAAATACTGTTAAAAGCTTGAAACTGTGTGGTGTTTCGTAGTTGTTAATTCAATAAGCTAATCTTTTCATCAAAAAAATTGTTTGGTCAATAAGGGAGACGGTGTGGAGCTTTTATGGTTATGATTGACTAATGTCTTATGTTACTCTGTTATCGGTTAATATTAGATGATTACTTCAAATACCTCCTTTGCTAAGCCTAAAAATTCGTACTGAGTGTATGGTTCACTCGTGCATCCAAATCCCAAAGCCAAACCATCTTGCCAGCTGAGTCCACCATATCTACCTATGCATGGTATTTCCTGCCATTCCAAGTAAATTTGTCATGTGCTATCTTTAAAAATTCAAAATATTCCTTTTTGTGCCTCTGTTTTTAAGCTCATGAGGGAGCAGTAGAGAGCTAGATATAACTCGTGATGAGCAAGGTCATTTCCCCCTTTCACCCGGTGTCGATAGATTACGTCTTCACTTGAATCAACCCGAGAGCAGCTTAAGCAAAAATATAAATATAACTCACCATTCTCCTCTGCCCAATGAAAATCTGAGAAATCAGCTCAAAACATTGGACAGTGGTGAAACCAAGGAGAAAGAGGAGCGTACTCGCTTCTCTAAAAACCAGCTGCTCTCATAAGTCTAAAAGCCTTGCTTGTTATGGGGGACTAGATAGCTTCTCTGTTGTGAAGTCGTTGACGAAAGCATGCATGTCTCAAAATTGTTTTACTTCTGTTTCATAAAAATAAAAAGCTATAGCACATGACTAATCCCTGCTTCCCTCTGCGAAGGGCCTTTCTTTTACTTTTAATGTTGAGTCAGTTTTCCTCTTCCTTCTATCTCCACCAAAGCAAACATCTAGCATTGACCCTGGGTATCATTGATCATATTGCATTGTCAGATTAAACATGAATCTTTATATTGACTTTACCGTTGGAAGTTGAGGCTTTTTGCTAAAACTTACATCTTCTTTGTTTTGATTCTCAAACACTTTTGTCATGGAATTGTTACCTATGTGAATTAATCAAATATGTGGATCACATTGCTTTCATGTCTTTACTACTATTTATGAAAGGTTTTGCTTGAATGATTCAACTTGGTTTTTCATTGCTTTCTTGCTATCAACTATAGACAATTGTTTTGTATCACTTCATTCACATCCTATGCTTTGCATTACTATCTTGATCACGATTGTGTTGGTTGCATGTCTCATCAAAAATTATTTTGTTATCACTTACCTACTCGAGGGCGAGTAGGAGTTAAGCTTGGGGATGCTGATACGTGTCAAACGTATCTATAATTTTTTATTGATCCATGCTAGTTTTGTGATGTTGTCACATGTTTTTATTATCATATTAATCATTTTTATGCATTTTGTCGGACTAACCTATTGACAATATGCCCAGGGCCAGTTTCCTGTTTTTGCTGTTTTTGTATTTCAGAAAAGTCACTTCAGGAAATATCGTCGGATTTAGCTGAAAATTTATGGGGATTTTTTATGCGACGGAAGACACCAGAAGACCAAAGGGCGACTTGGGGGGCCACCCAGGGGCCACAGGCGGGTGCCTGCCGCGGCACCCCTGGGACCCGCGGGTGGGACCCTCCCCTGCCCCCTGGGCACCCCCTCGGCCCCCTCCGACGCCTATAAAATCCCTTTAACCCTAAAAACGACGGGGCGGCCATTATTTTCCAGAAACGTCACCCTGAAGCGCCGTCAACTCAAACCCTTGTTCGGGGGTGATTCTGAAGCAGATCCCGACACTCTGCCGGAGGGGAGATCGATCCCGGAGGGATCTTCATCGCCATGCCTTCCTGCGGGATGATTTGTGAGTAGTCCCACCTTGGATCTTGGGTCCATCGCAATAGCTAGATGGTAGTCTCTCTCTTTTGTGCTTCATGTCTTATGATCTTGTGAGCTTCCTAACATGATCAAGATCGATCATTTTAATGCTATGTGATGTGTTTGCTGGGATCCGATGGATTATAAAGTTATGATCAGATTGTGCATGATTCTTATATGTTGATTTATGTTCTTGCATGCTCTCCGATGTGCGTAGTTACTTTGGCCAAGTGATTGTGTGTATCTCCAAGAGAGAGTATTTATGCTAGATAGTGGGTTCATGCCCCCTTTTGTTCCTGGGCACGAGTGACAGAAACGTCTAAGGGCGAGGGTGTGTTGTTGCTACTAAGGGTAAAACAACGGTGTTAAAGTCTATTTTGATATTTAATATTGCTTACTTCATGCGTATTACTTAATGCAAATGTCTGTTGCTTGCAACTTAATACCGATGGGTGACAGGCTGCATAGCGATCCCACGGTGGACTTTTTAGACAAAGATGCAGTTGGACTCAACGGTCTTTGTTCATTGTCTTGATGCCTACTTAAATATTATCATGTTCTCTTTGTCATAGCTAGATTAAGTTTGTGTTATAATCTTGTCAATTACCCAGTTGTAATTTGTTTACCCATCATATGAATGTTCTATTTACTCGAGAGACTCCACTAGTGAACCCGTGGCCCCCGGTCCATTTTTTACATTGATTGCAACCTTTATTCATCACTTTTCACCATCATTACTGCTCTGGTCCATTTTCATAATTTATCTATTTCACTATACAATTAACCGCTTTGTTTTCTGCGAGACCGGAAAGATTGACAACCTTTCCGCCATTGGGGGCAAAGTATTTTGGTTAAGTGTGTGCAGGTCCACGTCTGTTGAAGATTAAGCGCTAGAGATCTTCAACATTCACTTTGTTGTTGATTTCAAGGTCCTACTGGTTCGATAAACCTCGGTTCGTTATCGAGGGAAAACTGTTGCTTGCTACATCTCCGCCTTCGCTTGGGGAACCATCCAACTCTTCATCAGTAGCAATCATAGATGACACAATTTTATTTGCTCAAGATGATTTGGGACAAGTTTGACATCTTAAACTAATGACTAATCCTTTATATATTTGAAGCAATGCCATAACTCAATTTTTTGTCATGAAAAGCGAGGTGTCGAAGATAATGGGAAAAGAATCGTCTATGATGATATGCTTAATTGCCAACTTGGATGATGGCCAATAAAATATCTAGGTGTCCCTGTGTGTGGCACCAGACTTCATGTTGTTGATTTGGTCCCTTTGACTGATAATTTGGGCAAAAGATTGGATGGTTGGATTGGTATCAATTCATCTATTGGAGGGAGAGTAATCTTGATTCGGTCATCTCTGAGCAGCATCTTGATTTATTACATGTCCATGTATCTGTTCCTGACACTTTTGTGGAATCCATGACAAAAACTATCAGGAGATTTTCCGGCAAGGGACTCGAACTAATAAGAAATAGTATATGGTAAAGTGGTCTTTGATCAATACACCCAAGTATAAAGGGGGTCGGGCATTAAAAACTTGAAATTGTTCAATGTGAGACCATTGTGCAAATGGTGGTGGTGGAGACTAGAAAGTAAGGAAGGTATCTGGCAAACTCTGATAAATAAAAGTATGGGATAAATCATCGGATATGGAGGATCAGGTTGAGACAAGGTGACTCTGCAGTTTGGAGGGATATTTTGAAAATCAAACAAATATATTGTAAGGCAGAATCATGGTGATTTATGGCGGGAGAGAGACAAGTTTCTGGCATGATACTTGGGGTGGACATGTTCCCACAGCTATATGGACGTGTAGCAGTATGTAATGTCAGAGAGATGGCAAACAGTGGATGGTATATGACTTTTGGGAGATGGCTTGATGCATCTCTACAAAATGAGCCAGGAAAGTTGAGGAACACTCTTATGGTAGTTGCTATATGTGTTGGACCTGATCGTCCCAACTGGAAATTCACCGAATCAGGAATTCATAGTAAAATCCATCTACAACAAATTATCATCTCCTAGCATTGACAAATCTCCTCTTAATTAAAATTTGGCTATGGCTTATCTGGCACAATGCATTTGTATCTAAAGATAATATGAAGGAAAGCCAGTGGGTTGGAGACTTCTCTTGCGGATTATGTCATGTGAATGAAACCATTTCTCACATGTTTTTTGAATGCCCTGCTCCAGTTTATATGTGGGGTGTGATGAGTTCTTCTTTTGGCATTTTGTACAGACCTAACTTGTTTTCTCCAATATTTTTTGTGGATTGCTAAGTATTTACCTCTAGGCAGCAATGTCTATATCTTAGGGATTGATGCTTTCTGCTGGGCAATCTGGAAAAGTAGGAATAGAGCTTGCTTTGAACAAAAGTATATTTCATCCCCGGTTCAGCTTATCTGCTATATGTGTGCTTTCTTGTGATATTACGCAGGTCTCCAAAGCGATGGGATCGGACAAAACATGGAAGAAGGTGATGCTCGGATCCAGAAGGTTGCCGTCAGGGCGCACGAGGCTGCCCAAACCTCGAGCCTTCGGATCACAGATGATGCGGAAGGAGTTGAGGAAGAAAGCATGGAAGAATAGGAGTATCAAATCCCTCTTGGTGATCACCTTGCTCGTTGCTGGATCTTGCCTCCCCCTTTGATAGGGTGAAGAAAACTTGTCATTTTGTGTGGCACTTCTGCGCGGTTGGAAAACTGTGATGTAACGCTACTGGGATACGTTAATCATGTTTTTTAAGGCGAAAGAGGATCAAGCGAACCTGGTGAAGGAGGTGTTAGCGAAATATGCTGAGGGGACGGGTCAATTGATTAACCGGGCAAAATGCAGTATATTTTTCAGTGAAGTTTGTACACAAGCGAACCAAACTTTGGTCAGGGACATCTTGCAAGCACAAGCGGATCAGTTTGATGATAAGTATTTGGGACTGCCAATACCAGAAGGGCGGATGCACAAGGGACGCCTACAAACTTTGCAGGAACGTCTCATGAAGAGAATGGTTGACTGGGGGGAGAAGATGATGTCGGTAGCAGCAAAAGAAACGTTGATAAAATCAGTGGCACGGTCTATTTTGACATTTATAATGGGAGTTTTTAAACTACCAATGTTAGTGTGTGATGAGCTAACAAGGTTGATCAGGAGTTATTGGTGGAGAGTGGAGGAGGGGAGGCATAAAACTCATTGGGTTGCATGGGAAAATGATACGCCCAAAGAACCGTGGGAGTTTAGGATTCCGGAACATGCGGATGTTCAATCAGGCTTTGCTTGCAAAACAAGCGTGGAGATTGTTGGAGAGACCTAATAGTTTATGTGCCAGATTGCTTAAAGCTAAGTATTACAGAAGGGGAAACATACTGGATACGGTTTTTCTTGCCAATGCATCGCCGGCATGGAAGGGAATTTAGTATAGTTTAGAGTTGCTGAAAAAATGAGTCATATGGAGGATTGGTAATGGACACAAAGTAAATGTTTGGAGAGACCCATGGATCCCACGTTTAGGCCGATCGAGAGTGTCGTTATCGGTGAAAGGAAATTGTCGTTTTATAAAGGTTGCACACTTCCTCCTACCGGATGGGAGATGGAATGAAGAACGACTGCGAGAGTTCTTACCTTGCGTACGTCGAGGAAATTATGAAGATTCGGGTATCTTTGAGACAAACAGAAGATTTTCTGGCATGGGGTTTGGAGAAATCTGGGCTTTTCACAGTGCGGAGCGCATATCATCTGGGAGTGGATGAGCCATTGAGCTCGCAAGGGGGCATATCCACCAGCTCGAGACCTGATGGGGACAGACTTGTGTGGAAAATGTTTTGGAAGATTGGAGTACCGCAAAAAGTGAAGATCTGTGCATGGAAATTGATAGTTGGGGGCCTTCCAACTCGAGAAACAAAAAAGAACAGGCATATGGAGGTCCAAAGCCGGTGTCAGAGATGCGGCTGTGAAGATGAGGATGGGTACCACGCTGGTATTGCATGTCCATGGGCTGCGGCTTTGTGGGATGCAATGCACGATATCTGGCCAATTCTGGCGAAGGAATCCATAGTACACTTTGGCCCGGAGTGGATTTTTGATTTGCTGGTTACATTGACAGAGGAGGGATGCGAGCCCTTATGATGATTTGGAGGAATTGGCATAACCATAACGAAGTTATTCATGGGAAGAAAGAAGCACCAATTGAAGCGTCCCGGTTGTTTTTGCAGAGTTATGTTAACTCCTTACTGCAGATTAAATCAAATGATGGCAGATCATGCTAGAGGGGAGCAGGAGGAAACCTTCAGGGGAAGTGAAAAACCCTGAGTTGGCTAGATGGCCTAAACCACCAGAGAATTGGATTTCTGTCTCCGTAGATGGATCATATGACTCAACTCACAATGAAGCCGGAACGGGAGTAATTATTAGAGATGCCAATGGAGATTTTATATTGGCGGCTTGCAGATACTACGCTCATTGTGCTGATCCTTTTGAGGCTGAGGTACTAGCCCTCAGAGATGGCATCACTTTGGCATTGGAGTACACGGCACAAAACGTTATGTTCAAACAGATTGTGCAAATCTGGCCAAAGTAGTGAAGGAGAAAGGTTTGAACAGATCGCATGTAGGCCATCTAGTGAATGATATTAAAGAGTCTTTAGTGGAGGAGATGGAGCTTGAAGTTTATGTTATAAACAGATTGAATAATAGGGTTGCAGATCGTCTAGCTTGTATTTCGAGAGCGGAGCACCGTACTGACTTGTGTCTACAGGATGCTCCTGATGCTCTGGTAGACCTTCTGGCGGCTGATTGTAATCCTATCACCCTTTAATAAAACAGTTCGGTGCTTTGGATTTGCTGGCCCTCCCTCTGGTTGGGTGTCTGCTACCCTTTGGATATTTCGTGTCGTTTCTTCTCTTTTGCTTTTTAACATGAACCGTCTTCGTTGAACTCATATGGAAAATAATAGAGGTTGGCCCGGTGAGATGCACGGCGGTTCCTGCGTTGCCGTCAAACTCAGGACAATGTAAGAAAAAGGATGAGATGAAGAGATGTCATTGTTCTTGTCACGGGCTTGATCGAGCTCACGGTTGGATCACCTACAAGCAGGCTACAAGTATAGTATTTCCAAAGTCGGTATCAGGACAGCACACGCCCTCACCAAAGAATCATAGGTATTTCATTGCACCTAAACAAGAACTAAGCTGATAATGGTTAGTGAAATTTTTCTATATAAGGCGGGTTATTTTTGTACAAACGATACAAATAAATAGTG
Organism: Puccinellia tenuiflora; assembly: GCA_012064385.1. Lineage (NCBI taxonomy): Eukaryota > Viridiplantae > Streptophyta > Magnoliopsida > Poales > Poaceae > Puccinellia > Puccinellia tenuiflora. The sequence goes on along the minus strand of QRDG01000485.1, from coordinate 1,041,796 downwards.
AGATGGACGTAGTGATCTTGTAAGGCTACATGTCTTCAGCACCAAGCTGTGTAAGCACATGCATGACACACGTGATAATTTGAAGTGTGTATCAATGTATGAATCTGCATGTTGTGCTAGATGACACACGGGTCCCAAAGCCATGCTTCGAGCGTTCGTTACAGGCAGTGAGGCAGACCATATCTCTAGTCGTCTGATAAACGTAAAATCTGGGCACACGGGAGATTTTTAGAATAGGGGAAAGAGCACAGCAAGATGGACGACAGAAACCATTGCAAAGAAGAACGAATCCTTGAAGTGCTACAACGCCAGTCTTGCTACCCTACACAAAGCTTACACATGATTCGTTCAAAATGTCTTTTTCGAAATAACTTCCCGTCACATGTCCGCCAGGTCTCGTTTTCTTATCTGACGCTTGTGACTTGTCTTGCTTCACTAGTCGTAGTCAGCAGCACCCAAAAACGCGTAATCTGGGTCGGCAGATGACCCCAGCATAGGAATATACTCCGAACCTCTCACATGAACACCAAAGCAAGCTGAAACACATATATGCACAGCGTTAAAGGTCAGCAAATAAGTAGCAACGGATTTATCTCAAACATTGCAAGCCTGCAAAAACATAATTGCATCGGTCCACATATAAATGCAATATTAACGAACCGTAATAAGAGATGATACCACAAATGCAGATCTAAGTATTCATCTGAGATGGTTTGAACTAATTCAACACACGACAGATTACATAAAGAAACTGACAATGAGAATATTAACAAATAGGGAGTGCAGCGTGCTTTAAAAATAGAAATACAGAGTGATTAACAGAGAAAAAACGAAAAGTGCAGAAAGATAGGGCAATAGGCCCAATAATAACAGCATTAATAATACCGAAACAAATGCATAAAGATAACTGATTAGGTGGACTGTATAGCACACCTAAGTTATTCCTGATATGTCTGAACCTGGTGTGTTCGAAACTTAACTCCGCAAAAACAGAAGCAAAGCTTTAAATTGTAAATAAGGAATAAGCTGATTTCAACTATGCCTATTTTGCCGTGAGAAAGTTCGGAAGAGAAAAAAACTACACAAGCTTTTGTACCAAGTAAGTTCCTCATGTTAAAGAATCAAAATAATAAGCTAAGTGAGTCTCAATTATTATTTAAAACAAAATGTGCACGTAGTTTTCTTCATTTTAACAATGTCAAGGTAAAGACGCTTGTTTGGCAAAAGCAAATGGACATCAAGGGGTCCTTCCACATTATCCAAAATTCTAGAATAGTTCAGAGATTCTGCATCATCTTAAAACTGTGCACAGGCAAAAAATAATGTAACAATATGATCAAATTTTCATGTAAAAAAGACAGGTAGTTCCATTTACTCATATTTTTACATTGAAGCAGTCAAGCAGGTGCTCAAGTTATAACATGATGCACATCCTTGCATTTTTTGAACTTCTTTAAAGATGCACAGGTAGCTCAAGCCTAAACTCAAGAACCCACCCTTCCATCTACAACATCTACTCTCCATTCTTTTGTTTAAATTGTGAAGCGTAAGTTCAAACAGCAGTTTCACATAATATATTGAGGTACTGCAATAAATCATGAGCTCATGTCATGCACAATTAAGGTCACACCAAATGATTCTAGAGTACCACTAGCACATTTAAGGTCACACCAAAGAATAAAGTTCACATGCGAACTTAAATAACATAAGACTACGAAACCAACCCCAGTTCAAGTTGGGGTATCCTTAACATTACTAACAGAAAAACATCATCAACCATGCCAGTTTAATCATTGACAAACTCTAACATGATCATGAATTCATGATGGTTCTTGTTGAATAGAACAAATTGATTTAAAGATGAATATCCAGTGTCAAACACAAATAGGAGTACGGATTCTTCCATAACGGAACACATAAAAAAACTTGTCATTTATAAGAATGAAAATCATGCTTAAAGAAGTGTAAGACATTGTCTAATGCAATGTTAGCATCATTAGTCCTTACAGATAAGACCAACAGAGGACGACCATTTCACAACAATATAACCGGGCATCACATTTTCAGTTGAGAAGAACCTTCTTTTCAGACCGGCCATTCTAGCAACTACATACAAATCCCCTTTTTCTTAGCATCTATCGTTGGTAAGTACGAATCATCATTTAAGACCAGTCTGATAGTCTAAGGAACTAAGATGTGATGGATGTCAAAGAAAACCCTAGAATATTCCACAGTAACTCATATATAGTTATCTAGAAAACAAGATTATTAAGTATCATGCGTAGCCGATTATGCCTTAGTAATTTATGCATTTCAATAACTAATTTAATGAACAAAGAAGTGATCAACATTTTCATAACCTATAAACCACTCAGTCGACAAATTACTGCACCTCTTCATGGCGACACCTATATTTTGCCACTATGGCAAGATTTATTATGTTCTTCATGTTCTTTGCCATGGCAGGACATATATATGACATATACCGATATACGATATTCATCATGTTGGTATTTTTCAATTGATATCATGTCTAGTCTATTTGTTGTGCAAGTGTTTACCCACTGCTTTTGCTGATTAAATTCATCATTAGAGTGCATATTTCCTTACATTTAAGCACAGGGACGTTGTGCACAAACGTAAATTAGCTACTGTATGTGAGCACGTCCAAACCTTGTGTCAATATCTTATCTTTTTTTCTTGTCGTCTGCAGTTATTTGGCTAGTCAACTGTAAGGGCTGGCACTATGTAAAGCACGCATCAGATCAATTACAGGCAAGCGAAGGAAAATAACAAATAAGAGGTGTTTGCTTTGGTTTGAATGACGGTGACTATCGTTCAATCCTAGATCTGGGCCTAACCACTTGTTTGGTCTGCAGAACAGAATTGTTCTGTCCACCACCATTTCACCCCTCACAAGCACAAGACCAGTCTAAAATGAGGGATGGAACCGTTCCACCAATAGGTGTCTCTGTCCTAAACAGAGGCTTACACCCGCATTTACTTAGCATACATTACACAAATGAATCATCAGTAAATTTAATACTGCTGGGAGTGAAAGGAGTGATACCATTCTCAATTTTCACTACGCTTTGAAGCATAACCTCCATTTTCTTCTTCATCTCATTATTATCATCCATCAGTGGCACCAGAAGGGTCAGCTCCCTATAAATGTCACGTACAAATGAGCATATGTCTTTAGCATATTCAACTTCCCCATCAGATATACGGCCAATTGCAAGCCTCATTAGCTCCCCTGACAAATCAGCAACCTAAGACATTGGCAGCACAGAAATAGCATTAACTTCAAGCAAGCACACAAAAGCGAAAATGAGAATAAATAAACTATAGTTGTATTAGTATTTACCCCTAAAATATAGTCAAGCACGTTTATCTGCAAGGGCTCAACAGATTTATCACTTAGAGCTAGCAAAGAATCATTAATCTCATCTAGACTCAATAAAGTGCCAGTCTTGCAAAATCTACAAAATGTTGCAGCTTCGATATATTCTTGTACCTGCAACATTTATGACATATCAGACCCCTGGCCAAAGAAATGTAAAAAGACGATGTTGATACTAACACCAAAGGTATAGGCTCTTCTGAGCTTCCAGAAGTCGGTTCCTTGTAATTCTTTTACTAACTTTCCAATGTGTTGGTTAACCACAGAAGCAAGATCATTTTCTGCCTTTGAAAGAACTTCCTCCTTGTTATTTCTGCTGATCCTGGAAAGAACAATAGTATAAGAATACATGTGAAGTTTACCAGCAAATAAACTGGCAGGGCAGATTTAGGTTCACATAACTTAGCAGGTGTATTCTTTATTTGTAATTCTAAAATGTAGTCATGATAGAAGAAAAAATTTAGATGAGTATTTAATATTCTCTAGTGTTGTTAGTAAGATGGATAGTGGTGAGACTAAATGATAAGGAACCAAATGTAAGTTTGAACAATTCCTGGAGCTATCGACAATTTCTGCCTAGCAATGAGCTTACACGATGGACATGAATTTTAAGCTAAAATATTGCTCCTTATTATCACATTTGATTTGAAGGAAGCAAATACTTTAAACAACTTAACTCGTGCAGACTTCTGAGAATTGCAATAAATTTTGTCATTTTTTCCAACAAATAAATAGATAGATCGTGATACAGCTAGCACAACTGCTGATGCTGAAATCAAGTAGGTCCTAAGGCGCTGTATGATTACCTGTGGACTTGAAAGATGACTTTTTTGCTGTTCATTGTCACATCCCGACTTGCTTTCACTAGCCTTTCCCTTTTATCATTCTACAATGATAGAGAAGAGCATGAGATAATATAAAGCAATTAATTACCCAACAGAGTATGGAGAAACACATCCTATCACGACACAAGATCTGCTTTCAGTTTACAGAAGGAGGGAAACAATTCTAATGGAAAAATTTGTGGAAAGGAAGGTTTTGGGAAGACTTCCAGCATATAGTTCAGGGAGCCTTGAAGAGGCATAACGTTAAGTAGTAGATAATTTTACGCGGTTAATTCAGGCAAAATAAAATGGAATTGCAACTTTCCCATAATATTACAGACATCCACATGCAAATGTATAATGACAGGCACAATGCTCCTCACTAACTCGAAAACAGGGATGCTAAGAAGTCCAACTTCAACCAGGGAAGAGAAAAGAAAATACGGTTCACATCGACTGGGTAAATCGTTGAGCATCGCCTGCGGAGTACATCCAGGTTGTATAGGATTTTGGGTGTCGTTTCCTAACAGATCAGGTTGGTTGAACACCAGAGATCTTGGCACTCGAAATGTTCACCTTATACTGCATTTTGCTACGCTAATGTGACATCGTCATTGAAGTGGCCCCGTGCCTGATTCGAGATCAGCAGTCTGCAAAAATAGCAGGCGGCAAGCCACAGTCGTGGCTGTGGTCACTCACAGTTTTCGTTGGAATTTTTCCGAACATCTACCATGCAAGTGCCGACCTACATACAAAGATCTGCACTAACTTCCTCTCTTCGAGCGCATTGCACAGCACAAAAGAAACTCGGGAAGCGAAAGCATCAAGCCACGTCAAGGCTGCGGGTCGATCCAGGGTGGGGGGGCGGAACCAAGAAACGGGAGGAGCGGGCGCCCGCACGGAGTACTTACCAGCGCGTTGAGGTACTCGGCGTGCCTGGCGAACTCGGCCTTCATCGCGGAGCACCCCGCCGAGGCCGGAGGAGCCGCCGCGTCCGTGGCCATCGCCCTGAACCTCTTGGGCGCCGGGCCGGCGGGAGATGCTGGAGAGAGATAGAGAGCAGCAGACAGTGAGAGCGCGGAGAGGGAGCGGGGGAAGGAAGACGAAGGATGGAGGGAGGGGGTTGGGGAGTTACGCGAAGAAATGCTGCTGGGGTGAAGTGTTTTGCAGCCGGGCTGGGGCGCCGCCATGGTGATGGTGGCGGGGAGGGGAAGCCGAAGCAAGGAGGGGAGGCCGAGGCGGTGGCAGACGCGCAGGGGCACCATCTGGCCCGACCCCCGCCGTTCCGGTGCGGCACTTGAGGTCGCGTGGCCGCCTCTTTTCGTGCGAGCACTTGTGCAGATTGAACTGTTTTCTCGACGATTTACTGCTCGCTCAATTTCTTACTACTTACTAGCACATGTCGAGAAAAAAAATCAACTTTTTAAATAAAAATCTTTGTCAGAAACCACACTTTGTCCTAAAATTATGAACCCGTGTAAATCTAGACTCAGCTCGCCCAGTTTTCATGTTCTCCTCCAATAAAGCACGAGTGGAAGTGAAGTCCAACAGAAGCGTCACGGACTCATTTATCACTCTTTAAATTTCAACGATTTGTATTTATTAATTTCATGTACTGTAACTACCAAACCTATACAACACAACAGTCCACATACTCGATTCATTCAATTGATTAAAAGTACATATTAAAATTCTGCAAAAAGATAATTTTGTTTATCATACCACCATACCAAAAAAAAAAAATTTAAGGGAATAGAAACAACAAAGATGAAGTCATCACTACTTGCGTTAGTACATGAATCTCATAAATACGCTTTTAGGCCAAGCCATTCTTTGGTATTGTTTGTGTAAGCATACTTACAAGTACGTCTGTCAAATAACTTGCTCGACATCCTGCCCATCTGTTCGTCATGAGCGTAGGGCCGCAGCTCCTCGTCATGGACATGGATCGCGTCCGCGTGGTAGCCATGGTCTTCCTGCCTGTCGGCGCCGAGATGCACCCGTATTGCGAAGTTAGACTGCTCGATCCAATTGATTCAGCTAGATCTGTACGTGTATTATTGGCCTGACATATATTGTTGCATCTATCTCTTTAAATCGACCGCTCACGTGTGATTAATTCGTTTGTTCCTTGCACAGCCGCCGCCGGAGCTTTCGCGTAGCCGAGTCGTCTAAGGCCATGTACAGCGCAAGGCGCTTGTACAGGCGCTTAAGTGTCAAAAATAAATACCAATTAGATTGATTATCAGCTAAGCACCTGACTCCTCCAACGCTGGGCGCTAAATATTCGGTCGCTAGCGTACAGATCGCTGGCCAATCCAGTCGTGAGCGATAGGAAAACAAGCGCTAGCGCCCGGCGCAAGAACAGGCGTCGACGCAATCAGAAATCCCAGTCGCGAACGGGAATTGAGCGTAACTACCAGGAAATCGATCCTAACGCCCGCTGTAAGCGCCCCCGTTGTACATGCCCTAATGTACGTGGCCGCGGAGGCCATCTTGGGGACTTGGGAGGAGCTGAATCGCAACAGCGGCCACAGCGACCACACCGCACGCCGGTCTGCATACACTATGTCCGCAGGTGCCTTGACCCGGACCTCTATTGGCGCGAGCCGGCAATGTCGCCAGTACCTGGTCCTGTGGTCCAAGTCGTTTGGCCCTCGCCGCCGGGAGCGGCGAACGCCTACAGTCGGCGTAGGCGTAGTGGCAGAAGGAGGAGAGACAGTCATGTGGGTGGAGGACCTTCGTTCCCATGGCAGGCGATGGAGGCGACATGCGAGACCACGAGAGGCGACCGATCGGATCCACCGAGGAGCTAGGCTCGCCCGAGCTCTGTTCTCTCGTCCGCGCTGCGTGCTTTGTGCGTATTGCTAATTCTCAGGCACCTGTTTTTTTGTTAAGTCTCAGTCGATATGCTAAGCCGTTCGATCGTTCAAGATTCGTGCCTCCCGAACTGGCGAGGTGTGCGTGTTTTTTTACCCGTGTTTTGTATCATGTCTGCGTCTTGGGCCTTAGTAGGTAGTGAAAGTGCATGTTTGCCCCCATGCATGGTTTTGGTAATTAATGATAATCTCTATGGACTAATATTTGTATTGAGCTATATTTGTATGTGTCCATTAGCTTGCTTGTCTCCATTTGTTGGAGTCAAGGTCTTGCCTGTTCTCCATGTGTTGGAGTCAAGGCTTAGGGAAGAAGATCATTTTTTTGATCAAGGCCAAGGTGTTCGTCATCGAGAGAAAGGCCAAGTGAAGATATGCCGAAGGAGTGCTTTCCCCATCTTGGTGTATGGGGGAGCGTCATGCGAATCTTCACCAAGCAAGGCGCAATCAAGAAGTTGGTTCGCCTTGAGGAGACCTCAAGTGGATTAATGCGCAAGGCAAAGGTATGATCTTGATAGGGTTTTTATTTTACCGGTCTCATGATGTTTAGTGAGAGACCGGATTATAGGATAGATAGCCGTACTATCAAGAGGGGCTCTCGACCGAGTATCGTGATCGTATCGTTCGTGGAGAGCTCAAACCTTTGCATCCATGCAATCATCTTTATTGGTTCTTATTTGGATCTTATCGTGGTGTGGTCTTGGTGCTTGTTATGCTTGTCATGACAAAGCCAAGGTCACCGAAAACGGTTTGCATTTGCGTCTGCTCTTGTGTTTTCGGTAGTGGAGATTTTGCCGGTTCATTCGTGCGGAAGATTTATATCTTCCATCTCGTTGCAAAATCTCCATTGCTTGTTTGCCTTTTTCAAAGGTTGCTTTTGTTGTCCTCTTTCCAACAAAATTGGTTTTTACCTCTTTCGGACTTCAATTGCAAAAGATACGGCTTTTCCGGTTTTCAAAAAGGGAGGTTTTTCCCGGCATGTCCTTTTTAGACAGGTCAAACTCTCTCCTTGATTTCCTCCTCAAATGATGGACAACGATGTTTCTCTGCATGATCTTGTTGAACTCTTCGTTGCGATTCCAACGAGTCCAAGATCATCGAAAACGGAGTCCGGATGATTAAGTTATGTTTTTCTCGTACCGGTTGTTCTGCAGTTTTTTGTCCGGCGGTAGTACCGCTGGCGCAGCGGTAGTACCGCTCCAACCCGGAGCGGTGCCGCAGCTGCCCAGCAGTACAACCTCCAGCGGTAGTACCGCTGGTGCTACCGCCAGAGGTACCGTTGGGCAAGTTTTGGCTTCGGGTATGGGGTTCGGTACCTCAGCGGTTGCTGCCTCGTTCTACCGCTGGGATGGCTTAGCCCTTGCGGCTAAGTGTCCATCGGTAGTACACCGGTAGTACCGCCACCTGGGGTCAGCGGTACCTTCCACAGGGTACCGCTGTCGCTGGAGTCGGTTTACACGCGGTACCGGTCCACATACCTATAGCGGTAGTACCGCCGTGCAGTTTTTCTGCACATAACGGCTAGTTTTTGGGGGAGGCTATAAATAGCCCCCTTCTTCCCCCAAGTGCTGGTGGGTCGTTTTGCTCACTTGCTTTTCTCTCTCCTCCATTGTTGCTAACCTTGTGAGCTTGATTCCTCTCCATCCCTCCAATGATTATTGCCCAAACTTAGGGATTCAAGAGAGGAGATCTAGATCTACCTTTCCACCAATCAAATTCTCCTCTAAGTGAGGGGAACCTAGTGGATCTAGATTTGGGGTTGCTTTGTGTTCATCCCTTTGTTCTTCCTCTCTTATTCCCCCCAAAGCATTTGTTGCTTGGTTGGAATTTGAGAGTGAAGGACTTGTCCACCTTGTGTGTTCTTGCCTCTTGCATTTGTTGCATCGGGTTTCTCTCCCTACGGTGATACGTGAAGATCGACGTTGAGAGCTTGTTACTCTTGGGTGCATTGTGTTCCCAAGAGCTTGTTGCCTCTTGGGTGCATTGTGTACCCTAGACGGTTGGAGGTGCCGCGAAGACTTCGAGTTGTGAAGCTTCGGCACGAGTTTGGGAGCCCCCAATTGAGTTGTGGGTGTGTGCCCCAAGAGAAGTTGTAAAGGGCTTCGGAATCCGCCCCGAAGGATTCCGATAGTGGAAGGTGAACCAAACCTTTGGGTGCGGTTCATCGGAGAATAGGGTGAGGCCTTTGTGGCATCTTGAGTAGGCCTCTTGTGGCGAGCTCACACCCCTCCAACGAGACGTACTCCCTTAACAAGGAGGAACTCGGGAATACATCCTCGTCTCCGCGTGCCTCGGTTATTTCTATACCCGAGCTTTACTTATGCAATTTACATTGTGATAGCATTCGTGCTTGAAGTTCGTTTCTTGCTATTACCTTGTTGCTTTAATTGCTTAGCATAAGTTGTTGGTGCACATAGGTAACCCTAGCATATTAGGTTGTTGGCTTGGTAATTTAAACACATAGTTTTATTCCGCAATTATCAAACCCCTAATTAGAAAAAGTGTTAATCGCCTATTCATCCCCCCCCCCTAGGCGACATCTCGGGCATCGTTTGTTCTTTCAATTGGTATCAGAGCCTCGTCTCTCTTGTTTGGCTTTACCGCCTAGAGAGTAAAGATGTCGTCTAGTGATTTAGTGCACAATTCCATGTCTATATTCAATGGCACAAATTTTAATGTTTGGAAAACTCATATGCTTAGACACTTACGGGTCTTGGACCCCAATATTGAGCGTATCTTAGATATAGGTTTTTCTCCTCCGAAGGACTACGAAAGTACGACTTTAGAGAATGAGAAAAACTTATATCTAGATGCTCTAGCTTCTAATGAGTTTTGCAAATTTGTGAGTGTTGTAGTTTTCGAGTCAATCATGCCTCTCCGGGATGCTCATGAGTTTTGGACCAAGCTTCAAGATAAATATGGAGTGTCCAACTCTATTGAGGATGATTGCTCTCCCTCCACCTCCGGCCGTGACGAGTTCTCGTCTTCGTCTACTTCACCAAAATGTGGTAAGCCACAATCCAATGTAACGGTGAGTAGTGATAGGCTTTGCAATTTGGATAGTGAGCTCGTTGTTGATGATCAATTATCTCTATCTTATTACAATGCTTCATCTTTGGACATAAACACACATAGCACCACAAATGATTTACATGCTAGTGTTGATTGTCCTCGCATATCATCTAAAACTTGCTTCGATGAATCTCTTTATGATATGCTTGCTTTATCTTGTTGCCATGATAAAAATGTTTGTGTTCCCTCTAAATCTTGCATTGATAATAATGTAGAGGAAACCAAATTTGCTATGCAACAAGATATGAACTTAGGTAGTTCAAAAATTAATCTTTCCTCTTTATCCACCTATCATTGCCTCATGGCTAAATCTTCTTCTAGCAATGATAATAATAATGATGATAATAATGATGAAGAAGATGATGTTGAAAAGGTTAATGCTATGCTTCAAAATAAAGGTCTAGTGATTCTTAAAGCCCTTCCTAGCAATAAAAGTGCCCAAGCTAACCTCTTTTGAAATCATGAGCACTCTTATTCAGCGTGGGGAAACTATTGAGGCTTTGCAAGCTAGCCTTGAAGAAAAGGGTAAGATTGAAAGGGATGATGCTATGGAGAAAGCATCGTTAGAAGATGCTCTTGATGAAGAGCAAGGGACTCGTGCTTCTCTTGAGGAGAAACTAGATTCTATCGAGGAGTCTCATAACGATATAATTGCTAAAATCGTTAAAGAACGTGACCATGCCATTGCTAAATATAAGGTCACGAAAATAGAAAATGCTAGATTAAATGAAGAACTTGCTAAGATTTCTTCTTCCATCCCTAATGTCAATGATGCTTGTGCTACTAACTCCATTTCTTGTGAAGCATCTACCTTGAAGGAGAATGTTGAGCTAAGAGCTCAATTTGAGTTGCTAACTAGCAAGTATGAGGAGTTGGAAGCAAATCATGAAAAGCTATCTAGCTCTAATGATGAACTTCTTGCTTCCTATGCTTGTCTTAAGTTAGCTCATGAGGCCATCACTACAAAGGTAACATCAAGTGAGCCTCATGTGGATATTAGCACAACTTTAATTAAAAATGCTATATTGCCATGTGCTAGTCCTAGTAGTTCATCCACTAAAAATGTTGGTACATCATGTGATGAATTACTTGCTTTGCCTTGTTGCTCTAACAATGATGCATCTACCTCCTCTAGTACTTGTGTTGTCACTAACCATGTAGAGAAGAGAGGAGAGCTCAAGGCCCAAGCCACTTCTTTGAAGAAAGGTTTGGAAAAGCGTCATGAGGGGAAGAGGGAACTTGACAACATGTTGAGTGTGCAACAATCCCCAAATGACAAGAGTGGACTTGGATTCAACTCCAACATCAAGAACAAGTCCAAGGTTGAGAAGAAGAAGGGCCAAGTTCAAATCAAGAATCCGGCCAACATCATTTGCTTCAAGTGCAAGCTAGAAGGGCATCATGTTCGTGATTGCCCAATGAAGAAGAAGAAGCCTCTTAGTGAGAAGCAACTAGGGAAGCGGCCTCTTGTTCAATCTCGTGCTCAACCACGGGTTGAACAAAGACCACCTCCTAAGAAGACTCAAGTCAACGCTCCTCAAGTTGAGAAGCCTATTAAGAAGAAAGAGAAGAGTCGGTGTTGCTACCTTTGCCGTGGCAAGGGTCACTTTGCTTCTTCATGCACCGTCGGTAACCCATCCAACCCTATCATAATTGATGATATTTATTCTCTTGGGAAGGATAGAAGTGGCAATGTGTTTGCCAAGTTTGTGGGAGCTCAAAGTGGTGTCAAGAAACGCACCATTTGGGTTCCCAAGCCTATTGTGACTAACCTCTTAGGACCCAACTTGGTTGGGGACCAACAAGCTTCAACTTGATCAATAGGTGTTTAGTGGAGGACATTGGTGACTTGGTTATTTTTGAAGAATTAAGGGATCTTCATGGGTTTATTTCTCAAGCCAAGTCAATTGGATTATCACATATCTATCTCATATCCAATTCTTCCTCCTTGCGGTAACTTGTATTTAATTCATATATTCATTGAAAGTTGCTTGCTCCCTTGCATGTGTTAGTTTTGTTCCTAGCATGTGTTTGTATGTGATATGCTCCTTTCTTACTTATCTTGTTATTCAAGGTGGTGTATGTTAGTTGTGTATCATGTATGTGTAATTTGGGTGTTGAGCTTTATTGAATCTTGTGTGGATTTCATTTGGCTCTTTGAGATATTAATGGACTATCCCATTTTGGGGGAGTGAAATGCATTGTGCACTTCACAAACCTAAAAATGTGTGTACATGAAGGACACCACCTAGTATTGATATTTCAATATTATCTAGCTACTATGTGGTATGTCATATTCATGAGAAATTCAAATTCTACATGTCCATTAATTTCTCTAGTTGGTTTTATTTGCCTCTTGTTTAAAAATAAAATGAATTATCTCATTATGGGGGAGTAATAAGCTATGTGCATATTACAATCCCATAAAAATGTGAACATTTGAGGTTTGCCACTTAGAGTTGATATTGTACATTATCCATTTCCTATGTGGCATGTTTACTCAAACAAGTTCCAATTTTCCTTTGTGGTTACCCTTTGGTTCTTGTTTGTGTGAGGTTGCTTGGTGTGGTTTTTCTCTAATATGCATTTCCATATATTATGTGAGAAACCATTTGTTTCCGTTTATTCTAACCATGGCTTTGCCGGTTGGTTCGAATAATTGAAACTACCAACAAACCTCTTTAAAAATGGTGTTTTAATTCCTATCTTTTGCCATTTGCTAGTTTGTGGTGGAGTTGGTCTTGTACATCATTCCTTTATACCACCAAGAAATTTCTCCATATACTCCTTGTTCATGACATGTGATTCTAGTAATTGTGGTGGATTTTGTAGATCATCTTCACATTGGCACTTGCCTTTAAATTGCTCTATTTATTGCCCTCTTTGCCTCTTGCAAGGATCCTATCTTTCAACCGGTAGTGCTTAGTGTTTTAGATAAAATATGGAGAGTAATGATCCCTTGTGCATGTGTTTTGTATTCAAATGCAAATATATAAGATAAGGCATAAATATTGGGGGAGCATTCCTTTTATTTAGAACACTAACCTATCTATCAATTTTTGATCCTTTCAATTGGCATTTGTTTCTTTATCTTGTGTTGGTACCTTCAATTGGTATTAATTGGAATTTAATATCTTCCCATAGATATTTGTTCCAATTAATATTTTTTGTGGGAGTCTTGATACCTTTGTTGCCTTATTTTCCTTTACTTGATTTCGGTCAAGTATCACCCTCCTTTTGGTATCTTTTCTCCTAGTTGATTTTTTTTGTTTTTAATTGGTATCTTATTTTCAATTGGTGTCTTTTCAATCATGTGTTGTTTGATTTGATTCCTATTGATATCACACTTCATGTGTTGATTTGGAGTTTGATATAATTTGGACAACGTTTAGTGTCACACTCTTGTGTGCTCTCCTCTTGGTTTACTTGGTGTTTTTGTCCAAATTATATCTCGTTTGGATCTTGAAAGACTTTGTATGTATATCCTTTAACATTTATATTATATCACATGCTAGTCCTTTTAGTTCCAATATATAGGGGATACTCCACCGAATCCTAAATCGGCTAAGATGTGCATGAAATTCAATTTCATATCTATATGCACATATTTACGTGGAGTGCTTCCTATATATTGTAGTTTAACTAACTACTATGGGACCCAATGAGTTTGGGAACCATTTTGTACTCTAATTGTGTTTTAGGTACAATGGAGATGCATTGGATGCTTGCCTCATTCATAAGGAAGGTGTTCTCACCGTGTGATTGTCGGAGTCAAGCTTTGATGACAAACCAACTCTCATCATCTTCATCTTCAATGCATCTCGGTAACAAGTATCTATCCCATGAATACCTTTCTAGTATTCAACCTTGTGTAGGTTGCCTCTTGGCATGAAAGCTCTTATGTGCAATTGTTGTGGTTTTGGCTTTTTCCTTCACTTAATATATCTTTGTGATATGTGTGTTGAATTTGCAAAAACCTTTCTTCAATTGATATTATTTCCTTGTGATACTTGTTGCCTATTTCAAAGCATCTCCACTATCTCTTGTTCCCTTAGTGATATGTGTGATGCATTTGATATATTTGAAGTCCATTTATGTACAATGAGATAAATTTGAGCTATGTGCTATGCTTTTAAGCAACAATCTCATTTGTATATTTATGACTTCCTTTTTGGATACCTTGTTATCTTTTTCCCGGACCATTTTGTATGTATATGTTTCTTAGCGGATGTATATCTTCAATGGTTTGTCTAATAAGAAACCTATACATATGAGAGAGGTCATCTTTTAGTTGGTATCCTATTTCTTTTGAGCCACCTTGTTTTTCATCTATAATTCTTTGGTGGTTCCAAATTTGTCTCATGAGTGCTTATCTTATTGTTTATTGGTATCTTTGCACACTCATGTATTTTTGAAGATCTTTGACTTCATGCCTACCATGGTGAGCATGTTGAATTTTATTGGCTAAATGCTCTCACTAGCTTTTGGCATTTTCAATTGGTTTTAGTTTCCAATTGGTATCCCTAAGCTTGTGAATATATTTCTTTAAAAGATCTCTTTATCTCGGTTGGGCCTATCTTATGTTGAATTTTTGAAAATTGGTATCTTTTTATGGCTCAACCACATCTTTGCTGCAAGTGCTATGATTTGCTTTTGCATTATGCACAATTGCACTTGTTGAGTGTTCTAGATGATTTTGGGGGAGTGAGGATTCCATACTTGTGCACTCCTTATTTGTGCATGAACATTGGGGAGCTTCTCCGTTTTTATTTAGAAATCTCACTTTGGATCTGGTTGATTGCTTTTCTCCTTTGTGGAGATGTTTAAAATGGTTTCATCTTCTTTTTGCAATCTTTGGATCCTCAATATAGTTTGATTTCCTCTAATTATTCGTCAATGAATAAGTGCATTTGATTTCACTCATATCTTGAGTAATGCACACCTTTATGGAGGAACTCATATTATATTGGCTCTCTAAATTTTTCTTCCCATTTCGGCAATCGATGCCAATGGGGGAGAAGTTTAGAGGGTTTAAGGGAATTTGGATTTTATGCTTTTGTTGCATTTGCCCTTAATGCGCTTTGCATTCTTGCTTGTCTGTCATGCAAGGATGCTTTATTCATTATATAAACCCTCTTAAACGGGATTGTCATCAATTACCAAAATGGGGGAGATTGAAAGTGCATGGTTGCCCCCATGCATGGTTTTGGTAATTAATGACAATCTCTATGGACTAATATTTGCATTGAGCTATATTTGTAGGTGTCCATTAGCTTGCTTGTCTCCATTTGTTGGAGTCAAGGTCTTGCCTGTTCTCCATGTGTTGGAGTCAAGGCTTAGGGAAGAAGATCATTTTTTGATCAAGGCCAAGGTGTTCGTCATCGAGAGAAAGGCCAAGTGAAGATATGCCGAAGGAGTGCTTTCCCCATCTTGGTGTATGGGGGAGCGTCATGCGAATCTTCACCAAGCAAGGCGCAATCAAGAAGTTGGTTCGCCTTGAGGAGACCTCAAGTGGATTAATGCGCAAGGCAAAGGTATGATCTTGATAGGGTTTTTATTTTACCGGTCTCATGATGTTTAGTGAGAGACCGGATTATAGGATAGATAGCCGTACTATCAAGAGGGGCTATCGACCGAGTATCGTGATCGTATCGTTCGTGGAGAGCTCAAACCTTTGCATCCATGCAATCATCTTTATTGGTTCTTATTTGGATCTTATCGTGGTGTGGTCTTGGTGCTTGTCATGCTTGTCATGACAAAGCCAAGGTCACCGAAAACGGTTTGCATTTGCGTCTGCTCTTGTGTTTTCGGTAGTGGAGATTTTGCCGGTTCATTCGTGCGGAAGATTTATATCTTCCATCTCGTTGCAAAATCTCCATTGCTTGTTTGCCTTTTTCAAAGGTTGCTTTTGTTGTCCTCTTTCCAACAAAATTGGTTTTACCTCTTTCGGACTTCAATTGCAAAAGATACGGCTTTTCCGATTTCAAAAAGGGAGGTTTTTTCCGGCATGTCCTTTTTAGAGAGGTCAAACTCTCTCCTTGATTTCCTCCTCAAATAATGGACAATGATGTTTCTCTACATGATCTTGTTGAACTCTTCGTTGCGATTCCAACGAGCCCAAGATCATCGAAAACGGAGTCCGGATGATTAAGTTATGTTTTTCTCGTACCGGTTGTTCTGCAGTTTTTTGTCCGGCGGTAGTACCGCTCCAACCCGGAGCGGTGCCGCAGCTGCCCAGCAGTACAACCTCCAGCGGTAGTACCGCTGGTGCTACCGCCAGAGGTACCGTTGGGCAAGTTTTGGCTTCGGGTATGGGGTTCGGTACCTCAGCGGTTGCTGCCTCGTTCTACCGCTGGGATGGCTTAGCCCTTGCGGCTAAGTGTCCACCGGTAGTACACCGGTAGTACCGCCACCTGGGGTCAGCGGTACCTTCCACAGGGTACCGCTGCCGCTGGAGTCGGTTTACACGCGGTACCGGTCCACATACCTATAGCGGTAGTACCGCTGCTCCAGCGGTAGTACCGCCGTGCAGTTTTTCTGCACATAACGGCTAGTTTTTGGGGGAGGCTATAAATAGCCCCCTTCTTCCCCCAAGTGCTGGTGGGTCGTTTTGCTCACTTGCTTTTCTCTCTCCTCCATTGTTGCTAACCTTGTGAGCTTGATTCCTCTCCATCCCTCCAATGATTATTGCCCAAACTTAGGGATTCAAGAGAGGAGATCTAGATCTACCTTTCCACCAATCAAATTCTCCTCTAAGTGAGGGGAACCTAGTGGATCTAGATTTGGGGTTGCTTTGTGTTCATCCCCTTTGTTCTTCCTCTCTTATTCCCCCCAAAGCATTTGTTGCTTGGTTGGAATTTGAGAGTGAAGGACTTGTCCACCTTGTGTGTTCTTGCCTCTTGCATTTGTTGCATCGGGTTTCTCTCCCTACGGTGATACGTGAAGATCGACGTTGAGAGCTTGTTACTCTTGGGTGCATTGTGTTCCCAAGAGCTTGTTGCCTCTTGGGTGCATTGTGTACCCTAGACGGTTGGAGGTGCCGTGAAGACTTCGAGTTGTGAAGCTTCGGCACGAGTTTGGGAGCCCCCAATTGAGTTGTGGGTGTGTGCCCCAAGAGAAGTTGTAAAGGGCTCCGGAATCCGCCCCGAAGGATTCCGATAGTGGAAGGTGAACCAAACCTTTGGGTGCGGTTCATCGGAGAATAGGGTGAGGCCTTTGTGGCATCTTGAGTAGGCCTCTTGTGGCGAGCTCACACCCCTCCAACGAGACGTACTCCCTTAACAAGGAGGAACTCGGGAATACATCCTCGTCTCCGCGTGCCTCGGTTATTTCTATACCCGAGCTTTACTTATGCAATTTACATTGTGATAGCCTTCGTGCTTGAAGTTCGTTTCTTGCTATTACCTTGTTGCTTTAATTGCTTAGCATAAGTTGTTGGTGCACATAGGTAACCCTAGCATATTAGGTTGTTGGCTTGGTAATTTAAACACATAGTTTTATTCCGCAATTATCAAGCCCCTAATTAGAAAAAGTGTTAATCGCCTATTCATCCCCCCCCCCCTAGGCGACATCTCGGGCATCGTTTGTTCTTTCAATTGGTATCAGAGCCTCGTCTCTCTTGTTTGGCTTTACCGCCTAGAGAGTAAAGATGTCGTCTAGTGATTTAGTGCACAATTCCATGTCTATATTCAATGGCACAAATTTTAATGTTTGGAAAACTCATATGCTTAGACACTTACGGAAAACTCATACGGCTTGTTCTACCCAGGTACTGTTCCGCCGCCCGCTACGTTGATTTTTCTGAGCTTGTAGTTGCTGGCGCCGGTGGGCGTGGATGGCGGATCAGAGATGGGAAAGGGGAGCGGCGAGGATGAGAGGTCGGAGAAGATAGTAGAGCGCGGCGAGCGGGGTACGTTAGAGATCGAGCGGGATGTCGAGTGGGAGGGATTGGGGGAGCGGCTGTCTGTCGTACTCTGCCGGAAAGGGTAGTCGTTCTCGACGACGGCGAGATGACCTAACTGCGCGGCGATTTCGGATTTCATGAGCTTGGACTTTCAAACAGAAGGCAGATTCATCGTTTTACATATGTGTTTGTGATGTAGTTCTAAAGATTTTGGATCTGGGTTGTCATGTAGACCGATTATTGCTTGCGTGTGATGTGCTCCAATTAGTGTGGCCGGTTTCCACAGATTCGTTAGCTTTTCTGTAGTGTTTGTCTTGGTTGTTTTGATTAGCTGGTTCATTTCTTGGATGTGTTTTTTATTACAGTTGAATGGATTAACGTGGCTGCTCCTTCAATCTCTACAGCTGTGCCGTCAATAATCCATTCAACTGTCATAAGAACATCCGGTAACTGAAGAAAGTGTGGTAGATGAAGAAGCGGCCATCACCAGCCGCCATGATCTTAGTACACACCGTATCCGATTCACACTATGGCTGCAAGGGTTTTGTCTGAGCGCGAGTGACAAAGAGTAGTAGAAGGGCTGATGGTATTGTGCGATTTCTTGTAAGGTGGTATGTGGTATGCTTGTGGGGTTTTGCATTAGACTGACTCAAGTGAGTTTATTTTGCGGTAGTCTTGTACCATGTTTATTGGTGGTAGCGTGCCTTTTCTGGTGGTTTGTTAAAATTGATCAAGTTTGAGAAATAGTTGCCAAACAGAAAGGCGTATCCTGGAGAGGTGACTAAGGGGGAAAAACTATATTTGTTGATTTTAAGTAAGCAATCTTTTACTGTTGTTTGTTAATTTTGGCTATTTTTCTTTGACGGGGGAGGATGTGAACTTGCTATGCACTGACAATGTTGTACAACTTTTTTCTCCCATGATGATGATGTTGCTCCCTAGTAGGTGTTGTGAAACTTTTTCTGGCTAGTGTTGATTGGTAGTATGTAGTTTGTGCTTGGTCCCATGGTGTAGCATTGTGCTCTAGCTCTTGCAATCATTGTCCACCTATCTACTGCAGTGATGCTTGTCCTTATCTCATTTACCTATCTACTGTAGCATGGTGCATTGTGTGCGACTTATTTAACTCATATATTTTTTGTTTCTCCTACTTGTTATGTAGTGAGGGATATACGTTGGTTGTTTGTTCCATGGAAAATAACAAAGCCCAAGTTGATAGCGCTGACGAGGGTGCAACTGACAGTGATGATGAAATAGTTCTGTTACAAGCAGTTAGTAAGATTGTGGGTATTCTTATGTGCATATCTCTACTATCTAAAAAAAATGGAGTGTTCCTTCGTCAACCATCCCACCAAAATCTTTCGTCAACATTGGTTTTTTTCGTCCAGCCTCTCCCACCCGTCCTCCGTCGTCACACTTTGGTCGCGTCAACCACTAATCTCCTCGCGTTAATCGCTAAATTTGTGCAAAATCAGAAATGCGGGTCTGTCGTCCCTATTACTCCGTACGTTTCTTCTACAATCATGTATGTAATCGCTGGCATTTGCTCCCCGACATATTTCCCTTCCTGGTCTCATTTATGAAGCCCCACAATCTTCTGCCCTTCTCCTCCAATTCTTTCTCTCTCTTTGTGATGCCAATGCACCAACACCAGCAGCGGAACGCCAGCGCGAACGTAAGCACCGCCCGCTCCGGCCACCACCGCATCTTCCCCACCGCTTTGACACCTGCTCTCTCTTCCGGAGGCGGCAAAAGTGTGACGGCGGCCTGAAATCGCCCGCGGTGGGTCATCGCGGCGGCGCACGCTCTGGGTCGGCCTATTCGGGAACGCTCTGGTCTCCCCGAATCCCTTCGATCCGGCTCCACCCAAGCGATTCCCGATCGAGACGATAGCATCCGGATGGGGCCCGGTTGGAGGAGGTACACGTGCGGCGACGTCATGGCATCGGTTGCAAGGTCCTAGCGGCGGCAGAAAAGTCTTGAAGGCGGCGGCGACCACGACTCCTAGCTGCTTGAATCGGGTGGCGGGGAGCTTGTAGCGGCGACGGCGAGCTCCAGGCTGCGGCCTCGAGCTAGGCCTCGATTGGATCTGCCTCCCATGACGGGATCCTCGATGAGATATGCCTCCCCTGTACCAGGTATTCAACCATAGCGAAAGTGATTCGATTCGTGCAGTAAGAGTTTGATGTAAAAATAATATAGGGTATGACCGCACATGGTGCATATATACAATTAGACCACCACTTTTCATTTTGTGTCGGTTTTGAGCATGGATTCTTGGAACAAAGCTCCTGTTTGTGTTTAGATTTCCATTGTGTAGTTGTTCCTTGGGGAATTTGGATCATTGTATTGCTGTTTTTAGTTTGTCCTCATGGTTTGAATACGAGTAGGTGACATTGTTATGGACTGGTTGCTCTGCTTTCGCCATTTGCTCTCAGAGGGGTCTGTAAACTGCTGTTAATTACACAGAGGACTTCATTTACTCATGAAAAAAGAGTTAAATGCTACTGTATATATATTTGTATCATTTGTTATGATTATGTTGAATCCGAATGTTTTTATTATTTATCATTTTTTGACTCATGGGTTACTGTAGGAGAACAGTTCTATTCTCCTGTTCCAGGATAAACTTTAGGAATTCCTTGGAAGGAGTGATCTGGATAAGCACCTTGATGCTGATGAGGCAATTGTTCTTGGTGCCTCCCTGCATGCTGCTAACTTAAGTGATGGAATTAAGTTGAATCGTAAGTTGGGCATGATTGACGGTTCTAATTATGGTTCCATGATTGAAATACATGGCCCAGATTATGTTAAAGATGAAAGTATCGATCGAATTACTGGTGCCGAGGATGAAGAATTAATCAACCTTATACTTATACTCCTACTTTTGAATAAACTTTTCCTGTTGTTTGAAAAAAAAACTGAACAAGTTTGTTATTTGTATAGTTTCAGGTCCATCTTCTCTAATCGCATTCATACAAGTTGCTATGGCAAAACTTCGATCTCTCTCTGCTATGGCAAAACTTCGATCTCTCTCTCTGTATGGCAAAACTTCAGAACTACCTCCAGGTGTTTCTTGACACAAGTTTGCAGCGTATTCCATATCACGTCTGGCAGATGCCAGTGAAAAGTCAGTGAGCATAATGCTTATGTTATTTTGGTGTGCATTGTCTCAATTATCAACTATCAAGATCTTCGTACAGAAAATTGAACAACCACAATGGACCTTTATGCGAACCAATATTTATTGTGAGAATTCCATCTGTGAGGTTTGTAGACATATGGTCATGTCAATGGAACCCATTCCATCTAAAAGACATATGCTCCAGCACATAGAAAATTAAGTGATACTTGCCATTGCCGTTGTACAGTGCATCAATTTAACCACGTGCATTTTTTAACTAGGTTTGGAAGCCGCAATTTGTATAGGCCCATCAAAGCAATCTATCAGTGTATCCTCTTGATCTTTGTTTTCTTGTGTCATTTATTATAGTTTGCAACTCTGTTGTGTTGAAATTAATTGCTACAACATTATTAAATCAAATTTAGTCTTCATGCTCTTATGGTGATTATCATCCCAATATTTCTTTTCAAATGTTATGTCATAGTGCAGATTTTCATACAACTGAAAATATTTTTGGGTTGTAATCATTACCAGGTTGCACTGAAAGTAATTTCCATGTTCCACTTCAGCTACCGTTCCATTGAAATCATTTATTGGCGAGCGATATTGCATGTGTCACGGATCTAAGAATTTTTAAAGTTTGCCGCTTCTCCGTGGTGAGTCTTCCCCATTCCCCCTTCTGTTCAATTTGGATTTCATTTATTCATCCTACTGTTATTGGTGCCATATATGCATGCATCGAAGTTGTGCGACCTTCCGAGGACATGTCTTAGTTGAGGAGAATAGAGTTCTGAAAATAGACAGGTGCACATCAACGTGCTATTAGCCTAAGCTGTTCGTTTACATCTCCAATTAATGGTTTTCTATGTGGAAAGTGAGTAGTGTTTTGGCTACTGTAATTTTTTAACTAACTGAATCATGCATCCTGTCTCCTTGGCCTGGTGTAAAAAAAAGCTGGTTTAAGATTTTACAAAGGTGACTTGAGTTGTCACAGAACACCTGAAATATGGCAGAAGTTACACTTACGTGATTCGTTGTTTTGTATCTGATGTTTTCTCCATTTTTATATTCTATTGTGTCCTAACTTCCTTTGGTCACTTCTTGATCACGATATTGACTTTTCCATGTATTTTAGTAGATCTTTTTTGCGTTTGCAACAAAGCTGGGAGTCTGCTTCATATCAGATCAAAATGTTTATAGTTAGTTCAACACTAGCAAAGCAAGTTCATATGTTCTCATGTGCAAACTGCTCCAAGCCATGTACCATTTTTCATGTTGTTTGTACGATTATCTTAGACTAACTATTAAATGTTGAGAGAGCAGATAAATTTTTTATGCTCTGACAATTTTAAGAACAAAGTTTGAATGCGATTAGAGAAGATGTCACCTACATTGAGTATTCTATTGTGGCTTTGACAAAAGGATAAGGGTTACCGGCAGAAGATCATACGAGCCATTATAATTGGTATTCAGTTGGTCTTTATTTCTTATCCTAATGCGATAACTTTTGTAAGTGCGGATTTGTGCCTCAGCCCGACGCTTTGCAGTGTCCATGTTCTCGTAGAGTAAACAAACCTTTGTCCACATAAATCATCAAGTTTAAAATTGTTTCTGCTAATGATAGATGCATTTTGTCAACTAACTGATAGTTTGTTGAACTGAGGGCATTGTTCAATTAGTGACGGCAAGATGTATCGTCACTTTTCGAGAATGCAGTTACATCTTTTATAATTTGGTGAATAACAGTACCATTGAAATAAGAGTTTGATTTTATGGTTCTTTTTCTGCATTTGATAGGCCATCTGGAGCAGTTTTTCACTAGAACTCCATGTAGAGTCTTCTTGCTTCTTGAATGAGAACAATCTCAGATGAAGAGAAGAGGTGCACACCCGAAGTATGGAGCTCATGTTGGTCTCTATGTTATTATGTCTTGATTTGCCTTGCAGAATACATGTTGCTATTGTACAAAGGTGAGAGATTTTCATATGTAAAGGCTTTGCATGCACTACATGAGCTTCACATACCCTCCTCTGACCGACGTGCAAATCTATTTGTACTTGAGGATGCCATCTGAGAAAATACATGTGATTACTTGGCTAATACGAGTTGGAACTGTAACTGTTACTGGTGTAACTATTGCAGGCATAGGTTAAGTTCAATAAATACATTAAAAAATATAATTTATAAATGCACATTAACATAGTGGTAGAGAAATATGATTCATAATTTCTCCTACTTGTAATGAATCTACCTGTCATTTTATTAATACAATATGTTCCTTTTGTTGATGATCATGCTGTACAGTGTCGTTTACTTCATTTTTTCTATTAGAATGTGGTTTAAAAAATACAAATTGTGAATATATTTGAAAATGTTCATAAATTGTTTTGTTATCATATTGGTTCCTCATTACATATGATTGTTAGCGGCATCCTACACCTACTTGATCAATTAATATCTGATTTGATGATGAGTTGCTGCTATGCATTCTAGAAGGAAAATAAATAAATGCGTCGTTTATATCTGTTTTTTTTTTTGCTAGATCCTTGTTTGCTAGGCATATGATGTCGAATTATCTGAAGTGAAAATCTTAAGTGGCCATGTTTACTATTTACATGGACTGAGGCAACACATGGTTATAAAACTTGACAGTGATTATATTCAACACGATTATTGCTGAACCATTAGAATATGTATGTCCACGTTGCAACGCACGGGCATTTGGCTAGTTCATTATAAGCAGCACTGTTTGAGTTGCAACTGGCT
Source organism: Puccinellia tenuiflora (assembly GCA_012064385.1). Taxonomy (NCBI): domain Eukaryota; kingdom Viridiplantae; phylum Streptophyta; class Magnoliopsida; order Poales; family Poaceae; genus Puccinellia; species Puccinellia tenuiflora. The sequence continues at coordinate 1,017,828 of QRDG01000485.1, read as the reverse complement.
ACATTTTTTAGTTGCAAATTTTCAATGTCAGAGTTTGAGCACCTAAGTAAACCTAGTTGCACATTACTAATTCATGTGTGCAACTGGTTTTACGTTTGTTGTAATTTTCAGAAATTTTTTATGCAACTTAACCTAACCAGTTGCACATTTCTATTTGGTGTGTACAACTAGTTAGATTAGTTGCGCATTTCTTTCTATTTTCTGAAGCTAACCGACCAGTTGCAAAGTTCTAAAAGATTTATGCAACTGGCTACATTTTTTTCAGTACCAATTTATTACTGTCAGAGTTTGAGCACCTAAGTAAACCTAGTTGCACATTACTAATTGTTTTGCGCAACTAATCTATATTTGTGCAACTGGCTACATTTTTCAGTTGCAAATTTCCAATGTCAGAGTTTGAGCACCTAAGTAAACCCAGTTGCACGTTACTAATTCATTTGTGCAACTGGTTTTACCTTTGTTGTAATTTTCAGAATTTTTTGTGCAACTTAACCTAACCAGTTGCACATTTCTATTTGATTTGTGCAACTGGTTAGATTAGTTGTGCATTTATTTGTATTTTGAGAAGCTAACCAACCAGTTGCAAAGTTCTAAAAGATTTATGCAACTGGCTACATTTTTTTCAGTATCAATTTATTACTGTCAGAGTTTGAGCACCTAAGTAAACCCACTTGCACATTACTAATTATTTTGCGCAACTGGTTTTACTTTGTTGTATTTTTTCAGATTTTTTATGTGCAACTTAACCTAACCTAACCAGTTGCACATTTCTATTTGTTTTGTGCAACTGGTTAGATTAATTGCGCATTTCTTTCAATTTTGAGAAGCTATCCAACTAGTTGCAAAATTCTAAAATATTTGTGCAGCTGGCTACATTTTTCAGTTGCAAATATTCAATGTCAGGGTTTGAGCATCTAAGTAAACCCAGTTGCACATTACTAATTCATTTATGCAACTGGTTTTACTTTGTTGTTTTTTTTCCAGAAATTTCTATGTGCAACTTAACCTAACCTAACCAGTTGCACATTTCTATTTGATTTCTGCAACTGGTTAGATTAGTTGCGCATTTATTTCTATTTTGAGAAGCTATCCAACCAGATGCAAAATTCTAAAAGATTTGTGCAACTGGCTATATTTTTCAGTTGCAAATATTCAATGTCTTAGTTTGAGCACCTAAGTAAACCTAGTTGCACATTACTAATTCATTTGTGCAACTGGTTTTACTTTGTTGTTTTTTTTCCAGAAATTTTGTGCAACTTAACCTAACCAGTTGCACATTTCTATTTGATTTGTGCAACTGGTTAGATTAGTTGCGCATTTCTTTGTATTTTCAGAAGCTAACCAACCAGTTGCATAATTTTAAAAGATTTGTGCAACTGGCTACATTTTTCAGTTGCAAATTTTCAATGTCAGAGTTTAGCACCTAAGTAAACCCAGTTGCACATTACTAATTATTTTGCGCAACTGGTTTACCTGGGTTGTATTTTTCCATAATTTGTATGTGCAACTTAACCTAATCAGTTGAACATTTCTATTTGATTTGTGCAACTAGTTGGATTAGCTATGCATTTGTTTGTATTTTGAGAAGTTAACCAACCAGTTGCATAATTCTAAAAGATTTATGCAACTGCCTACATTTTTTGAGTTGCAAATTTCCAATGTCAGAGTTTGAGCACCTAACTAAACCCAGTTGCACATTACTAATTCATTTGTGCAACTGGTTTTACCTTTGATGTAATTTTCAGATTTTTTTGTGCAACTTAACCTAACCAGTTGCACATTTTTATTTGATTTGTGCAACTGAATTATTTTTTAGCTGCCTGATAGCGCGAGAGGTGTTAATCAATCACGCTTCGTTGGGCACCCCAAGAGGAAGGTTTGAGGAGCACAGCAGCAAGTTTTCTCTCAGTTAGAAACCAAGGTTATCGAACCAGTAGGAGTGAGGAATGCTTTAGAAGGTTGTCCACAACTGCAATGGCGCCAGAAAAAGAGCTGTTGCAGGGGAGACAGTGGAACCTGCAGAACACAATCAAACTACTTTGCCCCAACGAAGCAGTGAGGTTGTCAATCTCACCGGCCTTGCTGAATACAAAGGATTAAATGTATGTGTGGAAGGAAGCTTGTTTGCAGTAAATGAAAGCAGTAGAGCAGTTGATTTAATTGCAGATGTAAAAGAATAGACCGGGGTCCACAGTTCACTAGTGGTGTCTTCTCCATAAATAAAATACTACACATGCTGGGTAACGAATTACAGCTGGGCAATTGACAGAATAGAGAATGCATGACAATGCATGAACATTGCATAATACAGAGGATGATGATGTCTATATGAGATGCTTTGGGCATTACGACAAAATACATAGATAGCTGTTCCAAGCATACACCTATGCCTAAATAGTCCACCTTTGAGATAACATACCGTAAAATCTCTCCAGTATTAAGTTGCAAGCAACAGACAATTGCATGAAGAACTGTGCATAAAGTTTACTCCCTAGTAGCAACGGCACTCCCCCGTCCTTATATGTTTCTGTCACTCAAGCCAAGGCACACAGGGACCGAACCCACTATCTAGCATAAATACTCCCTCTTGGAGATACAAGCAACTACTTGATCAAGGCAATTACAAGTACCGGAAAGCATGCAAGATCACAAATAACATAGACATGATAATATCAATAATCAACATCACAAGGTACTTCTCTATTCATCGGATCCCAGCAAACACAACATGTAGCATTACAATAAGATGATCTTGATCATGATAGGCAGCTCACAAGATCTAAACATGATAGCACAAGAGGAGAAGACTACCATCTAGCTACTGCATGGACCCGTAGTCCAAGGATGAACTACTCACACATCTGTCCAGAGGCGGGCATGGTGGTGTAGAGCCCTCCGGCGATGATTCCCCTCTCCGGCAGGGTGCCGGGGAGAGCTTCAGAACCCTCCCGAACTAGGGTTGACGACGGTGGCGGCGACGGATGTTTTTCTGGAATTTTGATCGGGTACTTAGGGTTTTCTCGTCGGGGGGATTATATAGGCGAAAGGGCGGCGTCGGTGGAGGCCCGAGGGGGCCACACCACCTGGTGGCGCGGCAGACAGGTGGGCCACGCCACCCTAGGGTGTGGTCGCCCTCTGGTGCGTCTTCGGCTCCCCTTTGGACTCCGTGTACGTGACGAAATTATAAGATCCTGGGTTTTTGTCCCGTCCAATTCCGAGAATATTTCCTTAAGTACTTTTCTGAAACGGAAAAACAGCAGAAAACAGGAACTGGCACTGGGGCATCTATTTAATATGTTAGTTCCAAAAATGCATAAAAATGCTATAAGATGTAAACAAAACATGTAGCAAATGGTATGAAAACAAGCATGGATCATAAGAAATTATAGATACGTCGGAGACGTATCACTGCCCATTTTTATGACATATTTTTTAGCAACTAAGTAAACTAGTTGCACATTTCTTAAAGTTTTTCTAAAAGATTTATGCAACTGGCTACAATTTTCTCATTTTTTTTCAAATTTTCAAATGTGAGTGTTTTGATCACCTAAGTACACCAGTTGCACATTACTAATTGATTTGCGCAATTTTTTTTTGTAATTTTCAGAAAATTTTGTGCAACTTAACATAACCAGTTACTTTTTCTAATTGTTTTGTGCAACTGAATTATTCTTTTACATGTCCATTTTATGACATATTTTTAGCAAATAAGTAAAATAATTGCACATTTCTTTATGTTTTGTGCAACTGGTTAATGTCAGAGCATAGAAGTTAACCAGTGCATGTTATTTTTTGCTGCCAACAGATAGATGATGGGAGCCCAAATATTTCCACCAAGATCAAACAGCTTCGTTTCACCTAAAAGAAATGTGCCTGATGCTACTTTAGGACCTCAACAAGTGGCAACCAGCCCTGTTTCACCTCAAAGGACAAAACAGAAGGAAACAATAATTCTAGTAAGTACACAATCTTATCGGTATTGCTTTGCTTGTTCTGTCTGTGATATTTCATATGCAATATAGAATCTTTCTTATAGCTTTTTTAGTGATCTTTTTAATGAGCATTTCAATATAGAAAATTATTGTATCTTTTTTACTAACATTGGTTCACTAAGACAGTTACATTTCAATTATGTGATGTAGGTTCATGGGAAATATCACAGAAATATGCAAGGAAGAAGTGAGCTGAGAAGAACTGAAAAGAGAAAACGAGATTTAGGCTAATTAGGAAGAAGCGTGTAGTTCTTTTTTCTGTTATATAGTATTTGATGAGGAAATGTTAGCAGGACGCATGTGATACAACCTACCAGTCAGACTGTGTGTTTTACTTTTGTTGTCAGTTCATATAAAACGAGGAACACAGTGAACGACATGTGATGCGATGTCTAGCATTTCACTATATTTTCACTTTATGTTATCAGCTCCTATGCTCTACTTTTTGTTATCCGCTTTTTTTTTTGCATCATACTCTTTGACATGTGATACATTTTTTTGGCTCACATGATGTATCTTAGTTCGCTGTCTATTATGTACTATTTTTTGGAAAAGCATAAAAAATGTTACAAACACCATCTAGGACACACTTTTCTGGTTTAAAACAGGCACAACACCAGGACATGTGTGGAGAGCCAACACATCAATGAATATGTAAGATAACAATATTACATGATCTAGGTATTTTGATTAAATTACAAAAAATAGTTCATAACAGAACCCTGTCTTAATACATTCTCAAAAATCTGTCATGCTTTTCAATTTTGCAGGCTTCTCCAAGTACAAGAATTTTTTAGCGCCAAATGGTGAGAAGCCATATTAAGAGACATGGAATGCAGACAGAAAATCTTCCAGATAGGAAACAAAAGATAGAGCACAGGGTAAAGGCCCAGGAAAAACAACACGGGGTAAAGGCCCAAGAAATGGCACACAGGGTAAAGGCCCAAGAAAAAAAACAGGACATGACAAACAACAGGCCAGCCGAAGAAGGCCGGACACACACATGACGCTTCATGCCGTCAACTGTCGACTGAGACATATCGAAATATCAGTCACCCGAGACATAGACACACCCTTCTTTTATCTCGCATCGTGTCGGTTACCAAGTTTATCCGGAATCGTGTTTTGTTGGCTGATTCGAGTAGAACCTGCTCGCGCGATCAGTGATGCCTCTCGACTGGGCTGGTCCACAGCTAACATATATCGTGGGGGAAACAAAGCATAGGAAGACCCACACGCAGGGATCGATCGGAACGAGAACGAAACTAAGCAGACGTACCACGTACCCGTACCAAACCTGTTTCAATTTAATAGCAAGATTAAGGGCCGCTTGGTTGGTAGTATTTTAGCCAATATGGGGGTAAAAAATCACGGTCCGCCCAAATTTTGCCGTGCGCCGGAAAAAACAGACGTAGAAAAGTAATTAAACGGGGAACCAATCGGGGCCTAAGTTTTTTTTCTTCAGGATCACGCATGACGCATCGCCAGTAAATCCATATCAGTCATTCTTTTACATATTATTATCACATTGGCATTTTTTTACGAACTGAGATAGTGAGATGTACGTTGATTAAATCATGTCACGTTGGCATTGTGGTGATGTAGAGAACAAGATGCAAAGAGAAAAATGAGAAGAAACAATGTGCAATTATATCTTACAGAGTAGTAAACAAGAAATGACCGTATAGCAAATTCCGACTAGCAATGAACAGCCAAAATGATTTATTCAGTGTGGTCTAATTTATGGAAGCTCAGAGTACCAGCGAAGATTAAGATCTTTAATTGGAAGGCGTTGCATGGAACGTTGCCTTGCCGTGCGATTCTAGCAAATAGGCACATCAAGGTGAGCGCACAATGTCCCATATGTTCCAAAGGTGCTGAAGACATAAGGCATGCATTATTTGAATGTGAAAGAGCAGCGGCTGTTTGGAGAGCACTTGGCCTTGAAGATTTCATAAAGCGGGCGCTCTCCTTTGACCGTTCAGGCCAGGTGGTTTTGGAATATCTTATATGTCTTACCAGAAAGAAATCGCCAGTGTTGGGCCAGCCAGAATTACGGACCATGTTTACTGTCGGAACATGGTATATTTGGTGGGAACGCCGCCAATTTTTAAAGGAAGAGAAGCTCCAATCACCAAGTAGAACAGCCATGGCAACCACGGTCCTTGCAGCTGACTATTCGGCGGCTTTAAAATCTAAATCTACTGTTGACGTTCGAAGGCATGGTTGGCAAAAGCCACCGGGAGGAATTGTTAAATTAAATGTTGATGCTTCATTCCAGGAAGGGACCAAAACCGGAGCGACATGAGCAATACTTCAAGATACAAAAGGGTTCTTCATTGGAGCTAACAATCAGCTTCTTATGCAGGATGTCGAAACGGCAGAGGCGATGGCCTTACTCCATGGACTGCAATTGGCATCACATCTTGGGTGCAACAAAATTCTAGTCAATTCTGATAGCACCTTTGTGGTTGAAGCAATGAAAGAAGAGGGGAATTCTCTAAGATCAGCTAGCTGCAGCTGTGTTACATGATAAACAGATTGCTAGTGAGTTCATAATAGCATCTGTAGTTCATTGTCCGCGAGAGTCAAACGAAGTAGCAGATGAACAACTAGCTAAACAAGCCTCTAGGGACATGTTGGGTCCCTGGTTAGATGATCCGCCAGATTTTTTGAAGGCTAAACTTGTAATAGACATGACTATTGTTGAGTAATAAAGGAAGCTATTACTGTAAAAAAAAATACCATTGACGGGCACCGACCTGCATTTGACTAGCGGGATGCACATGACACCACTTAAATTTTGATTTTACGTCGTGGTCCATGTAAGTAATATTAGTGAACCCTTTCTTAGACACAAGCTGATTATCTTTCTAGGCATGTTCCTGCTTATATGTGATTTTGAAGTTTCTTTCAACAATGTACAACCCAAACACTATAAATCAAAAACACAATTTTTATTGTCTATTGTCTACTCCGTGTACAAATAAAATAAAATGTAACTTTTTAATTTTGTTTCTTGTCATAAAGTTTTTTATTTTTCCTTTGTGAAACGAGCTGAGAAAATAGCTCGCTGGAGTGCCAACAACTTCAAATGAAGGACGAATCCTAGGGAGCCTTTTGTTTTTAAAATGGAAATAATACGTTAAATTTTAAAAATATTGAAAAAAGCTAAATATAATCAATGATATATTCTACAAGCATGCAAAATGTTAATGTGAAAAGCATTTCCCCCCTCCTCCGTGCACATCGGATTATAGTGGAACATTCGTTTTTAAGGTTGGGAATGGTAGGAAGGAGATGCGGTTGAGATACGTCATGCGTGGCACTCGAGCGTGCTTATACAGCGCGTTGAAAGCGGCGCAGAATATATAGCAGAGCGCGCGTCAAGCGTTCCCACGCGCTAAAACTGCGGTTTTTCCACAGCGCGATTTTGTTGGAGATGCTCTTAGAGCATCTCCAGCAGTCGCTAGAAAATAGCGCTGCGCTATCCTAACTGCTTTTTTGCAGCGCGCGCGCTCGATCCTCCTCCAGCAGGCGTGGGAAAAAAGCGCGCGCTCGATATTTTGCCGCGCGCGGGCTGTTGCGCTATCTGGGGCGGTAAAACTCCCGCGCCGAGTACAGCGCGCGGTACAAAAGCTGCGCGGCGCACGCGCCCAACCGCCACGCGCGCGCGCCTGGAACTTTCAGCGTTGTCCTCTTCCCCTTTCTCGCCACGCGCGCGCACCGCACCGCATCCCCTTCCTCGCCACGCGCCGCCATGCCGCCTCGCCGCCGCTCCTCGTCGGGCTTCCGCGGCGTCCGCCCGCCCCCGAACGGGACTTTCTACGCCGAGCTGCGCGCCGGCGGCTTTCGCCTCACCCTCGGCACGTACGAGTCGCCGGAGAAGGCCGCCCGCGCGTTCGACGCGGCGGCGTGGCGCCTCGGCCGCCCGCGGCGTGAGATGAATTTCCCGGAGACGGAGAGTCTCGCGGAGGCGGAGTTCCTCGCGCCGTCGCCCGCGCTCGTCACCGAGGAGGACCGCCGACGTCACCGCGCGGTGCAGCGACGCCTCGCCATCGCGGAGCGCGACGAGGCCGCCATGGCGGAGTGGTGCAGGCAGTTCCCGCAGGACGTGCAGGCGGAGCTCAACTTCTACGCGCAGAGGAGGGCCGAGCGGAGGGCGGCGCGCGAGGACCGCCGCCGGCGCAAGGCCTTCATCGACGCGCAGCTGGACGGCCCGCAGACCATCAGCGATGACGATCTCCGGTGGGACGACATGTGGTTGGAGTCCGACGACACCACAACCGACAACGAGTAGTAGTTTAGGTTCTGTAGCGCGCAGATGTTGCGCGCAGATGTCTGTCGCTAGTTTTAGTTTTAGTTTATTTTCTGTTCGTCCAAAACGTTTTTTATGCAATTTCTAGATCTTCTTGTCTTGTAAAATTTGTGTGCGCGCGGTTTGTGCGCTGCATGCGAGGACACGTTTCGACGCTGCATTTTGCCACACGCATTTTCAGCTTCTGAAAAAGGACACGACAAAATAGCACGCACAAATCTTCGAGCGCGCGCTGTATCTGATATTTGAATCGCCCTAAAATATAGCATCTGCGAGCGCGCGCTGTATCTGATATTTGAATCGCCCTAAAATATAGCATCTGCTGGAGATGCTCTTACAAGTTCTATGGACCGGCATCGGGCTCGAGTCGGCGGCCAACCGACTAAACCTAACCCGATCCAAACCGACCCTCAAGTCCACAAGTTCGCGTCCCGCACCCGAGAAGGCTAGAGCCGGATCCCACCCCTCCAGTCCTCTCGCGTCGCGGGCTCGCACCATCGTTTCCGATCTAAACCCCCCGTCGGTCGCCGAAACCCTAGATAGAGGCCGCCGCCGCCGCCCCGATGGGAGCCCCCACGGTGGCCCCCGTGCCCCTCCTCCCCGCGCCGGATGGCGACGGCAACGGCGACGTCGACCGCCAGCAGCAGATGCAGATTGTCCCCTCGTCCGCCCCCGTCGCCCCCTCGAAGCCCGAGCCCGCGCCGACGGTGGCCACGCACACGCGCACCATCGGCATCATCCACCCTCCGCCCGACATCCGCGTGATTATCGAGAAGACGGCCACCTTCGTCGCCAAGAACGGGCCCGAGTTCGAGCGCCGCATCGTCGCCCACAACCAGGGCAACGCCAAGTTCAACTTCCTGCAGCCGTCCGACCCCTACCACGCCTACTACCAGCACCGCATCACCGAGATCGCCGCCCAGCCGCCCGCCGCCGACGGGGCGGAGGGCGAGGACGGCCAGACACTCCCGTCCGAGCCCGCTGATGGCTCCGATGAGAAGCCGGACCACTCCGCGCCCTTCCGCGTGGCGCCTCCGACCAAGGTGCTGGTGCCACCCAAGGCGGAGCTCTACACGGTGCGGCTGCCTGAGGGCATCACCGGGGAGGAGCTGGACATCATCAAGCTGACTGCGCAGTTTGTGGCTCGGAACGGGAAGAGCTTCATGACTGCTCTGGCACTGCGCGAGGCCACCAACCCTCAGTTCAACTTCATCCGCCCCACCCACAGTTTGTTCACTTTCTTCACGATGCTCTCGGATGCGTACTCGAGGGTGATGAGGCCAGATGAGGGAGTGCCTACACTGATGAGGGAGCTGCGGGAGGGGTCCAAGGACCTCACCACGGTGCTGGAGCGGTGCCTGAACCGCCTGGAGTGGGATCGGTCGCAGGAGGAGGCAAAGCAACAGGCAGATGATGAAGTTGAGCTGGAGAGGATGCAGATGTCGATGATTGATTGGCATGATTTTGTTGTCGTCGAGGAAATTGAGTTTGCAGACGATGATTATGAGGGGCTTCCTGTGCCGCCTACGCTAGAAGAACTAAAGCGCCGGAAGAGGATGGAGACCTTGGGAGAGGAGGAAGCCAAGGAATTGGCTGAACCAGCTAAGGATGTTGAGATGGATATGGATGAGGACGAGATGCAGCTTGTCGAGGAAGGTATGAGGGCAGCAAAGCTCGAGGAGAAAGAAGGAGGAGCACAGGTTATGGTGACTGGTGATGATGAGCCACCTATGAGAATTGTCAAGAACTATAAGAGGCCTGAGGATAGGTTGCCTGCGGAGAGGGATCCGACCAAGAGTGTTATCTCACCAATAACTGGGGAGCTCATTCCAATCAGCGAGATGGAGGAGCACATGCGCATCTCGCTTATTGACCCGAAGTACAAGGAACAGAAAGAAAGAATGCTGGCCAAGATTAAGGAAACCACACTTGCTCCTGACGATGAGATCTCTCGTAACATCATGGGTCTTGCACGTACAAGGCCAGACATTTTTGGAACGACCGAGGAAGAGGTTTCTAATGCTGTCAAGGCAGAAATTGAAAAGAAAAAGGAGGAGCAGCCAAATCAGGTTATCTGGGATGGCCATTCTGGTAGCATTGGTCGGACTGCCACTCAGGCAATGTCTATGGGTGGAGAGGAACAGCAATTTGATGCTTCAAATTTTCCAGGTCCAGGTCCACTTCCTCGGACTGCCATGCCATTGCCCCGGCCTCCTCAACCACTATCTCTGGTTAATGTTCCCCGATTTACACCAAATCCAATGCCTTATCATATTCAACCCCAACCTCATCATATGCAAGGAGTTCCACATATGATGCCCAACATGCACCAACCTCCACCACCAGGTCAACAGCAGATGATTAGGATCCCTGGTCACATGGGTCATATGCCAAACAGTATTCCTCCACCTCCAGGTCATACTACTCAGTTCATGCCTGGTCCACAACGGTTCCCTATGCCCCCGCCGCCACACATGCAGACCATGCCAACCATGGTCAACCCCATCGGAATCCCCCAGCCTCCACCACCTTTGCCTCCACAACCACCCGCAGAGGAGCAGCCACCTCTACCTGAAGAACCAGAACCAAAGAGGCAGAGAACAGATGATGCTTCTCTGATTCCAGCTGAGCAGTTCCTAGCTCAGCATCCGGTAATGTCTCTTTTAATCTATTTCTGCACTAATTACCTACTTCTCTTTCTTATTATCTGGCGCTATAATGCTAATATATCTGTTTACTGCAGGGCCCTGCTCGCATCTCGGTTTCTGTACCCAACCTTGATGAAGGAAACCTGCGAGGCCAAGTTTTGGAGATCTCTGTCCAATCACTCTCAGACACAGTCGGCAGTCTGAAGGAGCAGATTGCTGGAGAGCTGCAGCTTCCTGCTAATAAGCAGAAGCTGAGTGTGAAGACTAGTTTCCTCAAAGACAATCTTTCTCTTGCTTATTACAATGTTGGCCCTGGGGTGGTGATCAGTCTAGCTCTGAGGGAGCGTGGTGGGAGGAAAAAATGAGCTTTTCTTATCCCAATTTACTCGCAGGGCAATGCTTACAGCCAAGTTTCAGTGGCCATCATGGAGATCCTTTTTGTTGGTTCCTGCCTTGTGGATTCTTGTACTATGTTTTCTATGAGTTCAGCACTATAATTTGCACCATTTGTTTTTCAGACCTGCCCATGTTTTCTTAATATGATTATATATTGTTGGAGGTGTTTATCCATGATATCATCATTATGTTACTTGAGGGAGCTATGCTTGATATTACACACAGTTCAGGTGCCCGCCAGAGCTTCTCCTGTTTGGTCTTTATCTTCTTGATGTCTTGAAAGTGCACAATGCTTCTTCTCATGTTATGCGATGTTCTCTTAAATATACTTGTGTATTATTGTAGATTCTGCTGCACTGCATCAGTAAAGGCACTGTCTCTTCCAAATGCTTATAAAGAAAGGTCTGTGTAAAGCTTATGATTGTAGTTCTAATTAAACTAGAACTGTGGGTGACGTCTCTGATGTTCTAAATTTTGTTGACAGAATAGCAGGAATCCATCAGAGATCATTTCTGCTGGTATCTTTTTACAAATAGGGTACCTTCTTGTTAAGGACTTAATTCTGTATGCACTGATGGCCATGTTATTATCTTCATTTTGCCTGGTTCATTAAGCTTTGCGTAAGCTCATGCAGAACCAGTTAGTTGTATGCTAACCACTTATGTTGGCTACTGTGCCTGTTAGCAAGTCACTGGTATTCCTGTTATCTTGCGTTGGTCTTGCAGCTAGCTCCTGTTTGTGCACCTGTGCACCGATGTTCTTGTCAGAGGTATTAACCATTTTCATTTCACTAAAGCTTTCATTTTTTTTCTGTTTTGTCATACTAGTAATATTTGCATAAGGCCTTGTTTACTTCTAGTGTATTTGAAGTATATTCTAGGGGATTGGAGGGGATTATTCCGGATCCCAGAGTATCCTCAATAGTCTGTGTACCAAGCAGGTTTTGGATGGGATAATCACAAGATATTCCCTACAAACCGCCTTATTTTTGTGTAGATTAAAAACACTACACCATACTAGTGTATTGGGATGGAAGAGTATTTGTGGAGATTTGAAGGGATTCGGTGAAAGGAAAGATTTCACCAAATCCCCTCATCCCCATTCCCCTTGGCCTTGGGGAAGAAATTACACCCCCTAGTACATTGTCTATATGTACTGTTAGTTTGGTCCTTTATTCTGAACTTTAGTAAACCGAAACGGCTGCCTTCAACCAACAATATTTTCTTTCTTAGTGTGGGATTAGATTGGTTATTCCTACATTACTGTTTTATTTATATGTTTCTGACCTTGGCATAGAATCCAACTCTCTAAGATAGAACTTCGATGCAAAACATAGTGTATCAAACTACTGCTTTTACACATTCCTTTGCATCACTAGTTTTAAGATATTTCTACCCGTTAGTTACTCAAGCCAGAAACAATTTTGCAATGTATTGCAGAACCAAGTATCGGCTTTAAGTTTCTCGATTTTGTGGTTTGGTGATTTCATTCTTCCATTTTCTTCTGGGTGTATTAACCCTTTGAAAAGATTACCATCCTCTTCTTGATTAGTCAGCGTCCTAGCAAGTGAAAGCTGGACATTTGCCTAAACAAACTCGAGTTAACAACAGTCTTATATTTATTGTGCTGTTTATGCGTCCATTTTGTATGCTGCGTAAGTTGGCTGTTGCAAATTTGCGTTTGATTGATGAGTTCAGTAAATCTGCTGATGAGCTAACATTTAAGGCGTCTGGTTCTAGACACCTCTCGGGTCGAAGGGACTCTTCTCCAAGGAGGTAAAGGGGCTGCAGCAGGCAGAAGATGGTTATTGTCATGGCCTCATGGGTGCATCCTTTGTTGTCTTTTCTTCGCTTTCATATGCTAGCTAGATAACCGTAAGTTGCTGCTAGTTTGCCACGGACCAACAAACAAATTAGATTGTCTCAGCATGTCAAACCTTTGTTGTTATAATAACTTGGGCATCAGCTCTTGTCTTAGCCCTGACTGAGGCAGAACTGAATCTTCAGATTTGGGATGTAACTGACGGAGCGACAATTCCATGGCATGCGCGTCTTAACCTTAGGGCCTGAGGGGGAACAGTTTCACGTCTACCTAAAGCTGTAACGATGGATCATAACGATGGCTCCTGCTGTACTTACAGTAAGACCATACTGACTTCTCAGAATAAACATAGGCATGAGACTAGGTACAAGAACATCGTACAGACATCTCAGAATATACATAGGCTGAAGTTAGGTACAAGAACATTATACACCTCAGAATAAACTTTTTTTAAGGGAAAAATCTCAGAGAAAAGTTCATATAAGTATCTTGAAATTAACTTAGACTAGCTTAATACATGTGTGTTGCCATGGTGTAAGAAAACGAGAACATATGCAATCCAAAGAATGTATGGAGACCTTGGCTAAAGTGTCCCGCACTATTCCCTTTTCTCCCACGCATATCCTTTGTCACTACCTTGCAAAAAATTCGAAGTTTGTGTCGTATTGTCTCAATCCCTATATGATGTTTCTCTCTGTCATTCTCAAACTCTGGCTAATCCACTGTCACTACCTTGTAAAAGATCGAGGCTGTCTAATATGTATTTACTTCAATCAAAATTGCATCCACACACGTGGTTTTAGTAGCGCGGTAACTTCACTTACTATTTTTCTCTTTAGAAAAGCTACATTATCTGTGAGAGCGGAATACAACACAGGTGGTACTAACAATTTTTTCCTACAGCTGTTTCGCTAGACTAACGAATTTAACATGACTGGTTCGCCTCATAGTAGATGATCAGAAACAAATGATACGATACTACGAGTGCCTTGTTTGCTTATTTATTAGCATCAAAATTAGTATAACCAGCCGTAAACTTGACATGTTCTTAGTGAGAACACGTCCCAATATTTATTCAATCAGATTATCCACTTCTTTTTTGAAGCAGTGACTCATTTGGCTGAAGTAATCTTCTCGAACATACTCAAAAAGTTTTAACATACACTTTCAGGTTTTCTCCAAAGTAAGAAGTAGACTGAGAATCTGAGATGAAGAGCCTCCAGACCTTTTATCAATATACCAGATTAAATATAGTCAATCAGGTTTATCAATAGCAGCTAATCTTCTTTACTATTAAATTGAGATTGGTGAGTGTGTGGTGTCACACATAATAAAAGGACGTATTGTTTCATGAATTTTCTGAAAGTGCCACCGCCAAGTCTGGAAAAGAATGGCGATCGACCTAGCTTCGTTCCCCCTTTCCTCCTCTACATCCTTCGTGAAATCCCAAGGCGAAGCAACCGTCGCCGATAACAGCTGAATCCCCGGTGTCCTGTCCCCTGCCACGGCTCCGCTCACCGGTCGTGGAGTCAGCTCGGCCCTTCTCCCCAGCACGTCCCTCTCGCCGGCGAGCTCCACGACGATCCGTTCCTCGCCGTCTCGCTAGGTGTGCCGGCACATCCCATGTCGCCGACGACCTCCGCCTCGATGCCGCCGCAGTCTACCCGCCCATCCGCCGTCTTTTCGTCGATCTGTCGTAGTGTGCTGTATGCGCCATGTCCGCCCTGCCATTCATGCGTACGCCGCCGGCTGTTTTGAAGCTCTTGCTCTCACGCCGCTGCTGCATGCCGGCTGCCCATGAATTTCTGGTGTGATTTTTTTTAGCTCTGGCTGTTTTGAAGCTCGATGCCATTCGTGCGTACCACAGGCTCGGCATTTCCTGATGTGAATTTCTGGCCTGATTAGTATGTAGAATCGATTTTGTCTCCGTGGTCAGATTTTTTAACACGCAGCAGATCTTGATATTTTTAGCACGCGCAGATCTTGCACTGGAGTAATTACATGAGTGGATTCACATACCAATGCAAGAAAGCTTTATCTGTTCTCGTTTGCAGGGTCATTTTATGTATCTTTCGAGATACTCAGTTATTACTAGTAGACAAGCTAAACTTACTCTAAAGTGCATGTAAAAAAAACTTACTGTACTTCAAAGTGTGTACATAATAAATATTCCTCAGACTAATGTTGCATACCATCATTTTTTGAATCACGTCAATTTGCCTTCAGTTCGTCCAACTATCTTTTCGTGCAAATGTTTTCCCATGATTCTCTGTTTCATACTGTCTATGTACAAATGTGTTGATAATTTGGGGTTTTCCTTGTATCTACTGAGATAAGAGACCAGTACATAGCTTCGAGGATCAAGACATGAAGATAGTAAGATATGACATTCATTTTCATGTACTCATGCACTATATTACTATGCAAGATAAAGTTGATCAGATATATTGTTTCTTCTCAGTTTCCTTATTAATATATTGACACATGTCGCACTCCATTTTGTTAGATCAAAGACATGCATTTAATTTTGTGACGATGACGGTTATACCACGATCTTTCACTCAATATACATGTTTCTGGAATCATCGTGACTCCATGGACTATGGTGGGTGAAGAAAGGCCCCACTATCGTCTCTGTTGTTTGTCGATGACGTGAAATGTAGGGAGATTAAGTTTCATTGCTATGTATCCCTTTTTAATTATTATAGGTACAATCTCAAGACATTTAATATGCGTCCATAATAACAAAATCTAATTGTTTTGCTAAAATGATGTGCTGACTATTTGATCTACCCGTAGCAACGCACGGGTATTTTGCTAGTTAAGTCTTAAAATGGATATGGAAATGTTAAACACAATGGTGAAAAGTCGTATCTTCTTTGTCCAGGAAAACGTACATGAGTGGTCGTATTAGGTGTTGCATAATGTAATTTTGGAGAATAATAACTTGTATTGATTTGACAAGAGTACATGGGTATATATAGTAGTAGACCTAACCGACTTAGGGTTTGAGGAAACCGACTCTAATACAAATTACAATTGGGCTCGAACATCTACTCTAATATCCCCCGCAGTGTCAGCGTCTGGCGTGACGATGTTGAGACTGGAACGAATGTCGGTAAAAGATGCAGTCGGAAGTCCTTTGGTGAAGATATCAGCAAATTGGGCACTTGTTGGCACGTGAAGAACACGGACCTCGCCAAGAGCAACTTTCTCACGAACAAAATGAATATCAATCTCTATATGCTTTATACGCCGATGCTGAACTGGATTAGATGCCATGTAGACCGTTGAGATGTTGTCGCAATAAACAATGGTAGCACGCTCAATGAGACGATGCAGCTCAACAAGAAGTTGACGCAACCAAACTGCTTCGGCAACAGAGTAAGCAACCGATCTATATATTCTGCTTCAGCTGAAGACCTGGAGACTGTGACCTGCCTTTTAGAAGACCAAGAAACAATATTATCACCCAAATAAACACAAAAGCCGGATGTGGACCGTCGAGTGTCTAGACAACCTGCCCAGTCTGCATCAGAATAAACTGTCAAGCTTGTAGGAGAGGAGGAGTTAATGAGTAAGCCATGATCAATTGTGCCTTTGAGATAACGAAGAATTTTCTTGACATGATTAAGATGGGGAACACGAGGATCATGCATTTATAGCCAGGCTTGTTGGACTGAATATGAGATATCAGGACGGGTTAGAGTTGCATATTGAAGGGCACCAGTGATACTACGGTAGAGAGTGGGATCTGGAACAGGGTCACCATCGGCCGACAATTTGGAACCAATATCAGCTGTGGTGCGACATGGCTGACAATCGGTCATACCTGCTCGAGAAATTAGGTCTAGAAGGTATTGATGTTGAGAGAGAAAGAGGGTAGTAGGTGTTCGAGAGATAGCAATACCAAGAAAGTGATGAAGTGGTCCTAAATCGGACATAGAAAATTCAGTGGCAAGAGAAGAAATGATGTGATGTAAGAATGTTTCAGAAGAGGCAGTGAGAATTATATCATCAACATAGAGAAGAAGATAAGCAGTGTGTGTAGAGGAATGAAAAATAAAAAGTGAAGAATCACATTTAGAAGGTGAAAAACCAATGGTTTGAATAAAGGTGGCAAAGCGCTGAAACCAGGCACGAGGAGCTTGCTTGAGACCATATAAATATTTGTGAAGAAGGCAGACAAGATCAGGAGAAGAAGGATGTTCAAAGATAGAAGGTTGTTGACAATAGACGGTTTCATTAAGTGTACCATGAAGAAAAACATTTTTTACATCGAGTTGATGAATAGGCCAGGAAGAAGATATAGCAAGACTGAGAACAACGCGAATAGTGCTTGGTTTAACAACTGGAGAGAAGGTCTCATCATAATCAATCCCAGGTTGTTGAGAAAAATCCCGACATACCCAACGAGCCTTGTAACGTGCAAGAGAGTCATCAGATTGAAATTTGTGTCAGAAAATCCACTTGCCAGAGACGGCATTGGCACCCGGTGGTTTAGGAACTAGAGACCATGTATTATTTTGAAGGAGAGCATCGAATTCGTCGCGCATGGCAGAGTGCCATAAGGGGTCCAGAACAACTCGCTTGTAAGAAGGAGGAATGGGAGATATATTTGTAGTGGCGGATAGGTTAAGACGACGTCGAGGGATATGGAACCCATGCTTGCCACGAGTGCACATAACGTGATCATTGTCTGGAATAGGAGTAGGAACATCATTAGGAGGAATAGGTGTAGGAGATGCTGAGGAAGGAGTAGTGCTGGCATCGGTTGATGATGAGGGGGAGAGAGAAGCTACAGGAGTAATAAGAGAGGTTGTTGCGGCAGGGGAATCAATGTTTTGGGGTGTCACGGCAGAGTTTTCAGCGTTTTGGTCTGCCGCGTCTGAATTTGCGGCAGAGTTTTCTGTCGCGGTAGGGTTTTGAGTGGTTGGGCGTCGCGGCAGAGTTTTCAGCAGGATTTGCTGCCGTGGCAAGTATGATGGCTGTGGTGAGAGGGTTTAGAGAAGTGGGTTTGGGTGAGGCTGAGGATGAATGAGATGGGGTGATAGTAGCATAAGGGAAAGTATGTTCATCAAATGTGACATGGCGAGAGATAGAAACGATAGCCTTTGTGATCGTTAGAAGAACCAAGATATACATAGGGTAGAGAGCGTGGCTCAAGTTTGTGGGAGGTGGTGGAGGTGATGTTAGGTAAGCATAGACAACCGAAAACACGCAGAGAAGAATAGTCAGGTTGATCTAGGAAAAGGGATTGGAAAGGGGTGTAAAGGGGGCATGTTTTAGTAGGCCGAATATTTAAGAGAAAAGTGGTGGTGCGGAGGGCTTCTACCCAAAAACGAGGAGGCAGCAAGGCTTGAAAAAGTAAAGTGTGAAGGATGTCATTGATGGAGCGTAGAGATCGTTCAGCTTTGTCGTTTTGGGGAGAGGTGTAAGGGCGGGAAAACGGAGAAGAATGCCTTGAGAGAGGAAGAAATTGCGGTTGTTATTGTTATCAAACTCTCGTCCATTGTCGCATTGAATAAATCTGATTGGTAGTCCGAAGTGTGTGAGAACATATTGTCGAAAGTTGAGAAAAATATTATGAACTTCAGACTTGGCACGGAGAGGGAAAGTCCAAATATAATGAGAATAATCGTCGAGAATCACAAGATAGTATTTAAAACCGGATACACTAGGGATTGGAGATGTCCACAAATCACAATGTAGTAATTCAAAAGGAAAATAGCTAGTAGTAGAAGACATGCCAAAAGGTAATCTAACATGTTTGTCGCATTGACAGACATTACAAAGAGAAGAATCATGAGAGCTGGTAGCACTAGGGATACTAAATTCCTGAAGTAGAGAGGACAGGGTATTTTTATTTGGGTGGACGAGACGGCGATGCCATATAGTGACGGAGGAGATCATGGCGTGAGTGTAGAGGTGGGCGCTCCATGTAGAGGATAAAGATCCCCCGAGCTATTGTACCGAGTGAGAACTTTCCCCATTTGCAGATCCTTCACAGAGAGACCAAAGGGATCAAATTCAAGAGAGACAAAATTGTCAATGGTAAACTGCCTAACGGAGATGAGGTTTTGATTAAGGAGGGAATAACGAGAATATTGCTTAAGATAAAATGTGATTGGTTATTGGGAATTGAAGAGTGGCCGACACATGTAATAGGAATTGAGGAACCATCACCAATAGTAATGGAAGAAAATGTTGAAGGAGAAAAAGATGACAGAATATTCATATTTGAAGACATATGCGAGGATGCACCAGAATCGAAAATCCAATCCGTACCTTTGTTGTTGAGGGTGAAGTTGTTCATGGCGGTGATGAAGGCCGCCTGGTCCTAGCTTGGCAGAGTGGTTGTTGATGGCGGTGTAGGCATGTACGGAGGGTCCCCATAGGAGGGTGGCAAGGCATTGTAGCCGAGCGGAGGAGCCGGTGCAACATAGCTTGGTGGAGCATATCCTGGCGGGAGGGCAGTGTAGACGTGAGGAGGTGGTCGAGGACCGAGGAGGCCGGGTGAGCCGGTGGTTGGACAAAGTCCGGGACTCCACGCACCGGAGTAGGCCGGAGGTGCGCCATAGGGAGAAGGCGTGAACCACGGCACGGGCCATGCTTGAACGAGACCTGTCCAGGGGTCGTGGAGGGGTAGCCGCAAGCTGCGGGTTCGGTGGTGGAGGATTTGTTGGTGGCGGAGGAGCAGCCGGTCGAGCTGCGGTGGTCGATACACCGGATTCGTGCCACGATAGTTTGGACTTGGACGCCAGCTAGGAGGTGGTTGTGCGTCAAGATGGCAATATTCCCCGTGGGGACGGGTACCCACGGGGATTTACCCGTTATGGAGCGGGGATGGGGATGAAATCATCCCCGTGGGTATTGTCTGGCGGGTACCCGTTAGCCTCGCGGGGCAGGGATGGGGATGAAATCATCCCCGTGGGGACTCCATGGATACCCGATAAACCTAAAATATATTAAAAAAAAGCATAATAAATAGAATAAAACCTAGATAATCCATATAATTATTTTCTCCACCTTTCTTAGCAACCATGCCCTCTCTAATCTCACCATTCTCAGTTAGTATTAACATCCCCATGGATACCCGATGGGTAACTGTTACCCACTGTTAACGGGGATGGGGATCATTTTGTCCCCGCGAAGCTTCATGGGGATGATGGGTATGGGGATTGGCGGGGATCGGGGCGGGGATGGTGGAGTCATCCCCGGTCATCCCCGTACCCGTTGCCATCCTGAGTTGTGCGGTAGCAGGAGCGGGTGGAGGAGCGGGCGACTGATACGTGTCAAACGTATCTATAATTTTTTATTGATCCATGCTAGTTTTATGATGTTGTCACATGTTTCTACTATCTTATTACATCATTTTTATGCATTTTGTCGGACTAACCTATTGACAAGATGCCTAGTGCCAGTTTCCTGTTTTTGCTGTCTTTTCGTTTCAGAAACTTACCACAGGAAATATTCTCGGAATGCGCTGAAAATTTACGAGGATTTTTTATTCGCCAAGATGGAGTTTTAGTCCAGAGGGCAGCCCTGGGGGCCACCCACAGGGCAGGGACGACCCCCAGCCGCGACCTGCCCTAGGGCGGCGGGTGGGACCTGCCCCTGCTCCTGGTGGGTCCCCTCGGCCCCCTCCGACGCCTATAAAATCAGATTAATCCCAAATACGTCGCGGCGGCCATTATTTTCCATAGAAGTCACCCCGAGGCGCTGCCACCATAAACCCTAGTTTGGGGGTGATTCTGAAGCTGATCCCGGCACCCTGCCGGAGCGGAGATCGATCCCGGAGGGCTCTTCATCGCCATGCCTTCCTCCGGGATGATTTGTGAGTAGTCCCACCTTGGACTACAGGTCCATGGCAGTAGCTAGATGGTAGTCTCTCTCCCTTGTGCTTCATGTATTATGATCGTGTGAGCTGCCTAACATGATCAAGATCGATTATTGTAATCCTATGTGATGTGTTTGCTGGGATCTGATGGATTATGAAGTTATGATCAGATTGTGTATGATTCTTATATGTTGATTTATGTTCTTGCATGCTCTCCGATGTGCGTAGTTACTTTGGCCAAGTGATTGTGTGTATCTCCAAGAGGGAGTATTTATGCTAGATAGTGGGTTCATGCCCCCTTTTGTTCCTGGGCACGAGTGACAGAAACGTCTAAGGGCGAGGGTGTGTTGTTGCTACTAAGGGTAAAATAGCGGTGTTAATGTCTCTTTTGATATTAGTATTGCTTACTTCATGCGCTTTACTTAATGCAAATGTTTGTTGCTTGTAACTTAATACCGTTGGGTGACAGGCTGGATAGCGATCCCACAGTGGACTTTTTAGACAAAGATGTAGTTGGACTCAACGGTCTTTGTTCATTGTCGTGATGCCTACATAAATATTATCATGTTCTCTATGTCCTCGCTAGATTAAGTTTGTGTTATAATCTTGTCAATTGCCTAGCTGTAATTTGTTTACCCATCATATGAGTGTTTTATTTACTTGAGAGACTCTACTAGTGAACCCATGGCCCCCGGTCCATCTTTTTACATTGATTGCAACCTTTATTCATCACTTTTCATCACCATTACTCCTCTGGTCCACTTTCATATTTTCATCTATTTCACTATACAATTAACCGCTTTGTTTTCTGCGAGACCGGAAAGATTGACAACATTTCCGGCGTTGGGGGCAAAGTAATTGGTTGAGTGTGTGCAGGTCCACGTCTGTTGAAGATTAAGCGCCAGAGATCTTCAACATTCACTTTGTTGTTGATTTCAAAGTCCTACTGGTTCGATAAACCTCAGTTCGTTAATGAGGGAAAACTGCTACTTACTACATCCACGCCTTCGCTTGTGGCACAACCCAACGCTACCATCACCGACCATCAAGCATTTTTCTGGCGCTGTTGCCGGAGACTTTGGAGCTACAGCAAGGGGAGTATCATACTCTCAATCACTTTACTTTGTTTTTGTCTTGCTTGCTTTATTTCTCGTTTAGTTTATTTTTCTTGTTGCAAAATTTTAAAACCCAAAAAAATAGTGTAGCCTTTATTTCTGTCTTGTTATTTTGCTTTGTCATTATGTCTAGCTCTTTGCCTCCTGTTGAAACACCCGAGTCCGAAGTCCTCACCTTCAAACAAAGAGGTGGGGAAAGTTTGAAAGATGCTTGGTATAGAATTAAAGATGCTCATCGTAGATCCACTAAAAAGAAAGTAGCTACTGTCCTTCTAAGAAATTTTTATATTGGTATCACATGTTGGTATAAGTTTGTTTTGGACACTATAACAGGTGGAAACTTCTTAGGTGCTAGTGCTTCGGAAGCTTTCAATGCTATAGAAAATTTATTTGGAAATCCTCCTATTGATGATACTAAGAAAATTACCTTAGAAGACATTATGAAAAAGTTGGAAGCAATAGAAAGTAATATGCCAAGCATAAGTAAGATAAATGATATGGATAAGAAGATTGATAACAACTTTAATAGGGTTAATGGATACATAAGGAATGCTACTAAAAAGGTTAAAACACTCCATTACCCTAAAGATCATCCCGAAGGGATAGGTAAACTAGAAGAGACTTTTGATAACTTGGGAGCTACCTTTTCTTCACTTAAACCTAAAAAGGAAGTAACTCCCATAGTTAAGGGACCGAAATTTATCTTTGTGCCAAAGAATACTACTAGAGTTGATGCATCTTTTGTAGGCAATGAAGAAGTAAAAATGGTTAAAGAGGATCAAGTATTCAAGGGCTTGCTGGGAGCTGCCCCGTATGGTAAGGTTAAATTTTTTAATTCACAAGGTATTGTTGTTACTGAGTCTATTAAAAGTCCTCCTTCGAGTTGCACAATCCATGAACTTGATAGGAAGGACGATGCCCTTGATTTTGAAAAGACTTGATATTTGGCATTGCGCCTAGCTAAAAGGCGTTAAAGAAAACGCTTGTTGGGAGACAACCTATCTTTTACTTTCAGTTTGTTTTTGCTTTTCTTGAGTCATGGAGTTGTTGCCTCTGTAGCAACTTCATTGTATCTTTTTGTTTTGGTTTTTTGTGCCAAGTTTAGCCTCTAATGCATTGAAAGTGTGAGGTATTGTTTTGCTGTCCAGAAACAGATTCTATGCGCCTGTTGCAGAAAATCTCGAACAATCCCTGAATTTTATCTTTTTCTGATATTTTTTAGACAGCAAGACTGCTACTTTTATCTATCTTTCGTTAGTTTTGAGTTTTCTGATTTGAGCTACAGAAGTGCCTTGAAAAATTCGATCTTTACAGACTGTTCAGTTTTTGACAGATTCTGCTTTTATTTTGTATTCGTCTCTTTTACTATCGTCAAATGTGATACTCTAGAGGTGGAGTGTCATATTGAGGCTTAGTAAATAGTACCTAATTCCCAATAAAGTTGTTTGCAATTTGTCTTGATTTGAACACATATGCATTTTAATTTATGAGCACTAACCCTCTAATCAATTTATGAGAAGTTTTGTGTGAAGGGAGTTTTTAAGTTCCAAAGGAGAGGATAATGAAGAAATTGAAGATAGATCAGAGCTCAAGATTGGGGATGCCCCCATGGAACCCCCTCTGAATATCAAGAACCATCAAGCGTCTAAGCTTGGGGATGTCCAAGGCATCCCCTCCTCTTCATCGACTATCATAAGGTCGTCTTCGTTGAACTATGTTTTTATCACTTTACATATTATGTGCTATACTTGGAGCGTCTTTTTACTTTCAGTTTTGTTTGTTTATTGGCCGGTCATATGCTTGTTGGATCCTTGCTTTGTTTACGTGGGAGAGAGACACGCTCCGCTTTTTCGTTTGAATACTCCTGTGCTTTGCTTATATTTTGTTGAGTATTCTTAGCTGTTGTTTGTTTGCTAGTAAGCTCTCGTTTTTAGCTTTTATCTTATTTAGAGCTGCTAGTAGTTGTTGTTAAACTCTAATGTTCTTCACTTATATTTGTTGGAGAGTTGTTATTGATAAATTGCTTGAATTGTCAAAGTGACAAAATGCTATTCATGTGATAGTGGAATTAAACGAAAGACTGCATAGTATTGTATATCATAGTGTGGATACTTGATACTTCTCATTTGTTTTGAAATATTAAGATGAATACTTAAACTTGCTGGTTATTTTAGTGGAATTGATTAGTAAAGAAATACTGTTAAAAGCTTGAAACTGTGTGGTGTTTCGTAGTTGTTAATTCAATAAGCTAATCTTTCCATCAAAAAAACTGTTTGGTCAACAAGGAAGACAGTGTGGAGTGTTTATGGCTATGATTGACTGATGTCTTATGTTACTCTGTTACCGGTTAATGTTGGATGTTTGCTTCAAATACCAATTTTGCTAAGCCAAAAAACTCTGTACTGAGTGTGATGTCCACTCGTGCATCCAAATCCCAAAGCCAAACTATCTTGCCAGCTGAGTCCACCATATCTACCTATGCATGGTATTTCCTGCCATTCCAAGTAAATTTGTCATGTGCTACCTTTAAAACCTTCAAACTATTCGCGTTTTGGTGCCTCTGTTTTCAAGCTCATGAGGAAGTAAGGAGGGGGTTCGTTATAGCTTATGTCGAGCAAGGTTTTTCTTTTATTCCCCCCCCCCTATTTCACCCGGTGTTGATGGTTTACGTCCTCACTTGAATCAACCCGAGAGCGGCTTAAGCAAAATATAAATATAACTCACCATTCTCCTCCGCACAATGAAAATCTGAGAAATTAGCTCAAACATTGGTTAGTGGTGAAACAAAGGAGAAAGAGTTATGTACTCATTCCTCTAAAACCAACCGCTCTCACAACTCTAAAGACCTTGCTTGACATAGGGGAGTAATGGGCTTCTGAGCTATGGAATCGTTGACGGAATTATGCATCTCTCAAAATTGTTTTTATCTCTGTTTTTCAAAATCAAAAAGCTCTAGCACATGACTAATCCCTGCTTCCCTCTGTGAAGGGCCTTTATTTTACTTTTAAATGTTGAGTCAGTTTTCCTTTTCCTTCTATCTCCACCAAAGCAAACATACAACATTGACCCTGGGTATCATTGATCATATTGCATCGTCAGATTAAACATTAATCTTTATATTGACTTTATCTATAAGATAAGCCATTGGAAGTTGAAGCTTTTTGCTAATACTTACATCTTCCTTTGTGATGATTCTCAAACACTTTTGTCGTGGAACCATTACCTTTGAGAATTAGTCAAATATGTGGGTCATGTTGCTTTCATGTCTTTAACGTACTATTTATAAAAGGTTTTGCTTGAATGATTCAACTTGGTTATTCATTGCTTTCTTGCTATCAACTATAGACAATTGTTTTGTATCACTTCATTCACGTCCTATGCTTTACATTACTATCTTGATCAAGATTGTGTTAGTTGCATGTCTCATCAAAAATTATTTTGTTATCACTTACCTACTCGAGGACGAGTAGGAGTTAAGCTTGGGGATGCTGATACGTGTCAAATGTATCTATAATTTTTGATTGATCCATGCTAGTTTTGTGATGTTGTCACATGTTTCTACTATCTTATTACATCATTTTTATGCATTTTGTCGGACTAACCTATTGACAAGATGCCTAGTGCCAGTTTCCTGTTTTTGCTGTCTTTTCATTTCAGAAACTTACCACAGGAAATATTCTCGGAATGCGCTGAAAATTTACGAGGATTTTTTATTCGCCAAGACGGAGTTTCAGTCCAGAGGGCAGCCCTGGGGGCCACCCACAGGGCAGGGATGGCCCCCAGCCGTGGCCTGCCCTAGGGCGGCAGGTGGGACCCACCCCTGCTCCTGGTGGGTCCCCTCGGCCCCCTCCGACGCCTATAAAATCAGATTAATCCCAAAAACATCGCGGCGGCCATTATTTTCCAGAGAAGTCACCCCGAGGCGCCGCCACCATAAGCCCTAGTTCGGGGGTGATTCTGAAGCTAATCCTGGCACCCTGCCGGAGGGGAGATCGATCCCGGAGGGCTCTTCATCGCCATGCCTTCCTCTGGGATGATTTGTGAGTAGTCCCACCTTGGACTACGGGTCCATGGCAGTAGCTAGATGGTAGTCTCTCTCCCTTGTGCTTCATGTATTATGATCTTGTGAGCTGCCTAACATGATCAAGATCGATTATTGTAATGATATGTGATGTGTTTGCTGGGATCTGATGGATTATGAAGTTATGATCAGATTGTGCATGATTCTTATATGTTGATTTATGTTCTTGCATGTTCTCTGATGTGCGTAGTTACTTTGGACAAGTGATTGTATGTATCTCCAAGAGGGAGTATTTATGCTAGATAGTGGGTTCATGCCCCCTTTTGTTCCTAGGCACGAGTGACAGAAAACGTCTAAGGGCGAGGGTGTGATGTTGCTACTAAGGGTAAAACAGCTGTGTTAATGTCTCTTTTGATATTAGTATTGCTTACTTCATGCGCTTTACTTAATGCAAATGTCTGTTGCTTGCAACTTAATACCGTTGGGTGACAGGCTGGATAGCGATCCCACGGTGGACTTTTTAGACAAAGATGCAATTGGACTCAATGGTCTTTGTTCATTGTCGTGATGCCTACATAAATATTATCATGTTCTCTATGTCCTAGCTAGATTAAGTTTGTGTTATAATCTTTTGTTAATTGCCTAGCTGTAATTTGTTTACCCATCATATGAGTGTTTTATTTACTTGAGAGACTCCACTAGTGAACCCATGGCCCCCGGTCCATCTTTTTACATTGATTGCAACCTTTATTCATCACTTTTCATCATTGTTACTCCTTTGGTCCACTTTCATATTTTCATCTATTTCACTATAAAATTAATGTAGCGCCCCGCCCCCAGAGCTATACAGTGAAACGTTGTGCAACCGGTCATGCTACACAATCAAGGGTTACTGGGGTTACCAATCCCAGGCCAAAACACATTGGCAGGCGTGCTCGGAATACATCATCGGCACACAACACCTCGATCATGCCATAAGCTCGGACATCGCTTTCACGTATAACAAAGAGACCAAGACTGCGGAACAACTGGCACATCACAGACTCTATGACACAAAGATATCATAGTTCAACTCATATAATTGAGAAAGATAGCAAATGACACATCATTACAACAGCGGGAGCAAATTAAAGTTGTCTAAACAACAAGATCCAAATTATGGCCTAAGAGGCCTACAGATAACCATCCCGTGCCAGCCTGTTCCAAGACGTCCCAAGCTGCCACCTGGGAACCCCAGACTACTCGTCGAAGTCAACGTAGAACCCACCTTCCAGTTCGGTGACGTCCTCCTCTGAAACAAAATAATAATCAACAAAGCAAGGCTG
Source organism: Puccinellia tenuiflora (assembly GCA_012064385.1). Classification (NCBI taxonomy): domain Eukaryota; kingdom Viridiplantae; phylum Streptophyta; class Magnoliopsida; order Poales; family Poaceae; genus Puccinellia; species Puccinellia tenuiflora. The sequence goes on along the minus strand of QRDG01000485.1, from coordinate 990,352 downwards.
AGTACGACGTACTCGCAAGAATTAGTAGGGCGATATAGGCCCGATGCTGACGGAGGCTCTAATGCTGTATAATGTAGCTGGTTTTGCATAAAGCTAGTTTTCCTTTTTAAAAGACATAAAGACCCATTGCAACGTCTAGTCAGAATGTTTTCTGAAAAGGGATAAGACAGTAAACTTTCATCTTCGGTTCTCATCGAACCTACTTGTAGCCAAAACATCACTCGTCTCCACCAACGCACTCCCTCGAATCACCCTCGAGGAAATGAACCTTTTATCACACTTTGAAATGCAACCTCTAGCTGCCAAGTTTTATTTATTAGGTTCAGGTTCTCTATGAGCTAATCCGCCTTTCCCAAGAGTTTGTCCATAACCATGGACACGGCTTTTCGAAAAGATTAAACCCTGCAGGGGTGTACTAATTTACCCATTGGTACCGTCCGGCTCACCTAGTTGGCCCTCTTCCGAGGAAGGCCGGCAAGCAGGCGCGGTTAAACCTTTACCTCACGTGAGACTATCCAAGAGTCATCTGTGGCCACAGGGCAAGTTTACCCAGCCTCAGCCCCTGCCCCATCGCCACGTCCTAAACACCACCATCCTCATCATTTCTTTTTCCGCTCACACACACGGCAAATGGAAATAGCAAACTAGAGGACCCTTGGATACGCCCGCACAAGTTATTCAGTTACTGAGGCGCCCATACACCCACCAATGGCAGCACGCTCATTTCTTGGTTCTAGCTAAAAGCACTCTCAGCCTAGGCGGCAGGAATGAGGCAAAACACCATCCCCGATGGCAACTCATCCAAGCCTTTTAGCAAATTAATTATCCACCACAAGTAACCATCATGTCCGAACATTCCACCACCATTCGTAATAATGGAATTAAATCACCGGACAAAATATATTATTTGACTAGCATGGCTAAGCATATATAACAACAAATATATCTTTGTCTCCGGCCAACACATCAAACCTACGGTTTATAGGAGGGGAAGCATGTGATGGTTCAGGGGATAAACATGCATTCATAGGATACTCTACATCTTGATCAAAAGAGACATTTGAATCGCATGCAATATTCTGGTGGATAAAATAAGTTTATAAAACAATAGGATGCTAGATGCCAAGAAGGTTAGGTTTGCTCTTGCCTTGCTGATAAAGTTGGTCGCACTGGTTGTCGAGTTATTGTGGTGGAACCTCGACTCCTAAATCTACCGAAACACAAACAACACAGGAAAAGAAATAAATAACACGAATACAAGGTGCAATGCACAATCATGATGAGATGGTAAAATTATGCACTGAAATCATATTGGGCATGTCCCACAAGTTAAATGGAACCCCTAAATTAAATATCAAAATTAACGGGTTAAAACTCCATATTTAACTTAGTGAATTGCATTATTAACCAAAATGTCCAGTACTGAAATATGGTTCCTAAATGCATGAAAATGATATTATTAGATAGATATTGTTCCACTGATCAACTTGGTACTTCGTTTGGAATTTTCCGATTAACGATGAATAAATGGTGATTTAAACGGTTATGCGATTTAAATCATTTTAACCAATTCGAAAATGACATTGAAGGAAAAGTTATTTGCATGCTGTGAAATTAACATGTATAGATAGCATTTGAGTTGCTGATCAATTTGATATATCATTTGCAATTTTTGAATCATTATTCAACAAGTTATGATATTTTCAAATATTGATTCAATTCTGCCATTTTACCTATTTTTATTAAACAGCACCAAAATTACATCCAAAATTCTGTCAAATTACATAAACTTGTAGATCATTGTTCACTGAACATTTTGAGAGCTTATTCATAATTTTTGGATGAGTAGAACTCAAGTTATGGATTTTCTAAAATTGGAATTAAATCTGCCATTTTAATAATTTTAATTAAACAGCAATTTAAATGTTCGTTATTGCATGTAAAAGGAACTAACATTTAGATGTTGTTTTCCTGAACATTTTAAGATCTCATTTATAATTTTTGGAGCAATATTCATAAAGTTATAGATTTTATAAATTTCCACTCATTTCTGCCATTTCTGTAATTATTAAATATGGGCAATTTAATTTGACCAAATAATTCTTTCATTGGCAATAACAGATGGACATTTTCTTGCTGAGCATTTGACATATTATTTGCATTTTTTGGATTAATGGTTCAAAAGATATGCAATTTCCAAAATTTGGATAACTAATAGGTGAATTGCATTTCACATTTAAATTCAAATTTTACAATTCAATTGCATGTATGAGTTGCATATTTGAATAGGTGGTGAAATTATAAACTCTCTGATACTTTGGTTGCAATTTTTGGATCTACCAAATAAAAGATATTGCATTTTCTAGTTTCTGTAAAATTTCTGAAATCACAAAATGAAGAACAGATGAGGTCAGCATGACGTCATCATGGTGGCAGCGGCATGTTGAGCTCAAATTCATCGAAATGGTTGGAAATTGGTCGCGGGGAAGGGCACTAGGCGCTAGAGGAGATAGAGGAGACCTCGTGGAGCGGCGGGCTGGACCATATGGTCACCGGAGCGGCCGGCGGCGAGCATGGCGCGGCGGCCGGCGGACAGACGGCGGAAGTCGAGCTCGATTCCGTCGATTGGGAGGCTCCCGGCACGGAGCCGTCGGCGAGGTTGGGGAGGAGGTCGAGGCGGAGAGGATGGAGGCGTCGGCGTGGGCTCAGATGGTTGGAGTCACCGGCGGGCGCGACGGTAGTGGCGGCGGACAGAAGCTCCACTTCTAGGGTTAGGGTATTCCGCAGGGGAGGAGAGAGCAGGGAGGAGTGAGGGAGAGTGGAGAGCAGCAGGGGGGCCTCCATATCCACGACGCATGGGAGAGGGGGGGGGAGGCATGGCGCGGCAGGGGAGAAGGGCACGGCATGGCGCGACAGTGCCTTCACTGGCGCCACAGTGAAGAGGACAACCATTTTGTGAAAACCCCCCGGCTGTTTAAAAGATTTATTGCAAACTGGTCCAGCAGGCTTTTAGGGATTTTAGATGGTCCACTTAACATTTTTCTAAAATTCTGAAATTATTTATGTAGGCTCCCCATGACATGTAGGAGCTACACAAAAATTGGTGTGCAAGAATAAAATGTTTTGCAACATATTTGTTCATAGGATTTGAATATGTTCATTTTTGATAAATTGCAAAATGTATTTATTTGGAGCATTTATATTTTACCAAAAATAATGGAATTAATCATGGAGGCTCCTCATATATTAAGGAAGCTCCCTATAATTTTATTTGGAAAATTTGAAATGTTTAACTTGGTTTCAAATTTAAGAATTGGTTTAACTCAAATTTGAAGTCCCAATTTATTTAATGGTTTGGTAATATTTGACTTTGCCCAGATCATTATGAAATGTATTCTTGGAACTTCCTGGACAAATATGTAAGCTCAAGAATATTTTGTTTTGCCAATTTGAGCAATTGCATTTGGTTTGGAATTTTAAGAAGTGTTTGCTTCCTGCTAAATGTTTTCCATGTTTACAATACTTAATTTAGCAATTTAAATATGTATGCCATGATGCAATGCAATGCAAAAAGTGAAAATTTGGCCCATATTTTAGGGTACCAATTCTTGGCTGTTACAAATCTACCCCCCTTACAAGAATCTCGCCCCGAGATTCCTAGAGTAGGAAGAGGGAAGAGGGAAACATGGCAACCCTTAACTTCAATGATCTTCTCGATCCCACGGTGATCTTCCTTGTTGAAGAGTGTAAGGTAACAAGCATGACGTGCCGACGAGAAAATCAGAAGATAGTTCAAGGGGACAGACAAGTTTTCTCCAAGGTTGGAAATATGAACTTTGCACGAGACCATAAGCCATTGGGGAAAACTAGGAACAACTTGACCAAGCAAAGGTCGAGCAGAGGATATGAGAAAATGACCGAGAGACATTTTAGCAACACCACGTTAATGTTCTCCTCGATGTTCAAGATACCACCATCAGGCTTCGGAAAAGCCGTCACTAGGTCATCAAGTAGAGGTCGGACCTTTAAGATTTGCAAAGAGACCATAAAGGCAACTTCTAGAATAAGTAGCACAATATCCTCATGGAGAGTGGTTTGATTTTTACGAAAGGCAAGAGGATATCACAATAGACCTTCCAGTTAAGTAGGGCAACCACAACCTCAAACTTGCCGGATTTACACAAGGCCTACGTTATACTCTTAAGGAGCACCAACCATCATTTCTGCTTGAGATTCAGATTTGGTTAGGCATGCGGATATTTCAGACTTGACGTTCCCAAGGAAGGAGTTACAACAGTTAACGAGAGGTAAGGTTCTCAAGAATTGACTACAGCGTCAAGCTCCAGAACACAAGCTAGAGTGCGATCAAAGTCCTTGGATTTCAAAACAATGACAATTGCTAAGAATATCCGATTACCACCCCGATATGCATCCTCAACAATCTCGAGCCCGAGTAGCTCGGAGGTAGATGGATAAGGAAGGGTTTGAGCATCACTTCATCAAATACGTCATGAGACTAAGCACGACCTCTTGATATGAAAGAGTGTGACACTCCAAGGTTGAACAGAACAAAAGCTAGACAAACCTCTTATTCCGCGGATTACAATACTTTGACCTGGCTGAGAAATGGACAAGTTACCGGAGTTTGTTTATCCTAACACCCCTATGTGGAATGTCTGGACGGTCCACAAGGGTAACATGCATCGGAACACACCAAAGCACGATAACACTTGACTGTCAACTGACAGACAAAGGTCGGACAACAAGTTAAGAGTAAGGAACATGCTTTAGGGGAAAACCCAAAATGTTGCAGAAGCACCAGATAGCACTCTTCCAACAACTCGTGCTGAAAGGGTTTCACTAACGAGTGTTATTGGAGGGAGTACAAGGATAGATGGAACACTCGCTATGAGCACTCTTGTCGTAAACCAGAGGGTTCCATGACAGAATATCCAGCTATAGCTCATGACGGGGAGGAGTTTTGTTGCCGCAATTCAATTACGACTACAACACCAATTTGAAGATTAAATTCAAACATGGCGAACCTGACATAGGGTTTGACAATTAACATCAGGATTCAACGGGAAAGATCTTGCGTTAAAGATCAGCTTCTTGTACTGGGACTCACGATTAGTATAATGCTCACATGGTTGACAACCCTCATGAACCATTACACCAGAGCCCAAGCACAATCCGGGACCTTCGGTTCAAGATCTTGGACTAAAGCAAAGGAATGTCTTGACGACCCGCAACACTTCCTCTCTTCGGGCTTTGGAATGGGCAGACAAGCAGAGCTAACTAGTAGACTAAAGGTAGAAGCCAACCCCGTGATCCTAAATTCTTGAATCGCCAGCCGAGCAGAAGAACCGCTAAATCAAATAGAGGTAAGATGTCTCCGAGATTAGAGGGAATTGGGTAAGGAGTAAAAAGAAACCTAAGAGGGTTTTCACAACTCCTTTTAGTTCGTAAATAATTTTACCAACTCTAGACTCAACATCGACCAATAGAACGGGTTTCCTACAGGCAGTATTGCTCTGATACCAACTTGTAGCGCCCCGCCCCCAGAGCTATACAGTGAAACGTTGTGCAACCGGTCATGCTACACAATCAAGGGTTACTGGGGTTACCAATCCCAGGCCAAACACATTGGCAGGCGTGCTCGGAATACATCATCGGCACACAACACCTCGATCATGCCATAAGCTCGGACATCACTTCACGTATAACAAAGAGACCAAGACTACGGAAGAACTGGCACATCACAGACTCTACGACACAAAGATATCATAGTTCAACTCATATAATTGAGAAAGATAGCAAATGACACATCATTACAACAGCGGGAGCAAATTAAAGTTGTCTAAACAACAAGATCCAAATTATGGCCTAAGAGGCCTACAGATAACCATCCCGTGCCAGCCTGTTCCAAGACGTCCCAAGCTGTCACCCTGGGAACCCCAGACTACTCGTCGAAGTAAACGTAGAACCCACCTTCCAGTTCGGTGATGTCCTCCTCTGAAACAAAATAATAATCAACAAAGCAAGGCTGAGTACGACGTACTTGCAAGAATTAGTAGGGCGATATAGGCCCGATGCTGACGGAGGCTCTAATGCTGTATAATGTAGCTGGTTTTGCATAAAGCTAGTTTTCCTTTTTTAAAGACATAAAGACCCATTGCAACGTCTAGTCAGAATGTTTTCCGAAAAGGGATAAGAGAGTAAACTTTCATCTTCGGTTCTCATCGAACCTACTTGTAGCCAAAACATCACTCGTCTCCACCAAGGCACTCCCTCGAATCACCCTCGAGGAAATGAACCTTTTATCACACTTTGAAATGCAACCTCTAGCTGCCAAGTTTTATTTATTAGGTTCAGGTTCTCTATGAGCTAATCCGCCTTTCCCAAGAGTTTGTCCATAACCGTGGACACGGCTTTTCGAAAAGATTAAACCCTGCAGGGGTGTACTAATTTACCCATTGGTACCGTCCGGCTCACCTAGTTGGCCCTCTTCCGGGGAAGGCCGGCAAGCAGGCGCGGTTAAACCTTTACCTCGCGTGAGACTATCCAAGAGTCATCTGTGGCCACAGGGCAAGTTTACCCAGCCTCAGCCCCTGCCCCATCGCCACGTCCTAAACACCACCATCCTCATCATTTCTTTTTCCGCTCACACACACGGCAAATGGAAATAGCAAACTAGAAGACCCTTGGATACGCCCGCACAAGTTATTCAGTTAGTGAGGCGCCCATACACCCACCAATGGCAGCACGCTCATTTCTTGGTTCTAGCTAAAAGCACTCTCAGCCTAGGCGGCAGGAATGAGGCAAAACACCATCCCCGATGGCAACTCATCCAAGCCTTTTAGCAAATTAATTATCCACCACAAGTAACCATCATGTCCGAACATTCCACCACCATTCGTAATAATGGAATTAAATCACCGGACAAAATATATTATTTGACTAGCATGGCTAAGCATATATAACAACAAATATATCTTTGTCTCCGGCCAACACATCAAACCTACGGTTTATAGGAGGGGAAGCATGTGATGGTTCAGGGGATAAACATGCATTCATAGGATACTCTACATCTTGATCAAAAGAGACATTTGAATCGCATGCAATATTCTGGTGGATAAAATAAGTTTATAAAACAATAGGATGCTAGATGCCAAGAAGGTTAGGTTTGCTCTTGCCTTGCTGATAAAGTTGGTCGCACTGGTTGTCGAGTTATTGTGGTGGAACCTCGACTCCTAAATCTACCGAAACACAAACAACACAGGAAAAGAAATAAATAACACGAATACAAGGTGCAATGCACAATCATGATGAGATGGTAAAATTATGCACTGAAATCATATTGGGCATGTCCCACAAGTTAAATGGAACCCCTAAATTAAATATCAAAATTAACGGGTTAAAACTCCATATTTAACTTAGTGAATTGCATTATTAACCAAAATGTCCAGTACTGAAATATGGTTCCTAAATGCATGAAAATGACATTATTAGATAGATATTGTTCCACTGATCAACTTGGTACTTCGTTTGGAATTTTCCGATTAACGATGAATAAATGGTGATTTAAACGGTTATGCGATTTAAATCATTTTAACCAATTCGAAAATGACATTGAAGGAAAAGTTATTTGCATGCTGTGAAATTAACATGTATAGATAGCATTTGAGTTGCTGATCAATTTGCATGCAATATTCTGGTGGATATATCATTTGCAATTTTTGAATCATTATTCAACAAGTTATGATATTTTCAAATATTGATTCAATTCTGCCATTTTACCTATTTTTATTAAACAGCACCAAAATTACATCCAAAATTCTCTCAAATTACATAAACTTGTAGATCATTGTTCACTGAACATTTTGAGAGCTTATTCATAATTTTTGGATGAGTAGAACTCAAGTTATGGATTTTCTAAAATTGGAATTAAATCTGCCATTTTAATAATTTTAATTAAACAGCAATTTAAATGTTCGTTATTGCATGTAAAAGGAACTAACATTTAGATGTTGTTTTCCTGAACATTTTAAGATCTCATTTATAATTTTTGGAGCAATATTCATAAAGTTATAGATTTTATAAATTTCCACTCATTTTCTGCCATTTCTGTAATTATTAAATATGGGCAATTTAATTTGACCAAATAATTCTTTCATTGGCAATAACAGATGGACATTTTCTTGCTGAGCATTTTGACATATTATTTGCATTTTTTGGATTAATGGTTCAAAAGATATGCAATTTCCAAAATTTGGATAACTAATAGGTGAATTGCATTTCACATTTAAATTCAAATTTTACAATTCAATTGCATGTATGAGTTGCATATTTGAATAGGTGGTGAAATTATAAACTCTCTGATACTTTGGTTGCAATTTTTGGATCTACCAAATAAAAGATATTGCATTTTCTAGTTTCTGTAAAATTTCTGAAATCACAAAATGAAGAACAGATGAGGTCAGCATGACGTCATCATGGTGGCAGCGGCATGTTGAGCTCAAATTCGTCGAAATGGTTGGAAATTGGTCGCGGGGAAGGGCACTAGGCGCTAGAGGAGATAGAGGAGACCTCGTGGAGCGGCGGGCTGGACCATATGGTCACCGGAGCGGCCGGCGGCGAGCATGGCGCGGCGGCCGGCGGACAGACGGCGGAAGTCGAGCTCGATTCCGTCGATTGGGAGGCTCCCGGCACGGAGCCGTCGGCGAGGTTGGGGAGGAGGTCGAGGCGGAGAGGATGGAGGCGTCAGCGTGGGCTCAGATGGTTGGAGTCACCGGCGGGCGCGACGGTAGTGGCGGCGGACAGAAGCTCCACTTCTAGGGTTAGGGTATTCCGCAGGGGAGGAGAGAGCAGGGAGGAGTGAGGGAGAGTGGAGAGCAGCAGGGGGGCCTCCATATCCACGACGCATGGGAGAGGGGGGGGCGGCATGGCGCGGCAGGGGAGAAGGGCACGGCATGGCGCGACAGTGCCTTCACTGGCGCCACAGTGAAGAGGACAACCATTTTGCGAAAACCCCCCGGCTGTTTAAAAGATTTATTGCAAACTGGTCCAGCAGGCTTTTAGGGATTTTAGATGGTCCACTTAACATTTTTCTAAAATTCTGAAATTATTTATGTAGGCTCCCCATGACATGTAGGAGCTACACAAAAATTGGTGTGCAAGAATAAAATGTTTTGCAACATATTTGTTCATAGGATTTGAATATGTTCATTTTTGATAAATTGCAAAATGTATTTATTTGGAGCATTTATATTTTACCAAAAATAATGGAATTAATCATGGAGGCTCCTCATATATTAAGGAAGCTCCCTATAATTTTATTTGGAAAATTTGAAATGTTTAACTTGGTTTCAAATTTAAGAATTGGTTTAACTCAAATTTGAAGTCCCAATTTATTTAATGGTTTGGTAATATTTGACTTTGCCCAGATCATTATGAAATGTATTCTTGGAACTTCCTGGACAAATATGTAAGCTCAAGAATATTTTGTTTTGCCAATTTGAGCAATTGCATTTGGTTTGGAATTTTAAGAAGTGTTTGCTTCCTGCTAAATGTTTTCCATGTTTACAATACTTAATTTAGCAATTTAAATATGTATGCCATGATGCAATGCAATGCAAAAAGTGAAAATTTGGCCCATATTTTAGGGTACCAATTCTTGGCTGTTACAAATCTACCCCCCTTACAAGAATCTCGCCCCGAGATTCCTAGAGTAGGAAGAGGGAAGAGGGAAACATGGCAACCCTTAACTTCAATGATCTTCTCGATCCCACGGTGATCTTCCTTGTTGAAGAGTGTAAGGTAACAAGCATGACGTGCCGACGAGAAAATCAGAAGATAGTTCAAGGGGACAGACAAGTTTTCTCCAAGGTTGGAAATATGAACTTTGCACGAGACCATAAGCCATTGGGGAAAACTAGGAACAACTTGACCAAGCAAAGGTCGAGCAGAGGATATGAGAAAATGACCGAGAGACATTTTAGCAACACCACGTTAATGTTCTCCTCGATGTTCAAGATACCACCATCAGGCTTCGGAAAAGCCGTCACTAGGTCATCAAGTAGAGGTCGGACCTTTAAGATTTGCAAAGAGACCATAAAGGCAACTTCTAGAATAAGTAGCACAATATCCTCATGGAGAGTGGTTTGATTTTTACGAAAGGCAAGAGGATATCACAATAGACCTTCCAGTTAAGTAGGGCAACCACAACCGCAAACTTGCCGGATTTACACAAGGCCTACGTTATACTCTTAAGGAGCACCAACCATCATTTCTGCTTGAGATTCAGATTTGGTTAGGCATGCGGATATTTCAGACTTGACGTGTCCAAGGAAGGAGTTACAACAGTTAACGAGAGGTAAGGTTCTCAAGAATTGACTACAGCGTCAAGCTCCAGAACACAAGCTAGAGTGCGATCAAAGTCCTTGTATTTCAAAATAATGACAATTGCTAAGAATATCCGATTACCACCCCAATATGCACCCTCAACAATCTCGAGCCCGAGTAGCTCGGAGGTAGATGGATAAGGAAGGGTTTGAGCATCACTTCATCAAATACGTCATGAGACTAAGCACGACCTCTTGATATGAAAGAGTGTGACACTCCAAGGTTGAACAGAACAAAAGCTAGACAAACCTCTTATTCCGCGGATTACAATACTTTGACCTGGCTGAGAAATGGACAAGTTACCGGAGTTTGTTTATCCTAACACCCCTATGTGGAATGTCTGGACGGTCCACAAGGGTAACATGCATCGGAACACACCAAAGCACGATAACACTTGACTGTCAACTGACAGACAAAGGTCGGACAACAAGTTAAGAGTAAGGAACATGCTTTAGGGGAAAACCCAAAATGTTGCAGAAGCACCAGATAGCACTCTTCCAACAACTCGTGCTGAAAGGGTTTCACTAACGAGTGTTATTGGAGGGAGCACAAGGATAGATGGAACACTCGCTATGAGCACTCTTGTCGTAAACCAGAGGGTTCCATGACAGAATATCCAGCTATAGCTCATGACGGGGAGGAGTTTTGTTGCCGCAATTCAATTACGACTACAACACCAATTTGAAGATTAACTTCAAACATGGCGAACCTGACATAGGGTTTGACAATTAACATCAGGATTCAACGGGAAAGATCTTGCGTTAAAGATCAGCTTCTTGTACTGGGACTCACGATTAGTATAATGCTCACATGGTTGACAACCCTCATGAACCATTACACCAGAGCCCAAGCACAATCCGGGACCTTCGGTTCAAGATCTTGGACTAAAGCAAAGGAATGTCTTGACGACCCGCAACACTTCCTCTCTTCGGGCTTTGGAATGGGCAGACAAGCAGAGCTAACTAGTAGACTAAAGGTAGAAGCCAACCCCGTGATCCTAAATTCTTGAATCGCCAGCCGAGCAGAAGAACCGCTAAATCAAATAGAGGTAAGATGTCTCCGAGATTAGAGGGAATTGGGTAAGGAGTAAAAAGAAACCTAAGAGGGTTTTCACAACTCCTTTTAGTTCGTAAATAATTTTACCAACTCTAGACTCAACATCGACCAATAGAACGGGTTTCCTACAGGCAGTATTGCTCTGATACCAACTTGTAGCGCCCCGCCCCCAGAGCTATACAGTGAAACGTTGTGCAACCGGTCATGCTACACAATCAAGGGTTACTGGGGTTACCAATCCCAGGCCAAAACACATTGGCAGGCGTGCTCGGAATACATCATCGGCACACAACACCTCGATCATGCCATAAGCTCGGACATCACTTTCACGTATAACAAAGAGACCAAGACTACGGAAGAACTGGCACATCACAGACTCTACGACACAAAGATATCATAGTTCAACTCATATAATTGAGAAAGATAGCAAATGACACATCATTACAACAGCGGGAGCAAATTAAAGTTGTCTAAACAACAAGATCCAAAATATGGCCTAAGAGGCCTACAGATAACCATCCCGTGCCAGCCTGTTCCAAGACGTCCCAAGCTGTCACCTGGGAACCCCAGACTACTCGTCGAAGTAAACGTAGAACCCACCTTCCAGTTCGGTGATGTCCTCCTCTGAAACAAAATAATAATCAACAAAGCAAGGCTGAGTACGACGTACTTGCAAGAATTAGTAGGGCGATATAGGCCCGATGCTGACGGAGGCTCTAATGCTGTATAATGTAGCTGGTTTTGCATAAAGCTAGTTTTCCTTTTTTAAAGACATAAAGACCCATTGCAACGTCTAGTCAGAATGTTTTCCGAAAAGGGATAAGAGAGTAAACTTTCATCTTCGGTTCTCATCGAACCTACTTGTAGCCAAAACATCACTCGTCTCCACCAAGGCACTCCCTCGAATCACCCTCGAGGAAATGAACCTTTTATCACACTTTGAAATGCAACCTCTAGCTGCCAAGTTTTATTTATTAGGTTCAGGTTCTCTATGAGCTAATCCGCCTTTCCCAAGAGTTTGTCCATAACCGTGGACACGGCTTTTCGAAAAGATTAAACCCTGCAGGGGTGTACTAATTTACCCATTGGTACCGTCCGGCTCACCTAGTTGGCCCTCTTCCGGGGAAGGCCGGCAAGCAGGCGCGGTTAAACCTTTACCTCGCGTGAGACTATCCAAGAGTCATCTGTGGCCACAGGGCAAGTTTACCCAGCCTCAGCCCCTGCCCCATCGCCACGTCCTAAACACCACCATCCTCATCATTTCTTTTTCCGCTCACACACACGGCAAATGGAAATAGCAAACTAGAAGACCCTTGGATACGCCCGCACAAGTTATTCAGTTAGTGAGGCGCCCATACACCCACCAATGGCAGCACGCTCATTTCTTGGTTCTAGCTAAAAGCACTCTCAGCCTAGGTGGCAGGAATGAGGCAAAACACCATCCCCGATGGCAACTCATCCAAGCCTTTTAGCAAATTAATTATCCACCACAAGTAACCATCATGTCCGAACATTCCACCACCATTCGTAATAATGGAATTAAATCACCGGACAAAATATATTATTTGACTAGCATGGCTAAGCATATATAACAACAAATATATCTTTGTCTCCGGCCAACACATCAAACCTACGGTTTATAGGAGGGGAAGCATGTGATGGTTCAGGGGATAAACATGCATTCATAGGATACTCTACATCTTGATCAAAGAGACATTTGAATCGCATGCAATATTCTGGTGGATAAAATAAGTTTATAAAACAATAGGATGCTAGATGCCAAGAAGGTTAGGTTTGCTCTTGCCTTGCTGATAAAGTTGGTCGCACTGGTTGTCGAGTTATTGTGGTGGAACCTCGACTCTTAAATCTACCGAAACACAAACAACACAGGAAAAGAAATAAATAACACGAATACAAGGTGCAATGCACAATCATGATGAGATGGTAAAATTATGCACTGAAATCATATTGGGCATGTCCCACAAGTTAAATGGAACCCCTAAATTAAATATCAAAATTAACGGGTTAAAACTCCATATTTAACTTAGTGAATTGCATTATTAACCAAAATGTCCAGTACTGAAATATGGTTCCTAAATGCATGAAAATGACATTATTAGATAGATATTGTTCCACTGATCAACTTGGTACTTCGTTTGGAATTTTCCGATTAACGATGAATAAATGGTGATTTAAACGGTTATGCGATTTAAATCATTTTAACCAATTCGAAAATGACATTGAAGGAAAAGTTATTTGCATGCTGTGAAATTAACATGTATAGATAGCATTTGAGTTGCTGATCAATTTGCATGCAATATTCTGGTGGATATATCATTTGCAATTTTTGAATCATTATTCAACAAGTTATGATATTTTCAAATATTGATTCAATTCTGCCATTTTACCTATTTTTATTAAACAGCACCAAAATTACATCCAAAATTCTCTCAAATTACATAAACTTGTAGATCATTGTTCACTGAACATTTTGAGAGCTTATTCATAATTTTTGGATGAGTAGAACTCAAGTTATGGATTTTCTAAAATTGGAATTAAATCTGCCATTTTAATAATTTTAATTAAACAGCAATTTAAATGTTCGTTATTGCATGTAAAAGGAACTAACATTTAGATGTTGTTTTCCTGAACATTTTAAGATCTCATTTATAATTTTTGGAGCAATATTCATAAAGTTATAGATTTTATAAATTTCCACTCATTTCTGCCATTTCTGTAATTATTAAATATGGGCAATTTAATTTGACCAAATAATTCTTTCATTGGCAATAACAGATGGACATTTTCTTGCTGAGCATTTTGACATATTATTTGCATTTTTTGGATTAATGGTTCAAAGATATGCAATTTCCAAAATTTGGATAACTAATAGGTGAATTGCATTTCACATTTAAATTCAAATTTTACAATTCAATTGCATGTATGAGTTGCATATTTGAATAGGTGGTGAAATTATAAACTCTCTGATACTTTGGTTGCAATTTTTGGATCTACCAAATAAAAGATATTGCATTTTCTAGTTTCTGTAAAATTTCTGAAATCACAAAATGAAGAACAGATGAGGTCAGCATGACGTCATCATGGTGGCAGCGGCATGTTGAGCTCAAATTCGTCGAAATGGTTGGAAATTGGTCGCGGGGAAGGGCACTAGGCGCTAGAGGAGATAGAGGAGACCTCGTGGAGCGGCGGGCTGGACCATATGGTCACCGGAGCGGCCGGCGGCGAGCATGGCGCGGCGGCCGGCGGACAGACGGCGGAAGTCGAGCTCGATTCCGTCGATTGGGAGGCTCCCGGCACGGAGCCGTCGGCGAGGTTGGGGAGGAGGTCGAGGCGGAGAGGATGGAGGCGTCAGCGTGGGCTCAGATGGTTGGAGTCACCGGCGGGCGCGACGGTAGTGGCGGCGGACAGAAGCTCCACTTCTAGGGTTAGGGTATTCCGCAGGGGAGGAGAGAGCAGGGAGGAGTGAGGGAGAGAGGAGAGCAGCAGGGGGGGCCTCCATATCCATGACGCAGGGGAGAGGGGGGGGGGCGGCATGGCGCGGCAGGGGAGAAGGGCACGGCATGGCGTGACAGTGCCTTCACTGGCGCCACAGTGAATAGGACAACCATTTTGCGAAAACCCCCCGGCTGTTTAAAAGATTTATTGCAAACTGGTCCAGCAGGCTTTTAGGGATTTTAGATGATCCACTTAACATTTTTGTAAAATTCTGAAATTATTTATGTAGGCTCCCCATGACATGTAGGAGCTACACAAAAATTGGTGTGCAAGAATAAAATGTTTTGCAATATATTTGTTCATAGGATTTAAATATGTTCATTTTTGATAAATTGCAAAATGTATTTATTTGGAGCATTTATATTTTACCAAAAATAATGGAATTAATCATGGAGGCTCCTCATATATTAAGGAAGCTCCCTATAATTTTATTTGGGAAATTTGAAATGTTTAACTTGGTTTCAAATTTAAGAATTGGTTTAACTCAAATTTGAAGTCCCAATTTATTTAATGGTTTGGTAATATTTGACTTTGCCCAAATCATTATGAAATGTATTCTTGGAACTTCTTGGACAAATATGTAAGCTCAAGAATATTTTGTTTTGCCAATTTGAGCAATTGCATTTGGTTTGGAATTTTAAGAAGTGTTTGCTTCCTGCTAAATATTTTCCATGTTTACAATACTTAATTTAGCAATTTAAATATGTATGCCATGATGCAATGCAATGCAAAAAGTGAAAATTTGGCCCATATTTTAGGGTACCAATTCTGGGCTGTTACAATTAACCGCTTTGTTTTCTGCGAGACCGGAAAGATTGACAACCTTTCCGCCGTTGGGGGCAAAGTAATTGGTTGAGTGTGTGCAGGTCCACGTCTGTTGAAGATTAAGCGCTAGAGATCTTCAACATTCACTTTGTTGTTGATTTCAAAGTCCTACTGGTTCGATAAACCTCGGTTCCTTAATGAGGGAAAACTGCTACTTACTACATCCACGCCTTCGCTTGGGGCACAACCCAACGCTACCATCACCGACCATCTGCGACCTGGCGATGGTGTGAAAAACTTGAGGAGGTCGGGTGGCTTTCCGTGCTTGATTCATCGCCTCGAGCTGTAAGGTGGAGCGGACCTCAGCGGAGGTTGGATAGGGCCGCATCAGAGGTATGAAGTCGAACTGCTTCTCGAATTGCTCTCCTAGACCAACCAGAAGAGTGTTGATGAGGGTACGGTCCTCCATGTGATCGCCATGCTCGCGGAGTTCATCACCAATCGCCTTGACCTGTTGACAGAAGACAGTCACAGTTGTGTCGCCCTGGGTGGTGGTGCGGAGGTCGGTATGGAGGGCGTTGATGCGAGCGTCGCAGTTGTCCTGGAAGAACTACTAAAGAGAGAGCCATAGATCAGCGGCGGTAGCGTCATCATTAGAGACGAGGTTGAAGAGCTCGGTGGAGATGCAGGGGCTGATTGGGGATTGACATGCTCCCGACGACCACATTGACCAAGATGGATGTGAAAAAGATGGCGCCAGTGGTAGTAATTGTGGGACGCAAGGTCGAGAGTGATGGGGATGAACGAGGAGACGTCGGCAATGGTGTCGGCTAAGGAGATTGCGGCTGGTGGAATAGGGTTTTGGGAGGGAACATTGTATTGGGTAGAGGAAGAAGAAGGGGTAGAGGGATAGAGGACATCGGCTAGGCGAGCTTCAGCCGAGGTGAAGAGAGGTTTGGTCGGCGGCGGCGGCGGTTTGCGTGGTGGCGCCATGGCCAAGGTGCGGAAAACCTAGGCGTCTGATACCATGTAATTTGGGAGAATAATAACTTGTATTGATTTGACAGTACAAGGGTATAAATAGTAGTAGACCTAACCGACTTAGGGTTTGAGGAAACCGACTCTAATACAAATTACATGGCCAGTAGGGATTTCTCCTGTTCGTAACATTTAGAAGTCAGCTTTGGTGGTACACTTAGCAGTTAGCAAGTCAAGAGGTGGCTTAAGTACAGAGAAAACAATTAGTACTACTTAGGGCATGCAGTCTTATCAGAAACTTGCCTCGTAATTTGATGGTAATAAAAATGTACAATGGGTTGGTCTTAGTATTATATCTAGTAATGAGATATCTCCTTGTCGAAGACTCGGGTGCTCCGGGAAAAACCCTGAATCCGATTCTTCCGGATCGGGCGATGCCGACACTATCGGTGTTATTCTCCCTCTTGAGCGTTTTTTTCTGGAGCACGTGCTAGCTGGAGGGGTCTAGAGGTGGAGCGGCGTTGTGTCTACCGCATCTTCGATGACAAACCCCGACGGCGTGGCGCAACGGAGTATCGGCGTCGGATGCGTGATGATGGACACGCAGGGCGGTGGCGCTGTATGGCTGCGTCGATGGCAAATCTGGCGACGGTATTCACTTCGATCAACATGGTGGATATGGGTTGGCGGAACATGGCAAAGGCGAGTTTAGATGCATGCGAACAAGATGTTATCTCTGGAGTTGGCCGAAGAGACGGTGATGGTTGTGGCCGAGGCATAAGGCATCGTTGATTCCTCTATCGTTTGTATTAGTTGTGCTGCTTTGTCACTGTTTGACGGATTCGGTTTGTATGTAATGCTCTTTGCCAGTCTATGTTTAGCAAATGAAATAAAGGCCGTATGCATCTCTTCGATGCAGAGGTCGGGTAACTCCATTTAGAGAAATGTGGTGGAAGATTGTAGATATTAGATCATCTCTTAATTAAGAGAAGATAATTTTTTTTTCAACTTTCTCCTTCCTCCATTTTCTCATTTATCCTACTTAACATTCATAAGATAAAACCATTGTACACGACCTTAGTTAATGAGTAACTGTCAAAAACACTCCGGCAATGCTGCACAAATTACTTAGTTAATGAGTTTTCTACTGTTGTATAATTTGGAGTCGCCCTGGACGATTGAACCGCACATGCAAACAAATCAATTGATGACCTGCTAAAGTTAAGTCTTGGAAAAGAAACAACTCAACATCATCGATGAACCAGCGAATTCCAAGCAAAGATCAGATGGGGGCAGTGGGGCGAAGCTCCCAGTAGAGCAACGTAGGGCGGTCGCCCTACCCTGAGTTTTGACGAAAATATTCAGATGTACATGTTTTTTCCAAATAATATGAGTGGTCCTACGTCAAACAACGTAATTCGTATGAGAAGTTATGCTTGTTTTAGTCAATACTTCACAAAGTGATTCCGAACCGAAAGGAGGGACTAGATCTAGTCTACTCGGAAATAAATTATTTCTTTATGTAATAGCTAATTCTCAATCCATCAAAATGTGATTCTAAACAATTTCCTAGGTAGGGTATTTAACTAAAACGTGTGAGTATTTTGATCAGCTTATGGGGTGGCCAAAACCAAATTTACGTATATGATGAGTTATTGAGTTCTGTTTTATAATACTTTGGATTTGTATATTTTATTAATCTAAAATCACTCAACATTATAAAGTGAAAACGAAGTGAAAAATAAAAAGTAATACCAACCAAGCAAGACTTACGTTACTACCAATGCCAACGCCATTTTGATTTCTATTTTGCACTTGTGCATATAAAACGCATTACTTGTTCACAGATTATGGGGCCAGCAATGTTGGAGAGAGCCTCATTGTGCATGATATAGACTGGAAGCTGATCCACTATTGTTTGTGTTCATGCCTCATGATAAAGTTAGGATCCTCCCCCCTACCCACACACCACCAAACACACACACACACACACAATTTTTTAGCTATTTGTTCCACAAATAGGATCCGTACTTGTGGCTAACCAAGCTTTTCACAAAAACTCATTTTCATGGATTGAGTAGAATTTTTTGTGTTGCCCTCATGGGACGGTGGCGGGAATTGAGGATGGAAGGGGAGAGGCGGTCGATTTAGAGCAATATGGTCAATTGGGGGATTTGTGGTGAGTATGTCCTATCGGATTCGACGCGGCGGAGACATCCGAACGCGTCCATACAGCCCCAAATCCGCCCCATATATGTGTTGGATATGAGGGTTGCGGGGCTGCCCAGCCATTTGATCTATATGTAGGGGGGTACGGTTGGGTTAATATTTTCTGTCTGGTGATGTAATGTAGGTTTGTAGCCAATTGTATCATCTCCAACCAGACCCCCACTCCCCCCTATATGTCCGCGGACATGTGCAGACACGGCCCGGACAGAAAACACCACCCAAGCGGACGACCGTACTTAACCAAAATGTCTGGCAACCCTCATATCTAGCCATATCTAGGAGGCCGCCCGGACACACCCGAAAAGGGTCCGCCATGTCGGATTGACAAGGAAGACCCACACAGAAACTAAGAGGCGCCGCTGGTCAGCCTTCCGCATTCATGGCGGACCGGCCGCCACTTTACCTGAGGAGCCCCTCCCCAGCCGCGCTGCCATGAGCTTGCCCCCTCCCCAACCCCTCCGCCACGCCCATGTCTCCGTAGAAGGTCACCTGGTACAATCAGCCGACCCCAGAGCGCCACACGGAGCTAGAGGTGGAGACGCGCCCCTGCGAGGCGGAGATCCATGCCCGTGTTGCCACCAGCCTTCGTGCTCTTGATGGGGAGGATGAAGCCCGACAGGGATTATGAAGGTGTGGTTGCGAGGATGTGGCCGTCGACGAGGGCGTGGGCTTGTACGTGTCGATGTCCCTCGATGAGGCACGCGAACACTTTTGCTTCGCCATGGAGGCGGAGTACCTCTATTACTTGAAGGCGGAGCATATCATGGCGGAGCGGCAACTCGCGGATGAAGACGTGGAACGAGCCGTCATCATCGAGTTGACGAGACCCCGTCCTAGTCGAGGAGAACCGTGATATCCCCGAGTCCTTCGAGGATGACCGTGCCATCCTCGGTGAGGACCGGGACGTCTTTTTCGATGAGGAAGACATCGAGGAGGACGAGGACGAGGAGATTCCCACCATCGCCAACGACCATGGGACTGGCAACTTCGGTTTCGACGCGGGTCATTGTGATATCCAATAGGAAGGAATAGGGGTAGTATAGTTCGTAGTAGGAACATCGTAGTATGGAGTTTGTATAAAAGAAATTCGCCATCTATCTATTACTTATGTTCATCAAGTTGCATGGTTTGTATGGATTTGAGAGGTCGAATTTCAGGGGGACAGTTGTAGACCTGGACATTTGAGTTTGGACTAGTCCGTGTTCGTGGACAGGTTCGAACATGTTTCGAAGGACATGGAGGGAGTCGAAATGGGTAATCTGGTTAGGCCAACTCCAACGCGCCGACCCATTTGGTCTGAAATGCTCCGTTTTCCGTTCGTTTGGGTGCAAACCACGACCCAACGCACCGATGCAAAATGACCATGGGTGCGTTTCCCGAATCCGGCCAGACCCATTCCTGGCCCAAATCTGAGTCAGGTTTGCGTCCAGACGAACAAGAAACGGAGCATCGCCGCATCCGACCGCATCCATCCACGCCCACCCATATCCCTGATCCGGCCACACTTGGCAGCAACACAACTGACACCCCGATCCTTCTTTTTATCTACATGTGCATGGGGACCCGGCCAGTTCATCTGCACTTCTAGTCACTTCTGCTCCCTCGCCGCCAGCACCAAACCTAGCCCACCACCCAAGCCACAATGGGTTTTTTCAAGAAGACCCTTGGCAAGGGGCTGCACGACACCGAGGACGGGTCCTCGTCGGGGCAGCGACACCGCGCGGCACCGCCGGGCCCGTTACAGCTCGCCCCTCCGGCAGCGACCAGCGTGCCGCGGCACCGGTGGAGGATGTACCTAGGCAAGAAGTGCTGCCAGTGGTACTAGGACCACGCCCTCCCCGTGCCCTGATACGTCTCCGACGTATCTATAATTTTTTATGTTCAATGCTTGATTATGTATCGGTGCCACATGTTTTTATAATGTTTTTATATCATTTTGGCATGATTTATGGAGCTAACCTATTAACAAGATGCCTAGTGTCAGTTCCTGTTTTCTGCGAAGGGCATGCTTCCCTGCGAAGTGCCTTTCTTTTACTTTTATGTTGAGTCACTCTTCCTCTTCCTTCCTCAAGCAATCACTTGGTGTCAACTTTGGTTCATGTTTTACTTCATGTTATCTTTGTGCCTAACTGCGAAAACTTTGTATTGACTTTATCTTGAGATAAACAAGTTGCAAGTTGAAGCTCTTTGCTGAAAACTTAAATCTTCCTTTGGGTCGTCCAAAATCCTTTGTTGAACTAATATTGCTTTGTGAGATATCAATGATTATCAAGTGTTATGCTTTTAAATCTCCAAAGTGTTCTTTTCGAGTTAATTCTTGCTTAGATGTTACACCTGGTTAATCATTGTTTGTTTCATTCAATGAACCTTTGTTTTGGATCAATGCATTCAGTTCATATGCTTTACATGATTATATGATCAAGATTTTACTTGGTAGCATGTCACTTCAAAAATTATTTTGTTATCACTTACCTACTCGAGGACGAGCAGGAGTTAAGCTTTGGGATGCCGATACGTCTCCGACGTATCTATAATTTTTGATGTTCCATGCTTGATTATATATCAGTGCCACATGTTTTTATATCATTTTTGGCATGATTTATGGAACTAAACTATTAACAAGATGCCCAGTGCCAGTTCCTGTTTTCTGCTGTCTTTTTGTTTCAGAAAAGTTGTTCTGGGAAGTTTCTCGGATTGCGCTCAAAATTTACGGGAATTATTTCCAATATGAAACAAAGCCGGAGCCAGAAGGACGCCCGGAGGGGAGCGAGGGGGGGGGGACCCAGCCGCCAGACGCCACCCAGGCGCGACCCAGGGGCAGGCCGTGGCTGGGCCCGCCTGGCGCCCTCCGGCGTCCCCTCGAGTTGCCCCTTCGCCTATAAAATCATCTTCATCCCGAAAACGCAAAAGGAGGCAACCATATTTTCTAGAAGACGTCCGAGGCCGCCGCCGCCATCTCAAACCCTAGTTCAGGAGGGTTCTACAGCTCTTCCAGGCACCCTGCCGGAGAGGGGAATCGACACCGGAGGCATCTACACCACCATGCCTGCCTCCGGAGTGATGCGTGAGTAGTCCACCACGGGACTACGGGTCCATAGCAGTAGCTAGATGGTTGTCTCTCCTCCTTGTACTCCATTTTTTAGATCTTGTGAGCTGCCTATCATGATCAAGATCATCTTATTTGTAACTGCTACATGATTGTGTTTGCATGGATCCGATGAATTGTGGAAGTCATTACTTTTGTTCAGTTATGTTTTGTGTTTTATCTATGATCTTGCATGCTCTCCGATGCTAGTGGATGTTTAGCCCAAGTAATTGTTAGTGTTTTATGAGGGAGTATTTATGCTAGATAGTGGGTTCATGCCTCTCTTTGTCTGAGTTCGGTGACAGGAACGGTTAAGGCTAGAGATGTGCTGTTGCCACTAGGGAGAAAACAGCGGTGTGATTTCTTCGTGTTATCTACATTTCTTACATTATGCACTTTGCTTATTGCAATGATCTGTTGTTTGCAACTTAATACTTTTGGGTGACTTGCTGGATAGCGATATCGGAGTGGATTATTAGTCATAGATGCAGTTGGATAACGGTCTATGTATTTTGACGTAATGCCCATATTAGATGAAACGGTGAACTATATTATTTTATGATAGCATTGCTATGCGCCCACAATTCTGTCAATTGCCATGCTGTAATTTGTTTACCCGTCATGTATATCTTTTGGAGAGACACCTCTAGTGAACTGTGGACACCGATCCTATTTTTCCTATATTGATTACAGCCATTTTAATAGCTTTTCATCATCATTTGCCTGTTGGACCTATTTCACTCTTTTCATATTTTACACTTGCACATTTAATTCTTTGTGTTTGGCAAGCCGGAGAGATTGATAACCTATCTGTTTTCGCTGGAGCAAAGTACTTGTTTGTGATTGTGTGCAGGTCCGCGTTGATCTACAAGTGCCAGAGTAGATTGAAACCTCGCTAAGCCTTATCCAAGTCCTGCTGGATCTGACAACCTTGGTTTTGTAATCAAGGGAAAACTGCCGCTTTGCTGCATCATACCTTCCTCTTGGGGTCTCCCAGCGAACGTGTGATCCACGCCATCAAGCCTGTTTTCTGGCGCCGTTGCCGGGGACTTGGAAGCTTCAGCTAGGGGGGTTTCACACATCCTTTCACTTTACTTTGTTATTGTCTTGCCTAGTATATTTTTTGTTAGTCTTGTTTTGCCTTTTGTTTGCTCTAAAAGTGAAAAACACAAAAAAAATAAAAATTCCAGCAACTAGTCTCTTTGTGTTTTGCTTAGTTTCTTGTTGTTTTATTGAGGAAATGGATTCAGCTGAGAACACTAAGTTGTGTGACTTCACTAGCATGAATAATGATGACTTTATAGGCACACCTATTGCTCCACCGGCTTCCACAGCTGAATTTTATGAGATAAATCCTGCTTTGTTGAATCTTGTCATGAAAGAGTGCTAGTGGTGATGATGTCACCTCTCATTTAAATAACTCTGTTGAGTTATGTGATATGAAAAAAATATAAAGAAGTAGAGGGCGACGTCATAAAACTGAAACTTTTTCCTTCTTCCTTAAGAGGACGTGCTAAAAATTGGTTATTGTCTTTGCCTAGGAATAATATTGATTCTTGGACTAAATGCAAAGATGCTTTTATTGAGAAATATTATCCACCTGCAAAAATTATACAATTAAGGAGTAACATTATTGACTTTAAACAATTTGATAATGAACATGTTGCTCAAGCTTGGGAAAGAATGAAATCTCTAGTTAAAAACTGTCCCACTAATGGACTGACTACTTGGATGGTCATCCAAACTTTTTATGCAGGATTAAAATTTTCTTCAAGGAACTCCTCTTTGAGTGATAAGGTTGATATGATTATGTCTATGCTTGCTAGCAAACAAGTTCCTATTGATCCAAATAATGTTCCTTTAGCTTCTTTGGTTTCTCAAGAGGAGCAAGTTGATGTTAATTTTGTTAAAAATAATTTCAACACAATGCTTATAGGAATAACTTTGGTACTAATAATTATAAACCTTATCCTTCAAATAATGGTAATCCTTATGGTAATTCTTATGGTAATTCTTACAAAAATAATAGAGGTGTGTCCTCTGATCTTGAAAGCATGCTTAAAGATTTTATCACGTCACAAAAGTCTTTCAATAAAATTGTTGAAGAAAAGCTTGAGAAACTTGATAATCTTATTATTAAAGTTGATAGTCTATCCCATGAAGTTGATTTCCTTAAAATAAATTTTTTGCCTCATGATGTTAAGGAACATAAAACTTTAAATGCCATACAAGTTACAGTTGATAATAATATAAGAATGTTGGCTGAACTACACGCTAGATGGGAAAGGGAAGAAAAAGAAGTTGAAATTGCTGACATTAGTAAGGTTGCTAATGTTTGCACTATTTATACTAATGAGGATATTAAAATGTTGAATGCCCAAGAGTCATCTACAGAACCTAAGTATGCTAATGGTAAAATAATTGGAGTTGGAAAAATTTCCACCATACCTAAAAAGAACCCAAAACTTTCAGTCAACACAGAAACTGTTGTTCATAAAAACGCTGAAAATAGTTTTGATAATTTGGATTCTTTAGGTGATAATGCTCCTGTTAGTTTTGATGACAATGATCTTGATTTTGATAAATGTAACCTTACTGAAGTTATAAAGTTTTTACAAAAGCTTGCTAAAACACCTAATGCTAGTAAAATGAACTTGGCTTTTACTAAGCATATTACTAATGCTCTCATTGAGGTGAGAGAAGAAAAGCTTAAATGTGAATTCTCTATTCCTAGAAAAGTAGAGGTTGCTTGGGAACCTACCATTAAGATGAAAGTAAATGATTTTGAGTGTAATGCTTTGTGTGATCTTGGTTCTAGTATTTCTATTATGCCAAAAAAGTTATATGATGCCCTTGATCTTGGACCATTAAAAGATTGTGATTTGAATGTGAATTTTCTTGATGCCACTTCGCATACACCTTTGGGTAAAATATATGATGTTCTCATCATGGTTAATGGTAATTATGTTCCCGTTGATTTCATTATTATGGACCTTGATTTTAAGCTTCCTTGTCCTACTATTTTGCGAAGACTGTTTCTTAGAACTGTTGGTGTTGTTATTGATATGAGAGTGGGCAATATAAAATTTCAATTCCCACTGAAAAAAGGGATGGGACATTTCCCTAGGAAGAGGATAAAGAAATCTTTTGATTCCATTGGTAAGCCAAAGAGTGGTTTTGAATTGGGCACTATTGATAAAACTTGAATTTGCTCTTTGTGCCTAGCTAAAAGGCGTAAAAGAAAAGCCCTTATGGGAGTCAACCCATTTTATTTTTACCTTCTGTTTCTTTTTGGTTTCTTTGAGTTTTGGGTGATGTTACTTCTGTAACAACTCCCTTGTATCTTTTTGTTTTGGTTTTTGGTGCCAAGAATAGCCTCTAAAGAGAGGAAGACTAATTAGTGAGTTTGCTGTCCAGAAACAGATTTCTGTTCCTCACTGTTAAAAAATTCCAAAAAATCACAGAACATCATCAGTGGCTGAATTTTTTGGACAGCAAGCATCAGGGTTTTTTCTACCTTTCTCTAGTTTTAAGTTTTCTGATTTGAGGTCCAGAAGTTCCCCGAAAAAATTCATCTTTACAGTCTGTTCTGTTTTTGTCAAATTCTGTCCTTAGTTTTGCATTGCTTCTTTCACGGGCAAAGTGAAGCTTTTTCAAAGCTAGAGTTTTACTTAGACCTTTGTGACAGTATCTAATGTTTAAAAAAAAAAATGAGTTCATGATATGTGCTTTGGAACTGAAGAAAGATATTGTTTTTGTGGACTAACCCCTCTAATGAAGTTGCTATAAGTTTTGCGTGAAGTAAGTTTTCAAGTATCCAAGTGCGAGGTGATGAAGGAAGATCAAGAAAGAATAAAAGCCTAATCTTGGGGAGGCTCCCCATGGACCCTCCTCTGAAATATTCAAGAAGTTACAAGCGTCTAAGCTTGGGGATGCCCAAGGCATCCCCTTCTTCATCAACAATCATCGGTTTCTCTCATGGTACTATATTTTTATTCCTTTGCACATTTTGTGCTGTTCTTGGAGCGTCAGTTTGTTTTTACTTTTAGTTTGTTTGTGTTCAGTTTTCTGGTCCTTGCAATAATTTGGATCCATGCATGCTTGTGTGGGAGAGAGACACGCTTCGCTTTTTCATTATACACTCCTGTTCTTTACTTATATGTGTTGAGTGTTTAGCCTTTGTTATTTACGCTTTTAGCTCTTGTTTTCAAGCATCTCTTGTTCAGAGCTGTTAGCTTTTGTAGTTAGGAATTTTTGCTCTTATTGCTTCACCCTTTTAGTTTTGTTTCAAATAAGTTGATTGGTGTTTGGTCAAGTGGAAATTATCATGTAGGAAGTGTAAAAAGTGCTGCTTAATCTTGTAGACCGTTATCTTAAATCTCTGGTACTTGTCAATTGTTTAGAGATATGAAGTAGATTAATGCTTAAACTTGTGGATCATCTAGTAAAAATGGATTAGTAAAAAACTACCGTAAGGCTTTAAAATTGTGGTGCTTGTCCTGCTTGATAGCTCTCAAAGTCTAAATATTCTTTTTGCAAAGAGTTGGTTTGGCTAATAAGGTAGACGGTGTGAAGTCCAGTGGTTTTGCATGATGTATATCTCTAGTAATTCATTGAACCAAGTTGATGTTATGTGTTTGCTTGATATCCTGATAAGCCAAAATTCCGTACTGAGAGGGAATACTTCTCGTGCATCCAACTCCCTGAGCCAAATATCTTTGCCATTTGTGTCCACCATACCTACCTACATGTGGTATTTCCCTGCCACTCCAAGTAAAATTTTCATGTGCTATCTTTAAAATATTCAAAATTCTCCTTTTTGTGCCCTTGTTTTTAAGCTCATGGGGGAACAATAAGAAGTTAGCTATAACCTGTGACAAGCAAGGTCATTTCCCCCATTTCACCCGATGTTGATGGTTCACGTCCTCACTTGAATTAACCCGAGAGTGGCTTAAGCAAAATATAAATATAACTCACCATTCTCCTCCGCACAATGAAAATCTGAGAAATCAGCTCAACATTGGTTAGTGGTGAAACCAGGGAGAAAGAGGAATGTACTCGTTCCTCTAAAACAGTCGCTCTCACAAGTCTAAAAGCATTGCTTGGAATGGGGGACTAGCTAGTTTCTTTGATGTGAAGTCGTTGACGAAAGCATGCATGTCTCAAAACTGTTTTACTTCTATCAATAAAATAAAAAGCTCTAGCACATGATTAATCCCTGCTTTCCTCTGCGAAGGGCCTTTATTTTACTTTTATTTTGAGTCAGTCTTCCTCTTCCTTCTTAACTCCTCAAGCAATCACTTGGTGTCAACTTTGGTTCATGTTTTACTTCATGTTATCTTTGTGTCTAACTACGAAAACTTTGTATTGACTTTATCTTGAGATAAACAAGTTGCAAGTTGAAGCTCTTTGCTAAAAACTTAAATCTTTCTTTGGTTTGGCCAAACTCCTTTGTTGAACTAATATTGCTTTGTGAGATATCAATCATTATCAAGTGTTATGATTTTAAATCTCCAAAGTGTTCTTTTCTAGTTAATTCTTGCTTAGATGTTACACCTGGTTAATCATTGTTTGTTTCATTCAATGAACCATTGTTTTGGATCAATGCATTCAGTTCATATGCTTTACATGATTATATGATCAAGTGTAGCGGACCTGCACTTAAAAATAGGCTAGATCCCTGTGTATAGTGCAAACCCCTGGATCGATTCATTTGCACACACAGTTTACGATGAAATATCACAACATTGTATCAATTTATTCATGATTAAATCCAGAGTCAAAATAAACCATTACAACTTTGCATAGCTCGAAGCTAGCATAAAACAGAAATAACAGCGGAAGACTAAATATTATTGCATGGAGTCCCAATCTTCATGTAGCCACAGGCGAAACATGTTGGTTGTAGACTCGAAACCCTTAACGAACCTCACTCTTCGTTGGAACAACCTGATAAAAAGATATCAACAAGGTGGTTCAGAACCATAAAATGGAACTTGCAAGTGACACTTTGTGGACTCATAGAGGAAAACTCTTATAACCTATATGCATATTTGGCTTGTGGAGTTTGAAGGCTGTTTGCATAAAGACAATTTTTCCCTAACTCTTTGTAAAACATCTTTTCATCTATACGAGACTTTCATGGCATGAAAACCACTCATCTACCCTTGTTCACCCATCAAATTTTAACTTACAGAAATTGGAATGTTGGGATCCTCCGTTGACGTCCTTGATCAGCTGCTCAAAGTTGTCCGTAACCGGGGACACGGCTAAGTACTTAGTTTGACACTCTGCAGAGGTTGTGCACTTTCACCATTAGACTTAACCAACCCAAACTATCCCTCACACTCCATTGGTGTTTCGGGGAAAAGAAGAAGGTTAAGACGAGATCTTTCAGAAGCATTTTCCCACCCCATGCTGGCCTGACGCGCTCCACCTACAAACCTCTACCACCACCTGTCAAGCCGGGATGAGTCCACGCAACTTAGTTGATCAAGACAGAGCCCATATGACTAATGGCTGCACTGGAAGCAATCTTCACTTGGAGTAACTTCAAATCCCTTTGATCCTGGGTGGCTTTCCGCAAGTGTGATTCATCCTCCTAAGTCAGGGGACCACGTATGATCCTTCCTCCCAAACTAGGGAATCACCCTCTTCTACAATTCATCCTCCCGTATATGGGGAATTGCTTTATTCCAACCACCCACCCAGGTAGTTTATTAACTTAGTAAAATTTTCATTAGCTTTTGATACAAAACACATAGCATAGCATTTACCTATTCTACTAAGTTATCATATAGGTACTAGACACTTATGAATATTCTAGGGTAATACTAAACAGGTCTAGCATAGCAATACTAATAAGCCTATCATGCAAATTTTCTAAGTAAAAGCTACAACAATGCATATATCAAAATAATAGGCCGAAAAGTATGCAAGTGTGCCACTTGCCTTGGCAACAGGAGTGGAAGGAGTAGCAACCACCAAGGTCTTCGTGACTCTCCGAATAAACTAACAAAATAACCAAGCCACAAATAAACAAACAAAACAATAATAACAATACAATAAAAAAATGCACTGCATGAAATGTATTTAAAATCACAAGAAAATTACCACACTAAGTTTTCTGGTTTGTAACAATATGCATGAAGTCAAAATGCATTTAAAACAATTTTTACTTTAACAACAATACAAAACAAATCCCGAAAAGGGCATAAACACTAATTTAAAACTACTGTTAAACAAAATAATTACAGAAAATATGGGAGTGGTCTTACTGGACAGAGGACTTCAAAACTAAACTAACCCAATTGGATTTACTCAAAAATCCATTTTTAAACTAAAGTTATGACAAGTTTACTCAAATATCACATTTGAAATTTAAATAAATTTAAACTTTTCAAAACAGAAAACTAAAACGCCAGAAAGATTCTACAGGTTCTAAGGATTTCAAATATATAAAAATATTTGAATTTGGCCAAACCACAAAAAAGTTATGATAAATCTAAGTTACAGGGGTTTTTCTGCAAAACTGCTAAATAACTCTAATTCGGGAAAATCCCAGAAAATCCTCTGCTGACTGGGCGCTGACTGGCTGCTGACGATGCGCTGACTGGACGCTGACGTGGCCTCCTCTGATTCGTCGGTACCGGTTCGGTTAATGAATTAAAACGTGGCCACAGGATCAAGATCTAACGGCCGAAAGCGAATGGCCGGGGTCGGGCGCCGCGTTCTCGCCGGAACCCTAGCCGAGCGGCGGCGACGGGCCGGCATCGCGCGTTCCGACGAATCTAGAGGGTTAGGGAGGGGGCTTTTGCTACCTTTGAACAGAGGAGGATGGTGCGGAGCCGGTGGCGAAGCGGACGGCGATGAGGTGCTCCGGTGCTCCTCTGATTCCTCACCGGAGTTGAAGGAGGCGGCGGCCGGGCGTGGTCGGAGATGCTCCCGTCGCTCCGCTGCGAGGAAGGGCACCAAAAGGTGTCAAAATGATGCGCACGGACAAAAGAGAAAAGAAAGGGGCGAGGAGAGGGTACGGGGACGCCGGAGTTGGCCGGGAGGATGCTTGACGGTGGCGACGGCCGGCGGAACGACGAGCACGATTGGGGGCAGCCTAGGGGCTCCCGGGTGTCGAGTGGAGGGGGCAAAGGGAGAGGAGGAGGTGGGGGTTAAGAGGGGCAGCTTGGGAGGGGGAGGGGTGTGGCATAACGCCGGAAATCGGAGGGGTGGGGTGCGGCCGTTTCAGCCATTGATGGGCACGAGTGGGAGAGGAAGAGGCGGTGACATCAGCATGATGTCATCTTTTTATTTTTTTTGATTTATTGCTTTTCTGCAAATGCTAATAAATTTTAAAATAAAAGCCCAAAAATTATGAAATAGATTTGTAAAATTTTGTAATTAAAAAATCTACCATAATAACATTTTTGTAAAATATTTTGAACACTTTTTATTTGCAAGAATACCACTGGCATTAAAAGGACCTTTTTGGGCATTTTACTTATAAGGAAAAATAAAATATTTCTTGTTTTTAGAGAAACAAATAAACAATCAAAAATGCACAAATGCAACAATGATGCCATGCCATGTATGATTTTGGATTTTCAAATCAAAATATTTATAATTTTCAAAAAGTTTTTGATTTTTCTGATTTTTCAAAAATTTGAAAATCTTGGGATGTTACATCAAGATTTTGATTGGTAGCATGTTACTTCAAAAATTATTTTGTTATCACTTACCTACTCGAGGACGAGCAGGAGTTAAGCTTGGGGATGCAGATACGTCTCCGACGTATCTATAATTTTTGATGTTCCATGCTTGATTATATATCAGTGCCACATGTTTTTATATCATTTTGGCATGATTTATGGAACTAACCTATTAACAAGATGCTAGTGCCAGTTCCTATTTTCTGCTGTCTTTTTATTTCAGAATAGTTGTTCTGGGAAGTTTCTCGGATTGCGCTCAAAATTTACAGGAATTATTTCCAATATGAAACAAAGCCGGAGCCAGAAGGACGCCCGGAGGGGAGCGAGGGGGGGGGGGGACCCAGCCGCCAGACGCCACCCAGGCGCGACCCAGGGGCAGGCCGTGGCTAGGCCCGCCTGGCGCCCTCCAGCATCCCCTCAAGTTGCCCCTTCACCTATAAAATCATCTTCGTCCTGAAAACCCCAAAGGAGGCGACCATATTTTCCAGAAGACGTCCGAGGCCGCCGCCATCTCAAACCCTAGTTCGGGAGGGTTCTACAACTCTTCCCGGCACCCTGTCGGAGAGGGGAATCGACACCGGAGGCATCTACACCACCATGCCTGCCTCCGGAGTGATGCGTGAGTAGTCCACCACGGGACTACGGGTCCATAGTAGTAGCTAGATGGTTGTCTCTCCTCCTTGTACTCCATTGCTTAGATCTTGTGAGATGCCTATCATGATCAAGATCATCCTATTTATAACTGCTACATGATTGTGTTTTGCATGGATCCGATGAATTGTAGAAGTCATTACTTTTGTTCAGTTATGTGTTGTGTTTTATCTATGATCTTGCATACTCTCCGATGCTAGTGGATGCTTTGGCCAAGTAATTGTTAGTGTTTTATGAGGGAGTATTTATGCTAGATAGTGGGTTCATGCCTCTCTTTGTCTGAGTTCGGTGACAGGAACAGTTAAGGCTAGAGATGTGCTGTTGCCACTAGGGAGAAAACAGCGGTGTGATTTCTTCGTGTTATCTACATTTCTTGATCTGTTGCTTGCAACTTAATACTTTTGGGTGACTTGCTGGATAGCGATCCCCGAGTGGATTATTAGTCATAGATGTAGTTGGATAACGGTCTATGTATTTTGACGTAATGCCCATATTAGATGAAACGGTGAACTATATTGTTTTATGATAGCATTGCTATGTGCCCACAATTCTGTCAATTGTCATGCTGTAATTTGTTTACCCGTCATGTATATCTTTTGGAAAGACACTTCTAGTGAACTGTGGACCCCGGTCCTATTTTCCTATATTGATTACAGCCGTTTTAATAGCTTTTCATCATCATTTGCTTGCTGGTCCTTTTTCACTCTTTTCATATTTTACACTTGCACATTTAATTCTTTGTGTTTGGCAAGCTGGAGAGATTGACAACCTCTCTGTTTTCGCTGGGGCAAAGTACTTGTTTGTGATTGTGTGCAGGTCCGCGTTGATCTACAAGCGCCAGAGTAGATTGAAACCTCGCTAAGCCTTCTCTAAGTCCTACTGGATCTGACAACCTTGGTTTTGTAATCAAGGGAAAACTGCCGCTTTGCTGCATCATACCTTCCTCTTGAAGTCTCCCAGCGAACTTGTGATCGACGCCATCATGCCCTGGTCCGACGTCAAGCTTCCGAACAACCGGCACTTGAATCCCGATAGGATTCCGGTGCCGACGGTCCCGATGTCAGGATGAGCACGCCGGGAGGAGATCCAGCATCGGCGAGTCCAGCTTCTGCCGGACCTCATCAACGACCCGGCGTTCGCGAAGGCCAGTCCCTACTGGGACACGTGGTTCCGTAATGAGCACGACACCCACAGCCGGACGGCCTTCACGGAGGTGAAGCCACGGCCCCGACGCGGCCCTGGTGTGCCGGCGTGGGTGGAGGAGGAGGGGGACCTCGACCTCAAGCAGGCCCTGTAGGACTCGCTGCGCACCCACGCCGCGGAGGAGCTCCGCATGTGTCTAGGCCTGGACATCATGCTGCGCCGGTCCGCCGAGGAGGCCCAGCATCCGCCGCCGCCACCGCTGCCATGGTACGAGATGATGGCCTTGGACCTGCCGTCGGTTCCACCTCTATCCGAGGGGTTAAACGACCAGAACTAGAGTTGGACCGGCTCGCTTCCCTAGCTGTATCTGCCGCCAGAGCAGCCCCCGACGCCCTCGACGAGGGTGCCACCAGCCCATCTCTGAATCCCACCGCTGTTCAGTGACCTGGTCGACGACGACGAGGAGGAGTAGGCCGCCGACCGACGGCAAGGTTTATCTAGATTTAGGTGTTTTTTAGTTTGTAATATTTAATGTAAAACATGCCATATGTGGCCCGCTCCCCATCTATAAATAAAAAAGGCCTTTAGCTGGACTGCTAACGATGAAAAAAAAAGAAATGGGTTGGCCGCGTTGGGTGCACTGCGCGCGGCTCGGCCGCCGCCGAAAATTTGCTACCTGTCGCCCGACCCAAACGGATGAAAAAATATCAAAATCAGGTCCGTTTGGGTCGGTGCTTTGGAGTTGGCCTTACCGATTTTTTCATCTTCTCTAGTCGTGTCCATGGATATGTTGAAATGGTTAGGTGAGGTTGGAGATGTTCTCATCCTCCTCTCCATACCCGGCGGATTCTCTGACTTGATAACACCAAGTCAGACACTGACTTTGCCACACGATTAGAATCCAACGGTGTAGATCCGGCCAAAACACTATTTAGAAACACTGTTCGCAAAACAGTATTTAGAACCACTGTTCGTTGATCCTGTAGCATTTGATCTAGTCTGTAGGTTTGAGATCGAACGGATGAGAAGTGGGCAAAGATAGAGATACTGTTCACCTCTAGCTTTATCTCAGTAAGTCAGAGAATCCCAGCTACGGATGGCACCCGCCGGGTTCGGGGCCGGGTTTGCCCCCCCATACCCGCACCCGACCCTCCTCCCCGCCCCCGCGACCCGCCCCCATACCCGCCGTCGGGTCTAAAACTCCACCAGACCCGCCACCCACCGGGTTTTGGGGACCCGACGGGTACCCGTCGGGCGGCGACACCGCAGGACGGTAGAAGCGAAGGCGGCGGTGTAGGAGGACAGGAGCCGAGGAGTGGCGGCGGCGCGGCGCAGGACGACAGGAGCGGTGGCGGCGGCGCGGCGCAGGACGGCAGGAGCGGTGGCGGCGGCGCAGCGCTCAGACCGTCAGACGAGGAGCGGCGCATGACGGCAGGAACGGCAGGCCGGCGAGGTCGCCGTCGGGCGCAGGAGGAGCATCTCCTCTCCAGGGGCAGGAGGGACTCGAGAGGAGGGAGGCGGGGTCGAGGAGAAGTGGTGGAGGGGAGGCGAGGTGGAGGACGGTGGAGGACGGCGGCGGAAGAGGCGAGAGGGAAGGGGAAACGGGGCAGAGGCGGCGTGCGGGAGAGAGGATCGTGCGGTGGTGGTGCGCGTGGGGTGGGTGGGGAACGGGGATTAGTGGGGCTGGGGATTAGTTGGTTAGGGTTTCATTTAGACTATGACAGGTGGACCCCATTTTTCATAGCCGGGTATGCGGGTTCGCGGGTGCGGGTTTGACACCCCCATACCCGACTCCGCCAGACCCGGTGGGTTTGATTTTTCCCCGATAAGAAGCCCCGCGGGTTTTATTTTAAACCAAACCCTCCCCATTTAAGACGGGTACCCGTCGGGTTAGCGGGTGTTGGGTACCCATTGCGATCCCTAATCCCAGCTGCTCCACCATGGGCTGCTGGGCACTTGCAGGGTCTCGCGTCCTGTCCGCGGTTGGTGCACCCCACGAGTCAGTGACACATCCACCGCGACCTGCGCCCGAACCCACCCACCATGTCCCGAAGGCCGAATCCGGATAAAATCTCTCCCAAACAAATCTGCGCAGGTCCCCATCCATAGCTATCGGAACTTTGCCCGTCTCCTCTCTCTCTCTCTCTCTCTCTCTCTCTCTCTCTCTCTCTCTCTCTCTTACCTCACGCGCTCCACGCACGCACACACTCCTCCCCACCCTGTCGCCCTCGCTCGCTCTCGCCACTCCAAAACCCTAGTCACCCAAAACCTTTTACCACACTCCCTACGACGACGGCGGCGGCGGCCCCATGGCTGCACCAATCACCGGCTAAGGCTAGGCCAAAGCTAAGCTAAGCTGAGCTAAGTTTCCCCAACATCTCATCCGAACCCCTTCCCATTTCTCTCTCTCGCGCTCTCGGCGGCGGCGGTGGCGGCGGAAGCTGCGGGCCTCGAAATCCCAGCCTGAGTGCTCTCCGTGTTTTGTTTCGTGGTGGTGGGCGTTTCGGCGGCGGCGATGGAGGAGCCGAATGTGGGCGGAGGCGCCGTTGCGGCGCCGGAGGCGGTAGCGGATCCGGGTGGCCCCGCCGCCTCGCCGTGGAGGAAGACCACGCCGCCGCCTGTGGCTGGCGACGCGGCGGTCATGGGGGCCGAATCGTGGCCCGCTCTGGAGGAGGCGAGGCAAAAATCCGCGGCGGAGCCTGCGGGGAAGCCCGTGGCTGGCAATGCTGTCGGCGCCGACCTGGAAAAGGGGTCCCAGGCGCCCCCGTCCCCAACGCAGGTATAATATGGTCGTTGATGTGTGTGGACATTATTGTGGCGTAACTTGTTTTTGTAGGCAATTTTATCTTACCATTATGATTATGGTACCGAACTGGTATCAGGTCTTTTTTACCTGTAGTGTAGGTAGTAAATAAATGGATTGAGGTTTCTTATTTTGGTAGATATATGCTACCTTTTCTTTAGATGCCACCATTGTGATCTGGCTACACTTGTTTGTTGGTGACGAGTAAACTTTGCTTTTTGTAGAACCTGTATAAATTTGTTCCAACTTTATTTGCTGGTCCTGTAACCATCATACAGTTCTTAGGATTTTTGTTGAATGCAAGCAGCCAATCATACAGGTTTTGTCCTAACAGTTCCTTAGCTGAGTGACCTGCTCATGTAGCCATCTTGTTTGTAAGGTTTCATTGTTGAACTACAATCAGTCAATCATACAGATTCCCTGGCTCAAATGTTCCTTAACTGAACCACCGAAGCACCTTCTTATGGCAGTATAGTCAGATAATGTTTCTACACATGTGTTTCTTTCAGGAATCTCTTAGAAATAAGCAAAATATAATTTAGATTGTCATTTGAAGCCTTTGTGTACAGATATTCTGTCACTGTTTTATATAGTCGTTTTTCCCTGCTATAATCCTATACGCATTCTTTCTGTACCATTCCTATCCTGATTTACTCTGATGGAAAGGGTGCAACTTCTTATAGGTGGCTAATCGTATGCACAAGTTTGATGGCCATGGAAATCCCAACAAGAATCACCAAGCACACCATAAAAATGGGCCCAAGAGACGCCCCCCTGGTGCAAATGATGCACCATCATACCCAATGCCGTATCACCAACACCCAGGCCAACCTATTTTTTACCCTGTTCTCCCAAGTCCAATGATGCTACACGAATATCCATACCAGCCGTTTGCTGTTCCAATCCCAAATCATGACCCACATGTTGGGAAGTCTGGATTCGAAATTGCTACACCTCCTTTTGTTCCAGTAGATCAAGTTGGTGGTAATGAAGGTAACAGGCCAATGCTTCCACAAACAAGAGGAGATCCTCATGCTTGGCGTCCCGCTGTTGGTACTCATGGTGCTAGGCCCCATTCTGGTGCTGAAGGCCGTGGACATTTTAACCACACTTGGCAAAATCCTCGGGCGTTTGGCACGAGTGAAAACCCAGGCGTACCACATGGTGTTGGGCCGAGAGCTTTTGTTAGACCAATGGCACATCTCCCCCCCACTCTTGGGTACATTAATGGACCATCGTACCCTGGTAATTCTGTACCCACTTTAATTGTATCTACTTCCATATTTGTATGATGTAGCTTTTGATGATCTAATATTTGAGATTGTTTTTACCTCAGGGCCTATGCCTCCCATGTATTATTACATGCCTGCACCACCCATGGAGGCAATGAGGGGTCCACCACGTTTTGTCCAAAATCAACCAGCTCCTTCACCTGTTTTATCTCCTGAAGCGGCCGAGTTAAGAGCTAAAATATTAGCTCAAGTGGAGTACTATTTTAGGTAAATAAATGATTTTCTTCTGTTTAATTCTATCCTGAGGTTTCCCCTCAAGGAAGCATGAAAAACAGAAATAAGCCTATGAGTTTTGCAGTGTGCTTGTAAGGTTCTCATGTAATTCAATGGGTCTGCTAAGTAATTTAGTTTTGGTGTATGTATGTTGCCATTCAGAATATGTGATAGAAAGTCTTGTTTGCTTTGACAGTTGCTTTGTCATTTTACATATAAATGCAAACGCCACTGTTGCAGTCTAAATAGAACAATCTCACACCTAAGTGGCACATCATGGATGGATGAAAAACATCATGGATGGATGAAAATGCTATTAGCATGTACACCGTACAATTTTGTTTACTCATTATGGTGTTTTTTCAGTGATACTAATCTCGATCGCGATGGTTTCTTGAAATCTCTGATGGATGATCATGGCTGGGTTGCAATTTCAAAAGTTGCAGACTTCAATAGAGTATGTCCTCTATGCATATTTTGCCTTTTCAGAGATCATATTTTTGTTGTTATACCTTTTAAAAAGTGGTTCTGTTATTGCATGGCTCATTTGTAGCTGAAGAGAATTACGACGGATGTACATCTGATTGTAGATGCATTGGCAGGCTCAAGTCTTCTAGAAGTTCAGGTAGCTATGTTTATACCAACTGTTATTGTTTATATCCTTGTTGTGTTTGGAATTGGTTTGTCTGATGCTACTTACCAATTACCAGGATGACAAGATAAGGAGGCGCTCTGACTGGTCAAAGTGGGTTTCTTTGTCTGGGACAACATCTGTTCGGAGTCCGTCATCTACTGCCAGTATGGATAATATCATTGTTGAGAGCAGTACTGGCAGCTTCTCAAATAAGGATGCTTATTCTGAAGATCAAAAGAGGCATCCTCATCCTCAAGATACTGAAAGCAACATAGATGTTATTGGTAATGAGGCAATAGTTCCTGATGAACGGCTACCTACGTTGAATAAAAACTTGTCTGTCATCTCTATTGATGAAAAGCCAAAGAACATTTCCACATTCTCTGTGAATTCACGCACACATGAAGCTTCTTATAGAACTGGCGATGTTAAAGTTCAGAAAGTAAACACAAAGATGAAAGTACCAGATTCTCAAAGCGGAAGAGGTTTCTGTAGTGATTTGCCAAATGACTCCCCTAGCTTCAGTGGGGATCAAAGCACGTTCATGCTTGATGAGGAACTGGAATTGGAACATGCAGAACATTCACGTGATGATATCTATTCACACAAAAGGTGAACTTTAAATGGTATATGATTTGGGATTTCATTTCATGCATTATGATTATGATTGTTTAATTGATGCCACCTTTTAAGCAACCGTGTAAAATCATGCAAGCTTCCAGAATAGCTATAATAACACTAGTATATATATCACATGCCTTTGTGAGAGTAGATGATGTGTATAACTGTGCTTCTTCTTTGTTATCGATCTATGTAGCATAATATATTACTCTTTACCTGTGAAAATGGAAGGTAAATAAAACTGCAAGCAATTTTAGGTTGAACTAAATAAATGTTAGACGATGGATTTTAATGTCATTATGACACATTAGCGCAATAATGTGTTACTCAGTTGCATCTGTAGATAATATATATATTTCCCAGCAGTTAAAATGTTCTGTTCTGAATGTACATACGTTAATACTTTCATATTTGGGGTTCTAGGCACTGTGTATTTTCAGAAGATCAACATGTCATTTTGATCATCTGTGTGCTCTTGTGTATTTCCTATTGCGACACATCATCTCTTATGTACCTGTATTGAGGAGAAACTTTGCGTGCGAAATTGATTTTCTTTTGCAATATGTTTGTTTCAAGCAGGGTTGATGATGAGGATGATGATTTTTTTGTTGACGACCAAGAAGTGAATAGGCTAATAATCGTCACACAGGTTGGGTTTCAAGATATTACATGCTCCTAGTTTCATTCATTCTGATGCATTCACTCTGTTGGTGCTTTGATACGAAATATGAACCATAAACCTATAAGTTGATGCAGTTTGTATCACTCGTCACACAGGTTGGGTTTCAAGATATTACATGCTCCTGGTTTTGTTTGGTGATATGTTCCTTTTAGCTCCCTAGTTTCATTCATTCTGATGCATTCACTCTGTTGGTGCTTTGATACGAAATATGAACCATAAACCTATAAGTTGATGCAGTTTGTATCACTTCGCTGTAGTTATGTATTACAAATTCGGACAGTTCGTACATTGATCAGTATAATCTGGACTTCTTTTTGGCATATTTCAGTAAGTGATGTATGTGCGTTGAACGCCAACATTTTTATATTTATACCGTTCTTGGCATTTGCCTTCCCTGAAGAGAGGACATTCATGTCCAATTCAGAGTAGAAACTATATTTCTTGAAGTTGAAGAAGTATTGATGTGGGGCAAAAGGGTGTAAACAACCTATCAAATTCTACTGTGTAATACACTGATATAGTGATATTACAGACCACCAAAACGAATTTATTTTGCACATTTGGTAATTTTCTGTTTTTTCACCTGAAAATATAACTTGAAAAATCAGGTCATTTGATCGCCCACCTAATTCAGTTATATTTATAAGTGCTGTGGCCTTGTGGATTTCTGGTCATAGGCTGATAGTCAATCTCTAGCTGAACCTTGTGGATTCTGGTCATAGGCTGATAGTCATTCTCTAGCTGAAACTTCTTATTTTGCTGTACTCCTTTAGAAGCTTTAGTCTGATTGAACTGCCTTTCAATATGTTACTGTTTAATGTGTTATTTGAACCCCTGTTATCTTATACAGTTTTGCTATCTCCTGGGATCAATGATTGATCTCACACATTAAGCAATTTAGTATACTGTGCTGATATCTTCTTTCATTTATCTGTCTCACAGGATACTAGATCAGAAAAGGACAACAAAATTTCCTCGAGTACTCAAGCATTTTCAACAGAGGAAGCATCAAAAATAAATGATGCCTTATATTATTATGAGGTGACATGTTACAATGTAGAGGATTTGAAGTTTACCATTCATCAATAGTGTCTGTGCATTTTAGGGGTCAATAAAAGGCTATAAAATAGATGCTGCATTGTCTTGAGAACTGCCATCCACTCCTACAGACTTATTACAATGTTCCTGCTCACTCGTACAAATAGATAAGCTCTATTTTAGGCATGCTGTTTTCTCATGAATTTTCCATACTGGTATATAAAATAGGAGCTTTGACTTCGGAATTTTAATGCACCTTATCTCTAGCCCTTGTTACTTTGGATGAGTTGTGCTGGTTAGAGATCCGTTATCGACCGTTCCATTTGAACAGTCAGATTCATATTTTTAATTTTTTTGTGATAAATTCAACATCAACTTTCCTTGAACAGCAATAGATTAATCTGTTTTAGTGTTTTAATTTTGTGGGAGACATAGCCAATTCCTGTTGGGATTGTATGCTATTTAAAAAAGTATTTGTTGGAATATCTGTTCTTGAGATGTTGATACATTTTTAGCTATTAAATTTTAGTGTTAGAACTACCCAGTAAAATTTACTAAGGCAGTGGTATTATCATTGTAAATGTTGTTCGGTTGTGATGTTTCAGTCTGAGTTATCAACTGCTATCTCATATTTTGGAATGGCTAATCAGTTATAGAATTGTTTTGCATGTTTGATATTTTGTTTGGCAATAGTTTGAAAATGAATGAAGTGTTGGAATAACATCTGAAGGCAGAACTTGTGCTGGAGCTTTGAGTTTGAATCAAGCTGGCTTGGGATCAGACTTGAGCTGGGCTGTGCATTTTTTTTCTCAAAAACCCGTTCTGTTACGATATTTATGTACACATCGGATTATAGCATTATGGTTTTCTCATGCTTATATTATAAAATTATTTTCCAATTATAATACTTTGGAACTGCTGATGCTAATATTTTAGTGTTCTTCTGATTTCAAGAGTGTACATGATCGGCACACTCATAATCAAAGGAGTTCCCAGGCTGATGCTGCAGATGTAGATTCAAAACCATCTGGTGGAGCAAAAGGGAACCATGTCAGCATTGGAACTAATGGTATTGAAGAAGTCGGACAACCTATCCCGCGTAGGCGGCAAAATAAAGGCAATAGAAAGACACACACCTCAGATAAACAGAGGTTCTTTGCTGGTAATTTTGCGAGTAGTCCCAATAGCCGATCTCACTATGGTGGTGTATCAGAAAGCCCCCCAAGCAATTCAATTGGATATTTCTACGGATCTACTCCAGAAAATCACAGGTTGGATTTGTAATCAGTTGGAGTTTTCTTTCACACTTTTATCTCATATCACACTTATTTGAGTGACTGTTTATTGTTTAGCAGCTATAAAAGCTCAAAGCTGAGCTCATCTCCTCATGGAATTCCTACTGGAAGCTCACCTATTGGATCTGTTCCTAAATCTTTCCCACCGTTTCAGCACCCAAGTCATCAGCTTCTAGAGAAAAATAAATTCCAGCAACAAAGGTAAATTTCTTTTAATCTCCTTCAAGTATTATGTATCAGTGTCATCCATTCCTACCTTTCATCCTAAGGTTGACATGGTGATGCTTTTGTTCCTTGTTTGTGAAGGTACAATAAGTTCAAAAATCGATGCATCGCTGAACGTAAGAAGTTAGGAGTCGGCTTGAGCGAGGTGCAGCTTCCTCTCATATACTTCTCTTGCAGCTGCAACTTTAATGATTATTTATTGAAGAAAAATATTTTACAACCTGAGTAATGTACATATAAAGCTGGACAAGTTTAACTGAAATCTTTGTCTTTCTGAATCCATTTTTTTGGGTAACATGAGAAATTTCTGTTGTCTCATTAATGTTTTGTCGCTTGCTAATTATATTTCAAGTTGGACAGTTATGTTTTGCTTCATAAATTGTATCATACTCTTATTCTATCCTCAAAAGATATGGTACATTATTCCGTACATATTGTGTGATTCTGATGGTGTGCAGGAAATGAATTCTCTCTATCGGTTTTGGTCATACTATCTGAGAGACAATTTTAATGAAGATATGTACAAGCATTTTAAGAACTTTGCAGTAGACGATGCAGCAGCAAATTATAGATATGGACTTGAGTGTCTCTTCAGATTTTATAGGTATGGGACATATAAGTTAAAAGGCTTTTCAATCTTCGTTACATTTGCTGTAGAGCAGGATCAGTTACCGTGCAATTCTTTTTTGCAGTTATGGTTTGGAAAAAAACTTCCAACGGAATGTGTATGAAGATTTCGAGCAGCTAACACTAGACTTCTACCACAAGGGTGATCTTTATGGACTGGAAAAATACTGGTAAATTGGTGGCTTTATTTGTTTGCGTTCCTCTGTTACTCGACTCTAGTAATGAAATGCAACACCGCACACTCTTTGCTGTTTTTTGGCTATGGA
Organism: Puccinellia tenuiflora; assembly: GCA_012064385.1. Lineage (NCBI taxonomy): Eukaryota > Viridiplantae > Streptophyta > Magnoliopsida > Poales > Poaceae > Puccinellia > Puccinellia tenuiflora. Next base: position 948,127 of record QRDG01000485.1, on the reverse strand, counting down.
TCTATTTTTACCCTTGGTGAAGGAATAACCAGTTGTGGAAATTCAGTGGTGTGCTTGCAGTATCAAATATTTATTTACAAATTTATTTTGTTGTTCGGTATCATTTGTAACAGCTAAACTTTATGCTTTCAAACTTGATATAGCCTTTGTGCCCTCTAATTTCTTACGGAGGAACCCCAAGAAGGGTAAATTACAATATAAGTTTACGACAAATTTGGCTTGCTGTAGTACCGAACATAGCAGTTGTAAGGTTGTCATTCTTTGTGGCTTACCTTTTCTTTTGGCAAATTGGACCAGGGCATTTCATCATTTCCGAAAACAGGATAGCAGCCCAATAAATAAGCATCCAGAGTTGGGGAGGCTCCTAAAGGAGGAGTTCCGAACCATCGAGGACTTCAAGGCTCGGCGTGCGGCAGGGAAAGAGGCCAGTGGTGGTAGCAGCAAGAGTGGAGCGGCAGCAAGCCATAGCAAGGCTGAGGCTAAGTAGGTCCTACCTGGGCATGAAATTTTGGTGGCGATCCTATGAAGGAGAAAGTAGCAACGTTTTTGTTTGGTGTAAACTGAGGATTTGAGTAGACTCGTCCCTGTGCAGATTTTGCTCTCCCCTGCCTATACTTGTAGCTGTCCAGGAAATTTTCCTCTTTTTTTTCTACATCATCTTCCTGGTACCATTGTGGGATTTGTACATAAGGATAAAATAATTGCCTTCATTAAATAGACAAATTATAGAGTTAAAGACATCCTACTGTCTTGTTGTGTGACTAGAATGAGATGTATGTGTTTTTGTTTTTTTGGGAAGGGAGCCTGTCTTATTTTTGCTGCAGAAAAGTGCAGTAGGCGTCGCAGGAAAGTTTTCCATGGCATGCCTAGATGAAAAGAAAAGGGAGCGAAACTTTCTGGTATATCGGCCAGTTCACCGAACATTGTTTTGTTTGTTTGGCAATGGTCCATTGTTCTTCTGGCGGAGTGTCTCTTACTTCTCCAGGGGATTATTGCTAGAACTTCAACGAAAAGGCCTGCACGAAGTTTTTATTTTCGCCCGAGCTATCTAAGCCCTCGAATTTGAGGCGGCATATGGTAGATTCTAAATGCAAAATGACGGTGACCTTACCCAACCCCTGGAATTTGAGGCGGCCTATTCTAGGCTCTACTTACGAAGTTCCAACAAAGTGCCATTGTTTGCTCTTGCTCAGTAGCTTGCTTTCCTTGCTTGCCTGCCTGGTTAAGCGCAAGGCTAATAATATAGCAGCTATATAAAATTGTCATGTCATCAAGAGTTAGCACTATTGCTCAATCATACATTAAGGTTGAATATAAGGTTGGCGATTAGGTTAGTTATCTTTGTCTATTTCTCTCTTTCTCTTTCCTCTTATTGGTTGACTCTTACATGAGAGTCCACTCATTTTGCATTGTCACTCTCCTCTACATAAGCAAAGCAAAAGTGACATGTAAGCAGGCTTATAACCCACTATTGTACTTGCTCTAATACCTTGCAATGCCGACGCAGGATAACGGAGTCGCAGAAAATGCGCGGCGGTGGCCGAGCAAAGGGAGGCAAGATAAGGAGTGGCCGCCAGTACATAGCAGCGATGTAGCAGGGTGTGGAGACCTCGTCAGAGTTGCAAGACAGAGAGTCGGCATCACATGAGTTGTGGCAGCGACAAAGCTGGTAGAAGAGACCTTCCGAAACCGGTTAGGGGTGTTTACTTAGGGTGATGCGTTTTGCAGCGCCGGGAGAGTTCATAGATAAAGTTTTGATTCTACCGCCATCGAGCTGGAATTGGGCATGCCAAATGGTGAAGAAGTTTGATTGGGGTGGAGGCCAACATGTTTTGTTGCTCACAACCTTTTTTCATTTCCTTTGTTTATGGCCCAGTTGTGCCTCAATGGATTGGCCAAGTCTAGTGCCACCTTCTGCATCCCGTTTGGTTACCCCGTACAGCCGTACTGCACGAGGAGCTGGTTTCGTACCCAATGTTCAAGGTCTGCGAATGCAAATATATGTTTGTTTGATAGAATCCTAAGGTTGTGGCTGCCTCTTCTCACAAGTGGCGAGCTTACCATCAATTACATTACATATAGATCTAATAGCCAGTAGAAAATTACCGTCGTTCCGTCATAGCCACTAAACAAACGACTATTCGTCATGATAGGCCTAGCTACTACTTAACAAATGACAACTATACAATCCAACAGATCTTGAGGAAAGTTCATTAAGACGTAGTTATGAAAATGCAACATGCAAAAACAAGGTAAAGTTGGGTGGGGAAAAGGCGGAATGACTTCTGGTCAACGATTTTAAATTTGTTCTTCAAAACAACAAATGGTCTCTCAACCGTAAGTAATACTAGGGTGTCTGAGATTGAATAGTTCCATGACTGTCTTAGGATAGTTCATGAGGATAAAAGATGGTACCTGGTTTTCCTGAAGGGCAAAAGAATCTCAGTGCGCCATGCATATCTAGGTAGAACTTACCACCATAGATATTTATCACATCAGGTCCAAACATGTTTTCAGCAAGAATGGTTGCATAAAGTTCTGAGCCTTCCCAACTAGCTAACACATATGTGAACTTGAGATCGAAATAAACGACAACAAGCACTTTCTGGATGGTGTAGTGCGTTCTACCCTTGTATGCTACAACCCGTGACCTTGATACTCTAGCCGTCACATGAATACCATAAATTGGACCGATACAATCCCGTGATGACATGAACAAACTTATACTTTTCAAGGCAATACAATCACGTCATGCCATGAATTAACACTAGTACTCCTCACCTTGAAATATTGATACCATACTGAGCTCATTCCTATATTCGTTGGCATTTGACCAATTGGTGCCTTGACCATCTTTCCTTTGAGCGCTCCAATCGTATACAAGACTTTCTTGAAATATATGGATTTTTCGAAATGGAGGTTGAGACCCATGGCCTCTGCATAAAAATGATGCACACATCCTTTTTTATTATTATAATAACAAACCATAAAGCCTTACAATAAAATACATCGATCAATCAAAAGCCACCTTTTTGGCGATATGTCTCTACACCAACAAACTAATGAAGGGGGTGGACCGACCGGAGCCACGTGCTCTGACCTCACACACCAACGCACATCATTTAAAGCCGGTGGCCTCACCAAGCCACCCGATAACGATCCGAGGGCACAAACCGGTCCAGCAGACCCTTAGCACGCACCACATTCCCACACTCAGAAGTCGTCGTCGCCGTCTTCCTCAAACCCATCTTCAGGAGTGATCAATGCAATTACCATGTCAGGCCTGCCATCAACGCCGCCACGGCTCCAGACAGCACAACCGTCCTCGCTAGACACGCGTCCAACACCGAGGCCCCGCTGCGCCACGCCGCCGAGACTCGTCGCCTTTGACGCAGTAGATGCCACGCCACTCCATCCCTTCCGGCCAACACCTGCTCCAAAAAAGATGTCCCCAGGTGTGAGAACAGCGCCGCGCACCGCCATCGTCTGATCCGGGAGACCCAAATCTGGGATTTCCCCCAGAACAACCCGTGCGAGAAGACGAGAGCTACAATAACGATGCCTTCAACAAGGTAACGATGCCAAGACACCGCCATCGCTACACCGTAGAGGCTTTCCCCTACAGTAAAGTTGTCAAAAAAAATGATACCGCCATCGTCCACCATGACCCAAATCGGTGCGGTTTTCACGGTGCGGTTTTCACCGGCAGCCTCGCCTCCCCGAACCCGCCACCAGCTAGATCGCCAACAATAGCGAGGCCGGTGCCGCCACCATCTTCGATCCTCTAGCCTAGAGGGCTATGATTCTCCTGCATCCAATGCCATCAACGCCAGAGATAGCTCCAGCCGCCACGCTCTTCCTGTGATGAACCTAGGCTTGGATCCCGCGATCCGCCGCCGCTAGGCACCACCACATGGAGCCGCCTCCTAGCCAAACATTCCAGCGGAAGGGACCACGCCGCCATGTCCAGAGCCGCTTCTCCAGGGTCCTTGCACCGCAGATCGGTCGGCACCTCCTGTTGAGACCGCCATCCCTGCAAAGCTGCCGGGGCGACTCCGCGCCACTGGGAGAAGCAGCCGCACGAGGTCGCGCTGCCGTTCCAAAATGCCGTCGAGTGCTGCCCCTCCTAGCCACGCCACGACCACGATGCGTGAGGGTCCCGTTGTCCCCTTCATCGGCAGCGTGCAGTGTTCCCCGACTGCTGCCTTTGGGGATGACGAGAGGAGAGAGTAGGGGGTGAGGTGGTGGCGGCTGAGGGCTAGGGAACCCCCGACTGCCAGGGAGGGAGGCGATGCCAGATGGATATTGTCTCATTGTATCTCATGAACATTTTATTAATCACTCTAAATCTCTGGCTATGACCTACAACACATAGGTACATTGCTACTTGGTCTTCCACAGAGGTGTGGGTTCTATCGTATAGCAACCACCTCTTCTAAATGTACTCATGTTCACAATCTCTACATCCTTACAATTGTAGATATAATTCAAATTTGCTCGCCTCTCTATTTCGGGCAAACATTCACAACTCTGAAACTGTGATGAACAACTCTCTTGTGGACCAAAAAAGAGCCATAACTGAATCACATCCATGAGTGGTGTTGGCTGAATGATAAGCATCATATGTGCATCCTAATTTAAATAATTGTTGCATAAGTAACAACAAAATCGACGCTACACCTTACCTAACGATCTTACGATGGGGGGGGGGGATGTGGGGGGTCGTAGGGTACTTACTGTCATGGGAGACAAGGGTGATGACCTTTCAGTGTCGAAGATGAGGTGAACGAGATAGTGACAAATACGAAGGGGACGAGCCGGTGAGGAAGGGGAGGAGTAGGTCTAGACTGAGACCTATGTCCGTGCCATTGACAATGCCACCTTTCTAAGTCGTCATCGTCACCAGTGCCGAAAATTGAGGTTGAATTTGTTCTCCCACCAGAGGTGACCGACTAAGAAGGGGGAAGAGACTAGATTTCACACCATATATACTGCGCCGATAATTTTTCGTCTCCCGCCATCTACACGCCAGCTCCATCGCGCATGCCATTCGCCTCTTACACATCACTAATTCTGGATCAAGCCAAACAACCGATTCAGTCATTCTATGGTGACCGGTTGCACGCTACTTTAAGTAACGTGCCCGTGAGTGCTGAAGCCTCGCACGGGCTAGGAGACGATTATTTTTTGTTCCATCCGCTAGGCTTGTTTGGGGTGGGTGCGATCAACTAAACACACCCTAAGTGGATGTCTGATTGAGATGTAACAATGGAGAAAACCAGCTGTATTTCTATGAAACATCTAAAAATTGTTCAGTACCTGGATGATGGCATTGACTATATGATACATTTTTTCTTCTGTTTTTTCGTGGCCATGTGACCCATAGTGTAAGATGGTGCTTGTTCTTTTAGGAAAACATGGCGATTTGTTTGATAAAGGGAATATATTAATATTGCGAAGATACCAATTAAACCCAACCTCTACACCAAAAAGATATCGAAAGACATCAATGATGCATACAACCAAGAAAAAAATTAAAAGAGGGAAAATAAAACAAAGACCCCGTCGGCCATCGCAGTGATGAAGCACGTGCAACAGCAACACTCTAACCTCCACGAAAGACAACACCCGGACCGCAAAAGAGGTTTTCCAAAAGCGACACCTCCAAGAAAAAAAACAATGCCTTGAGCAAGGCCATTGCCAGGTACAACCAATGAATGCCAGGCCTTGGGCTTTCACCCTGAACATCACTGCTCGGTACTCGAGATACATGATGACCCACAAGTGTAGGGGATCTATCGTAGTACTTTCGATAAGTAAGAGTGTCGAACCCAACGAGAAGCAGAAGGTGTTGACAAGTGGATTTCAGCAAGGTTTCACTACAAGAACTAAAAGGAAAATGTTTATGGGTTTTTGGTATGACAAGCAAATAAAGAACGAGTAAATAAAAGGTTGCAACTATTGTTGCAGCAAGTGGCCCAATCCTTTTTAGCACAAAGGACAAGCCGGTGGTGTTACTTATGATGATTAAAATGTTCCTGAAGACACATGGGATTTTCTACCTAGCCATTTTCATTGCATGTCGTTAATTAATCTTCAACGTTTTTATGAGTATTGTGTGGGTAAACCTATGCTAATGCACCGCCCTTACTTGGACAAATGCACACTTGTGATTAAACCTCTTGCAAGCATCCGCAACTACAAGAAAGTAATTAAGATAACAACCTAACCACAACTTTAAACTCCGGGATCCTACACTCCCTACTGCACTAGTTTGCGAACTGGGGTTCAGGTTTCTGTCACTCCGGCAACCCTACCATAAGGAAACTAAATACACCATACATTCCCCTAGGCGCTTAAAAGGTGAAGTATCATGTAGTCGACGTTCACACGATACCACTAGAGGAATAACAACACAACATAGATCATCACACAATTAAATATTACTCAACATTATGCAATTACTAGCAACTAGGCTTTCCCCATGTCCTCAAGAACCAAATGAACTACTCACGAGACATCATATAAATCATGATCAGTGGTGGTATAAATATGGATAACAATCTGACCGTAATGGTAATTCACCAATAAAACTCACAAGCATCAACTACAAAGGGGTAATCAACACTCGGGAAGTGATGCCAATGAATTAACAAATCACAACTTCAAATGCTACATCGAGATGAGATGGGGTGATGATGGTGATGAAGGTGCTGATGGTGGATATGATGTTAATGATGATTCCGATGATGCCCGGCGTGATGGCGATGACGACGATTTCCCCCTCCGGGAGGGAACTTCCTTGGCAGATTTCTCCCTGCCAGAGCCCTTCTTCTCTCTGTCTGGTTTCCGCCTCGCAAAGGCGGCGGAAAATTTCTTCGAGGTCTGCCCCGATGTTTTTAGGTCAAAGGCTACTAATACGTCGAAGGGGAGCCAGAGGTGGGACCTAGAGGCCTGGGGCGGGTCCCAGCCGCGGCCAGAGGTGGGCCAGCAGCCAGGGGTCGCACCTGCCCCGGTGGCTCGCCTCCGTGCCCCCTTCTGGCTCCGTGGCTTATTTCCTAAAATAACAACTCCTAAATTTTTCTAGAAGTTTCTGAGCTTCGCAGGCCTGGTATCTTGACGGGTACTTTTCCAGCTGATTCCGGATTCCGGCAGACGAATCCCCCAAAATTGTAAAACATGCAAAATAAGATAAAATAACATAAGTAACGTATCACAATACGAAATATATCAATGAATAAAGATAAATTATGATGTAAAATAGTGATGCGAAATGGACGTATCAGCTCCCAAAAACTTAGACTCCGCGTGCCCAAGCAAAAACTGAGCTCGGTAAACATGACCACAGGTTTATAGAGTGAAGTGTCGATACTAAAGAATACAAACATGAAGCATCAATATTTACTCTCTTAACACAAATACAATCAAAACAACAACCTATTCCCATAAAGCTTCTCGAGAACAAGTGAATCAATAATAACATGTTAAGGTGTAACAAAATAGAAACTCATTAAGAAATGGCAAACGATATGTTTTCAGTTAAGAAACAATTGGACTCGTCAAACTTAGGATCCAATATATGCTTCAACTATCAATTCATCTTCCCATGAGTTGCGAATCATCAAAGCTGCAGTAAAATGATAAAAGCATTAAAACTGACATAATAGGAAAATGAATAACTGCAATGAAACATATTAGACATATATCAGATAACATAATTGATAGTATCATAAATCAAAACTTTAGGTTTGCTTGTGGAGGATAGAAGAAATAGGTATACTGACTCAACAATAAATAAAAGAAAGGCCCTTCGCAGAGGGAAACAGGGATTTATCATGTGCTAGAGCTTTTTTGATTTTTTTATTAAACATAATTAAAACAATTTTGAGACATGCATGCTTTCGTCAACGAATCTATAGCAAAGAAATCCGTTAGTCCTCCATACCAAGCAAGGCTTTAGACTTGTGAGAGCGGCTCCCATGGAGGAACGAGAACATTCCTGTTTCTCCTTTGTTTATCACTAGCCAATGTTTGACTGATTTCCTAGGTTGCACTGTGTGAAGGAGATATTAATGAAGGTTGTATTTATATTTTGCGGGTTGGGAACCCTTGGCCAGCTATAGGCAAATTTAAGTGAGCACGCAATCCACGCTCACCAAGTGAAGGGGGGGGGGGATAACCTTGCTTGACACATGATATAACAAAATTCCTTACTACTTCCTCATGAGCTAAAAACAGAAACACAAAAAGGAGCATTTTGAAGGTTTAAAGGTAGCACATGTGAAAGGACAAGGATGTCGCCTAGAGGGGGGGGGGGGGGGGGTGAATAGGCGATTTAAAACTTTTACAGTTTAAGGCTTGATAATTGCGGAATAAAAGTAGGTGTTTAAATTAACAAGACAACAACCTAAATATACTAGGTTCACCTATGTGCACCAACAACTTATGCTAAGCAAGATAACAACAAGGTGATAGCAAGATATAAAACTGCAAGCACGAAGCCTATCACAATGTAAATTGCATAAGTATAGAGCTCGGGTATAGAAATAACCGAGGCACGCGGAGACGAGCATGTATTCCCGAGTTCCTCCTTGTTAAGGGAGTACGTCTCGTTGGAGGGGTGTGAGATCGCCACAAAGGCCTACTCAAGACGCCATAAAAGGCCTCACCCTATTCTCCGATGAGCCTCATGTTGGGAATATGCCCTAGAGGCAATAATAAAATGGTTTATTAACATATTCATGTTTATGATAATAGTTTATTATCCATGCTATAATTGTATTAATTGGAAACATAATACATGTGTGGAATATAAACAAACAGGTGTCCCTAGTAAGCCTGTACTAGACTAGTTCGTTAGTCAAGAGATGGTTAGAGTTTCCTAACCATGGACTTGTTATAGTCACTTGATAACGGAGTCATATCATTAGGAGTAATGATGTGATGGACAAGACCCAATAATAAAGAGTTGCAAATGATCGTGTCACTCAGTTTCATTGTCAACACTTTTAGTATATGACAAGTATAGTTTCCTTAGACCATGAGATTATGTCACTCCCGTTTACCGGAGGAATACTTTGTGGACATCAAACGTCACTTCGTAACTGGGTGATTATAAAGGTGGCTTTCAGGTATCTCCGATGGTATTTGTCGGGTTACATGAATCATGAGTGGGATTTGTCCTTCCTTGTGACGGAAAAGATATCTCTGGGCCCTCCCGGTAATATAGCATCAGAAAGGTTGCAACCATGTGATTAAGTGGTAATGACGGAGATCCTATATTATGGACGAGCAAAGAGAACTTTCCAGGTAATGAGATGAAACTAGATATGGAGATATCGACGATCGAATCTCGGGCAAGTTAAATATCGGTGAGACAAAGGGAATCGTATACGAGATTAAGAATCTCCGACATTGTGGTTCAATTGATAAGGAACTTCATTGAATATGTAGGAGTCAATATGGGCATCCCGGTCCCGCTATTGATTATTGATCTGATCATGTCTGCATGTTCTCGAACCCATAGGGTCACACACTTAACGCTCCGATGTAGCTAGGGTTAGTGATGAGATAATTAATGGTATGAACGAATATTGGTTCGGAGTCTCGTATGAGATCCTAGACGTCACGAGGAGATCCGGAAGAGTCCGGAGAATAAGATTCATATAAGTAAAGTTGTTTCCAGGGTTTCGGAAAAGTTTCGGGAATTTTCTGGCAGGGTACCGGAATATTCTAGAAGGTTCTAGAGGAGTCTACAAGTAGGGCCCATAGGAGTATGGGGCCCACATGGACCATATGGGTGGTGCAGCAGCCTCATGGGCTGGCCGCACCAGCCTCCTAGTCCCATGCGGCTAAGGGCCAAGGGGCCCAAGGGGAGGCGCCCCAAACCCTAGCTTGGGGGCCAAGCCACCCAAGCCCTAGGGCTGGCGCCCCACCCTTGCCCTAGCCGCCCCCTATATAAGAGAGGGAGGGGGTGCAGCACAAGGGATACTAAACCCTGGCCCCCCCTTGCCCTAGCCGCACCCCTCTATGCTCCTCCTCCTCCTCTCTCTCTCTCTCTCGCTCATGGCTTGGCGAAGCCCTATCCGTGGGAGATCTCCACAATCAACACCACCACAACCGTCGTGGTGCTGAGATCTATCTAGCCACTCCCTCCTTGCTTGCGGGATCAAGAAGGCGGAGTCTACATCGAGCCGTACGTGTGGATACCGCGGAGGTGCTGCTCATGCGGTGCTCCATCGGATTGGATCGCGAGGATAATACATCTCCTCGCGACTAGATGAGTCTAGTTGCGGGGATCGACTAGCCAACCCCTGCACTGATAAAACGCATTTGTTCGATCTTCAAGGATAAGATATTGGATCTCGCCTTCGCTACCTTCATCTAATAGATCTAGACCGTGGGGTTTCTTCCGCTTGTTTCATAGGAAATTTTTTATTTTCTATGCAACGGCCCCTTCACCTCACCCCAAGGGTTATGTCGATGGTATAAACCGATGGTGAAGATACGGGACTATGTATGCGCGGGCATCGTCGATGTGGGTTAGTAGACGAACGACACGGGAGAGAAGATTTACACAGCTTCGGGACCCGGGAAACATCATCCGGTAATATCCCTACGTGCTGTTTGTGGCTAGCTCTTATTCCTCTCGTGGTGGAAGTCGCCGTATGAGACGGTTCCTCTCTTGTGTAGGTCGGGAGTTGAGGCTCTAAGTCCTCTATTCCCTCTCTGTTCTGTCTGTTGGATCGTGTGGATCTCTCTAGCTTGTTATGGTTCTCTTTGGCTTGTCCTCTTGGGGCTCCCAGCTCCTCCTTATAAAGGCGGAGGGCCGAGTTACAAGTAGAGTCCTCTTAGGACTCAGCTAATCTATTACAAGTCGGCAAGGTGAGTCCTTGTCCTACTCTGATTGGAGTCGGCCTGCTGGGCTTCCCCGTGATGGGCCTCGTTGATCCTCCTTGCGGGTACACGTGTCCCATATCCACGACAGTAGCCCTCGAGCTTTCGGGTGACTCGCAGAGTCATGCGGAAGGTCTTGATTTGTTGTAGATGTTGTCTTCTTGGGACACGGAGTCCGTACCGAGTTGTTTACCGGCTTGTAGATGTAGACTTTGACGAGTCGTCGATGTAGACATTCCCGGGTTGTTGGCGTAGATGTTGCCGAGTTGTTGATGTAGACGTTGCCGACTTCTCCTGCCGGCTTGTTTTGACGCGAGTCGGAATTTTTCTCCGGGTTCTTTTGACGAGCTGCTTCTCTACTCTCGAGCTTGTTTACACCGGCATATGTGTAGCCCCCAAGCACCGAGTTGTTTAACTTGTGACAACTTTGAGTTTGTATTGATAACTCATAACTTTCAAATGATGTTGCCCCCGAGTGCCGGGTTGTTTGCCTGCAGCAACCCGAGACTCTTTTTGAGGTACCTGAAATAAAATTGGTGTATGCATTACACTGTTCATGATGTATAAAAAAATTAAAATAAATATCACAACGATTTGCTTTATTTATGTTTAAATGATTAATCGTTCGACTCGACTAAGTAGGCTTTCGCGACGACTTTTTTCATGCAAATATGACTTGCTCTGTCGACAAAGGCCTGTGTGCTTCAGAGTCGATCCGGCTTTGTTCATACGCACTACTTGGTCTATTGCGTTTCGCATCTGACTTAGTAAAGAAACGAACATCCATCGCTTGAGCCAGGATACCTATGTTTGGACTGCGCTCATGGCACTTAGTCCTCTTTGGCAACCTTACAACTCAGAAGAATTAATAGCCCCCGAGATTAACTCAAAGGTGGCAGATTTATTTAATTGACTGAAAAATAAAATATGAAATTTAAATATGAAAGCGATGACTTAGCTTGTTTATTTTCTGCTGTAGTTGATGACGACGAGTCGGCGGACCGTCGTGATTGGCCGCGACGAGGTTGAAAGTGATTACGTTGTTGGAGAAGTCGGCCGCAACTGATACGAGGTCGAAGTCGTCCGAGTCCTCCTAACACGGTTTCTGGCTTGTCAATTCGCCCTGCTTTGGATGAGTACTAATCGCACCCGACTTCCTCTTTTTTCTTTTCTTCTGATGCCTCCTGGATTCACGTGTAAGTCAAGCAAATAATGCTATTTGGAGCTGATCACATGATGTATTTCCTCCTCTGATTGGCTTGCCCGAGTGCTACTCGTACTCGGTTCCTTTTTTCTTCCGTCAACTTGTAGTACTCTGTACGTGATTCCATGTAACAACTTCATGTAGCATCCGGTTTGTATTGCCTTTATCTTTTTCCTTATTGCGACCAACTTTATTGATGAAAGTCGTGTCCGTCCACAACACGGTATTGCTTTAATCTTGGACTGACTCGAGTTTTCTTCTCTTCTCCGCTGCTTCTGGCTAGCTGCACACGGGATGATGTTGATGTAGAGCCCCGCGACTGCGTTGATGAAGATTTGGACCCATCGAATTATGAATCCACGCGCACTTAGCCCCACGGTGGGCACCAATGTCGATGGTATAAACCGACAGTGAAGATACGGGACTATGTACGCGCGGGCATCGTCGATGTGGGTTAGTAGACGAACGACACGGGAGAGAAGTTTATACAGCTTCGGGACCCGGGAAACATCATCCGGTAATATCCCTACGTGTTGTTTGTGTCTAGGTCTTATTCCTCTCATGGTGGAAGTCGCCGTATGAGACGGCTCCTCTCTTGTGTAGGTCGGGAGTTGAGACTCTAAGTCCTCTATTCCCTCTCTGTTATGTCTGTTGGATCGTGTGGATCTCTCTAGCTTGTTGTGGTTCTCTTTAGCTTGTCCTCTTGGGGCTCTGATGACCCACAAGTGTAGGGGATCGCAACATTCTTCGTGGGTAGTATAACCCTAATTTATTGATTCGACATAAGGGGAGCCAAAGAATATTTATAAGCCTTAGCAGTTGAGTTGTCAATTCAACCACACCTAAAAAGGATTTCTCTCGAAGCAATTTATCAGTAGTAACAGTAATTTGACGGTAGCAGTAGAACAGTAACAGAAGTAATAAAATAAAGGCAGCAATGGTGACAACAGAAATATTGCTTGTAAACAGCAGGATTTAAAAACACCGTAGGCATAGGGACAGATAGACGGGCGTTGCATGAATAAGATAGCTCGTGAAATAAACATAACTAGGCATGAAGCAAAATAAATATAGCATCCAAGTATTAAACGATCATAGGCCTGTATTCCTAATTTAGCCGTACGTGCTTGCAATAAGAACTTGCACGACATCTTTTGTCCTGCCATCCAGTTTCAGCCGGGCCAATTAAGGAACAAATGGCAATTAAGTTGTTCCTTTTAATAGAACACCGGAGCAAAGCATTAACACACAATGAATACATGTAACCCTCGAGTTATCAACCATTCCCATCGATGTCCCCGTTTCTGTCACTCGGGGTCTCCGGTTCCGGTTGACAACAAGTGCATACAATTAGTAGATAGGACCCAAAACATCAATTATATTCATGAAAACATAAAGTGTTCAGATCTGGAATCATGGCACCCGGGCCCAAAGTGACAAGCATTGAGCATAACTAATTGTGCCAACGATGATTAACACAAATAGAGGATAGTAGGCATCATGCCCTAACAATTTGGCATCGAATTACATGTGCAATCTTATTCAATCCCTTCCATCCCCTTGCCTACAGCAGGGAACTACTCACACATGGATGGAGATGTCATGGATGGTTTATGGAGAGGCATTGGCGGTGACAATGGCGGCGATCTCCACTCCGGTAGGGTGCCGGAACAACGATCCTTGACCCCAAATTTAGGTTTCGCGATGGCGGCGGAGCTCCGTAAGGTTTCTGGAAAAAGTGATCGGGGGCTCGACGTTTTTAGGTCAAACGGGGTTTATATGCGAAGGGGGGCCGAGAGGCGACGCTCCAGGGGCAGGGGTGGCCCCCGGCCGCGGCCTAGGCCCCACCTGCGGGTGGGACCCGCCCCTTCTCCTGGGGTGGCCCCCCTCGGGGTCTTCTGGCTCCATGGATGTTTTCTCTCACAAATCCCTTTTCTGATTTTTCTGGAATTTTCTGCGAATTTTTCAACCCTGCACAAAAGAAAGACACCAAATGCAATTATGCTGAAAACAGCGTCAGTTCGGGTTAGTTCCAAACAATTCATTAAAAATCAGAGGCAAAACAATAGCAAAGTGTTTGGAAAAGTAGATACGTTTGCAATGTATCAACTCCCCCAAGCTTAGCTTATTTCTTGTCCTCAAGCAATTCACTTGACAAACTAGATGCGATAAAAGAAACTTTGACAAACACATTTGTGTCATTTAAAGCATAGAAGTTTAAACGATGACCGGTATTTTAATAAGCATACGAAAGAGGTTGTAAAAACAATAGGACTTGAGAAATCATGGAGACTCATGCAAAACACACAAAATGCTAACAAGTAATAATTTAAACACGCAACCAATAGCACCGATGCAATGCATATAACTAGGCATGGTATAGTGATCTCTCGCATGCCCCATTTGTAGGGAAAAACATAAATGCCGGGCACCTCTTGAGATATTAAATGGAGACTAGATGTAAAGTTTTCAGAACTGAGAGAGCATCTCAAACATGCTCCAATCATTAAAACTTTGGGACAAAGCACATTATACTCAGAATGACAGCAATGCTCTATAAGATGGTGCTCAAAGAAGGGTGATGACTCAACATAAATATAAAAGAAAGGCCCTTCGCAGAGAGAAGTAGGGATTAGTCATGTGCTAGAGCTTTTTATATTTATAAGACAGGAGTAAAACAATTTTGAGAGATGCATGCTTTCGTCAACGATTTCACAACAGAGAAGCTATCTAGTCCCCTATAACAAGCAAGGCTTTTAAACTTGTGAGAGCAGCTGGTTTTTAAAGGAGCGAGTACGCTCCTCTTTCTCCTTGGTTTCACCACTGTCCAATGTTTAAAGCTGATTTCTCAGATTTTCATTGCGCGGAGGAGAATGGTGAGTTATATTTATATTTTGCTTAGGCTGCTCTCGGGTTGATTCAGGTGAGGACGTAATCCATCAACACCGGGTGAAAAAGGGAGGAAATGACCTTGCTTGTCACAAGTTATATCTAGCTCTCTACTGCTTCATCATGAGCTAAAAACAGAGACACAAAAAAGAGCATTTTGAATAATTTTACAGGTAGCACATGACAAATTTACCTTGGAGTGGCAAGGAAATACCACTGTAGGACGATATGTTGGACTCTCAAGGAATACTTTTTGCTCAATGGTCTTGGATGCACGAGTAGAGTTCCCAACTCAGTACAGACTGAAGGCTAGCAAAAGATTGGGGAGCGACCAATCGAGAGCACTACTGTCATAATCATGCTTTGCGACAAAATTAATTCAATGAATAGAGCATAT